>BLSH010102431.1:56216-77772 GCA_018402905.1 Glandirana rugosa
CTAGGAAACTCTAGGACTTTACTGACGGTCGGATGTATGGTCAAACATGGGTAACCTCGATAATCCAGAGTTACGATAAAATTTTACCGTGACCCTGTGTATTTGCGACATAAGGACGCCAAAATTTCATCGTGGGCTCTAGGTTCACGAACTTTTGTCTTTTTAGGTGGAGATTACAGACGAGACAACGTTTCGATACTACCTACTTATTATGAATCCGGAGTACATGTGACGACGACCATTTGTCTACAAATCCCCGTCAACCCGCAAAAAAAGTCGACGAGGACTTGAGAGGGGTACAATAGAATAGTCATGTACGTCCCGACGACTATCTTTAGCGCCCCGGTGAGACCTAATAGCTCCAATGGGTACAAACTGGTATGTAGGCTGGCAGTCATTTCAGGATCTCAAAGGATCATCTCCTGGGCTTTATATTTGAAAGGAATTGGTATGATGTTTGATCATACCATTGACATTTGCATTTACTGCGTAAGGTGTAAAATGCTTATGTAAGCAAATGCAATGTCATTCAGGATTCTAGTGACTAAAACCTATAAAAAAAATCATGCCAATTTATGTCCTCACCAACTGGATTTGATCTTATCTGAATATTATGCTGCAACTTTACGGAAATTGCAGTGTATCACAACATGGTGTCAAAAGTGGAATAGTGCTCTGCTACAGTAAACTTTGATGGCTAAATTTTGGGGTAAATATCTGGGGCTGCTCTAATTACCTAAAAGTTGTGTTGGGAAGATTTACAGGAAAATACATTTTTTTTCTAATGTTTCACTATTTCTTCCTAATTAAAACTAGAAAGTAAAACCATAATATGCCCTATCTGTATCTGTCATGAGAAAAGGGATGTGTGATATATATATAAGGGATGACTGTGCAGAATGGAGACATCACTGAAGCAAGAAAAAAACGCTCTGGGACTCAAGGGTCATCTAGGGGGAAAAAAGGCCCCAGAACATAAATGGTCAAAATAGTGACAGAGCCCATCTCATGTGAATTCTGTATCATAGATAAACAGTTAAAGCTGAACTCCAGGTATGGAATTTATTGCATGGTTACACTGGCCTAGCTTGGATCAATGTAGTTATACATTCTATACCTGTAGGACCACTGGGGAAGCTGACAGTGACTGTAGAGGTCAGCACTAAGATACGTGAATGCCACCATCTTCCAGGTCTCAGACATTCTCTGATATGACCAAGGTGGTGACATAGCAGTCTTCCCCTTGTCCAATCAGAGAACACCTTGCAATCATTAAAAAAAATGCAAGGTGTTCTGGGAATGTCGCCTGTGTCATGCAAGCAACCGCCTGCGGTTACTATGCAGCATGGCAGCACATGGCCCGGAAGAAAGCTGGGATAATTGTAGGAGTGGTTCCACTTCCACAATAGTCCCATTTATGGTATATGCATAATTACATTAGTCCAAGCTTGTAATAAAATGCCTACCTGGTGTTCAGCTTTAATAAATACAGTAATTCATTTGAAATCTGCTCCTGCCAGGTAAACCAGCTTTTTAATCCATTGTAGCAAAGACAATCACCGGTTTCCCAAAAGTGCCTATTTGTGCCACATCAAGTACAAAAAACAATAAACGGTTCCACTGAACTTGCTGCTGATCGAACATTTATTAACCAAATGGAAGGCAATAGTTAAACAACATCATAAGTTGCAATAGAAGAACCTCTACTAGGTTTTTACTGCTGTCTGTGCTTCTGGTTTAGTTATCAGGAGAAGGACTGAAAGTCTTTCCAATGATGACACAGTTAGCAGTATAAACCTGTAGATGAGCTAGGCTATAGCATGCTTTCCGTTATGGAAAAAAGATTTGTTCAAAATTTCACTTTAAGCAGCAATTGTTTAATAGGCCAGCCCACACACTAAGAATACAATATGACACTCCTACCTCGTTCGATGGATGTTTGCCTGAGGGGTCAAACATGGTTTGCCCTCCAATGATGAAAAGGAAGTCATTGATGACTGCCACACAGTGATTGTACACAGGAGTATACATCTGTCCAAGTTCACACCAGGAGCTGCCATCTTGATTTTGAACCCAGATACTGCTGCACACTTGGTTATCAGTTGTCCTACCACCCAAAACTAGGAGGCTTTCTGTGCTGGACCTTATGGATGCACCTTCGCAGTGAAGAATAGGTTGACCATACACTTGGGAATGGTATCTTAAAGCTTCTTGTAGGTATCTGAAACAGTTAGAGTCTGTTTTCATTATTGAAGTCTCTTTTACGTATGTCTGAAGATCCTCTAGAGGAATAAGTGGAAAACGGATCCGCCTGAGGACATCTCCTGCCTCTTTTAGCCTGGAGTTGTCATGTTGCAGCCACGAAACTACTAAACGGAACAGTTCAAGCTCACTGCAACCTGGGTCATCCTCCCTTTCTAGTAGTTCACAGAGTGTCCTCTTGTCTACTAGGTTCAGATCTCCAGAATGTCCTGGAATATGTTTGTAGTGATGGCCAATGTACCCGCTGGCCTTTACCTTCAGCTCTTCAGGACCATGTTTTCTGACAATATTTAGGATATCCAAACATGTGTCCTGGGTTAAACCATTCTCTAGAAACTGGAAGCACAACTTCACCGCCTCCCGAACCAGCAAGACCTCTGCTGCTTTTAAAGTGTCTTCAATATTGGAGAGCGACAGGGAAAGCTTGCTGGAGTAGATGAAATCTAGGACATTGCGGAGCCCTTTAGCACTGACGCCCTTGAGTCTGATGGTGCTGTCATCTCTGGAGTCCCCAAACAGTAATTTACAATATGAACTGGCAGAAGCTAGGATGACTTTATGAGCTGGGAAGAAGACCCCGTCAGCTTCGAGTGTTACATCACAAAGGTCCCGGTTGGATCGAAACTGCCATATCCTCTCTAGCAGCTTTTCAGGATAGTTATCAGAGGCAAAGGTGCAGATATCTCCACCGTTCTGCATGCTGAAGGTTAATTTATTAAATGCCCCTCCAAATATTGGCTCACATTTGCATAAGGTTTCAATCTTGTTACATAGCTGTCTTCCCAGCGGCTGTCGAGAAGTTAGCTGTCACCAAATGACCAGCAGAGCCTTACCAACAAGAAGCCAGAACATCAGAGAAATATTTACTAGCTTGAGTGTTGGGTTACAACACGCCCGCCCTATCTCCAGAGCACTTGGCAATTTCCCATATAGAATAATTGACAAAAGAAACATAATTTACCCCTGGAGCTTCTTGTTTAACGCCCAGTTGGCCGAGTGAGGTCAGGTAAACCTAGCAAGCCCAGACTTGCATAGTTAAACAAAGGGCTTAAGGAATGTTTCAGAAGTACAAGTTAGCTGTAATCGCTTGACAATCCTGGGTATGTGCAATAGATCTAAAGAGGATTGCATTCAATGCTACAGGGTTTGTTTTACTTCCCCTTTTGCTGTCTTTTCACTGGAGAAACAAGGTATAGGTGGTTACGTTAAAAAAAAAAGCCCATCAAGTTCAACCAGAAAAATAAATCACCTTGCATCCTCAGAAACCATCGCTAAGACAGAAGAAAAAATACTCAAACATGGGACTGTTTGCTTTGTCAGGGAAAAATACAATTGTTTCCCTATAATGGTAACCTGATAAATCCTTTAACATGCTTAGTACCCCTTTATATTTTACTTTTGGACCAGAGGCGTAACTAGAACCTTCAGGGCTCAGTGCAAGAAACCATGAAAGGCCCCCTGAACCCTGGATGGGGCCCTTCCCTCCAAGACCAGTGGTAGAATGCCAGGGCCCAGTCGTGAGGGCAACCTTTGCGACCCTGGTAGTTCTGCTACTGGTGTCAGTTTTTTTTTAATTTTTTGTTATTTTATTTTGTTTAATTATTTTTTATCGTTTTGTTTTAATATTTATTTATTTTTAGAATATAATTTTTTTATTATTATTTTTTTTCCAACTTTTTTTTAGGAGCCCTGTTGTGGGCCTTTGGTGAGATATCAGGGGTCTAAACAGGCCTCTGATGTTCCACCTTGGAGACAGAGAACAGAGATTGAGGACACAGCCATCAATCTTCTTCTCTAGCCTCAGTTGCACAGCATGAATGGACAGGAATAGCTCTGTACAGAGCTTCCTGTTCATTCACAAACTGAAGCATAGTAAATGCATTGCTACTGATCACTGACTCTGTCTATTCAGATAAGGAAGAGGCCGGTAAATTATTGTTTACCTGTCATGATCAGGGCTCAAGCTTGGAGAACAGTAACTGTAGCAGTAGGGGGACTCCCAACGACCAGCAGGATAGGTATACAAGTAGGTCACCCTGGTGGATAATGCAGGCTCACCTGAGGCGCAGACTGTAAGTACTAACCAGTGTTCACTAGAGCTCCTGATGGTAGAGATTGGTTTTGCTGCTTGTTAGTACCAGGTGGCGGTCCTCAGGATCGCCCCACCAGGAGTTGAGCAAGCCTGGGTCCAGTAGTGGTATATAGCAGGTGAAGATCAAACAGAAGCGTAGTCAAGAAACAAGCAAAGGGTGAGCAAGAAGTGCTTGCAGGTTGGGATCAGACAGAAGCGTAGTCGAGGAACAAGCCAAAGGTTGTTAACGAGAGGTAGCAAAAATATGGACAGCAGCAGGGAAGACAAGTGCGAGATATAGGCTGGAGAGAGCACAATAATCTGGCAAACAGGAACTGCAGAGTCATGGCTTAAATCAGTACATTCATGGCAGGAGCAAAGAGTTAAAGGTTCAGTAGAAGTCAAAGAACAAAAAGAACAAGGCACGGTTGTCTAATGGATCAGACGGGGTGCTATCCACCATCTCAGGGAGCTCAGCGAGAAGAGTCATTGCCAGACAGACACAGCAGAGGTTCCAGGTTCAAGTCCAGGCCCTGACAATACCAGGCCCTGACAATACCAGGCCCTTCCATGCACTCCATCCTGACAGCAACCCCCCACAACCGCCATCGGGGGGGGGTAACCTGGCAAAGCTTTGGGGAATGAGAGGGAGAGAGCAAAGGGGCAGCAGAATGAAGCTGGATAGGAGACGTTGTGTATAGACGAACTATTGCCCTGCTGAATGGCTGCAGGAGGAACATTGGGAGCATTGGTTCCTCTATATTCTGCCCCTTCTATCCTGAAGCATGAGGCCAGATTGCAATTGCAGCCCCTGTTTAGGAATATTTTATCCTTTTTTTTTTACACAATCCAGAAAATCTGATAGAACCAAGTATTGTTGCAGACCATTATACATTTCATAGCTTTAAAATGTAGCTGCATATTAAATACCTTTTCTGTAGCCAGATACATTCTTGGGGATATGTCACTTTAGCAGTCATGTCACTGATAGCAACAGGACCTATAAAGAAACTACTCACCTATTCCCAAGGCATTGTTCCCTCACTGGGCTATAGAATCTTCATTGCCAGCAAGAAGGTAGTGAAATCTCATCACATCACTGGTTCGGCCAGTGAAGGAGTGACAGGTGGAAACCTTTTATAAAGCATGGTCCAATGCCTTTAGAGAATTGGTGCAAATGGCCCAAGTGTCCACCCTTTTGCTTTCCTCACACGCACCATAACACATACCTCAATTCATACATAATTGCAATCTCCAAATGCCTTTTTTTTTGCTGCTGTGATCTGAGGGTGGCTACATTCATTCTATATGGTCCCACTGACTGCAGAAATGTAGGCACCCTCTCTTGCTTGCTCCCGAGATGGACTGGAATTGTAGTGTGCACAGAGCAGTGCTTATGACCGCAACAACATACAAACAAATGGAAGTGAGGAGAAAGGTAAGGCTCAAAACTCATGGAAGACATCACAAGGAGGCAGAAAACCACAGTAAGAAAAATAAAAAAACTGTCAAATGTGGGACTTTAAAGGTGCTGGAAAATCCAATCTCAGAAAACACAATGCATTGTTTTACAATAACATTTTTTTTTTATTATTGCACATTAAAAGAAATAGGGGGTACAAAACACCCTTATTTAATAATATTAAAATACATCAATATAATACACACAGTTCCTTGAAAAAGTATTCATACCCCTTGAAATTTCCCACATTTTGTCATGTTACAACCAAAAATGTAAATGTATTTTATTGGGATTTTATGTGATAGACCAACACAAAGTGGCACATAATTGTGAAGTGGAAGGAAAATGATAAATGGTTTTCCAAATATTTTACAAATAAATATGTGAAAAGTGTGGTGTGCATTTGTATTCAGCCCCCTTTACTCTGATACCCCTAACTAAAATCTAGAGGAACCAATTGCCTTCAGAAGTCAACTTATTAGTAAATAGAGTCCACTTGTGTGTAATTTAATCTCAGTATAAATACAGCTGTTCTGTGAAGCCCTCAGAGGTTTGCTCGAGGAACTTAGTGAATAAACAGCATCATGAAGGCCAAGGAACACACCAGACAGGTCAGGGATAAAGTTGTGGAGAAGTTTAAAGCAGGGTTAAGGTATAAAAAAAATCCCAAGCTTTGAACATCTCATGGAGCACTGTTCAATCCATCATCCTAAAATAGAAAGAGTTTGGCACAGCTGCAAACCTACCAAGACATGGCCATTCACCTAAACTGAAAGGCCAGGCAAGGAGAGCATTAATCAGAGAAGCAACCAAGAGGCCCATGGTAACTCTGGAGGAGCTGCAGAGATCCACAGCTCAGGTGGGAGAATCTGTCCACAGGACAACTATTATAGTTGTGCACTCCACAAATCTGGCCTTTATGGAAAAGTGACAAGAAGAGAGCCATTGTTGAAAAAAAGCCTTAAGAAGTCCCGTTTGCAGTTTGCGGGAAGCCATGTAGGAGGCACAGCAAACATGTGGAAGGAGGTGCTCTGGTCAGATGAGACCAAAACTGAACTTTTCAGCCTAAAAGCAAAACACTATGTGTGGTGGAAAACGAACACTGCACATCACCCTGAACACACCATCCCCACCGTGAAACACAATGGTGGCAACATCATGTAGTGGGGATGCTTTTCTTCAGCAGGGACAGGGAAGCTGGTCAGAGTTGGATGGGAGGATGGATGGAGCCAAATACAGGGCAATCTTAGAAGAAAACCTGTTAGAGTCTGCAAAAGACTTGAGACCGGGGCGGAGGTTCACCTTCCAGCAGGACAACGACCCTAAACATACAACCAGAGCTACAATGGAATGGTTTAGATCAAAGCATATTCATGTGTTAGAATGGCCCAGTCAAAGTCCAGACCAAAATCCAATTGAGAATCTGTGCCAAGACTTGAAAATTTCTGATCACAGACACTCTCCATCCAATCTGACAGAGCTTGAGCTATTTTGCAAAGAAGAATGGGCAAAAAATGTCCTCTCTAGATGTGCAAAGCTGGTAGAGACCTCCCCAAAAATACTTGCAGCTGTAATTGCAGGGAAAGGCGGTTCTACAAAGTATTGACTCAGGGGGGCTGAATACAAATGCACCCCACACTTTTCACATATTTTTTTTTTTACAAATTTGGAAAAACATTTATTATTTTCCTTCCACTTCACAATTAAGTGCCACTTTGTGTTGGTCTATCACATAAAATCCCGATAAAATACATTTACATTTTTGGTTGTAACATGACAAAATGCAGAAAATTTCAAGGGGTATGAATACTTTTTCAAGGCAATGTACACCCTCTTCATGGCACATACAGCTAGGTATAATTTGTCAGGAACACATCGGGGGCAATTACATAGGTACCTCACTTTGACAAATTCTTTTGGTTTATTCATAAGTAATTCATTATATGATTAGTTACTATGAATTATACCTAGCTGTATGTACCATGAGGAGGGTGTATGGGGTACTGTTCTTAACTATTGTATTGATGTATTTTGGTCCTATTAAATACGGATGCTTTGTTCCCCCTATTTCTTTTATATTGAATCTATTTTATTCATTTTTAAACAGTACAGAGCATAATCGTGAGAGTACGTCTACTTCCAGCAGATGTACAGTATATGTATACACAAAGATCATAGTAATATAAGCCCAGACATTACAGGGTTATGATAAAGTAAAGGTCCCTAAGACATGTCAAGGTTAACAGAGCATCTGTACATAAATACAGTCTCTCACAAAAGTGAGTACACCCCTCACATTTTTGTAAATATTTTTTTAGAACTTTTCATGTGACAACACTGAAGAAATGACACTTTGCTACAATGTAAAGTAGTGAGTGTACAGCTTGTATAACAGTGTAAATTTGCTGTCCCTTCAAAATAACTCAACACACAGCCATTAATGTCTAAACCGCTGGCAACAAAAGTGAGTACACCCCTAAGTGAAAATGTCCAAAATTGGGCCCAATTAGCCCTTTTCCCTCCCCGGTGTCATGTGACTCATTAGTGTTACAAGGTCTCAGGTGTGAATGGGGAGCAGGTGTGTTAAATTTGGCGTTATCGTTCTCACTCTCTCATACTGGTCACTGGAAGTTCAACATGGCACCTCATGGCAAAGAATTCTCTGAGGATCTGAAAAAAAGAATTGTTGCTCTATATAAAGATGGCCTAGGCTATTAGAAGATTGCCAAGGCCCTGAAACTGAGCTGCAGCACAGTGGCCAAGACTATACAGGGGTTTAACAGGACAGGTTCCATTCAGAACAGGCCTCACCATGGTCAACCAAAGAAGTTGAGTGCACATGCTCAGCGTTTTTGAGAAATAGATGTATGATTGCTGCAGAGGTTGAAGGGGTGGGGGGTCAGCCTGTCAGTTCTCAGACCATACGCCGAACACTGCATCAAAATTGGTCTGCATGGCTGTCGTCCCAAAAGGAAGCCTCTTCTAAAGATGATGCACAAGAAAGCCTGCAAACAGTTTGCTGAAGACAAGCAGACTAAGGACATGGATTACTAGAACTATGTCCTGTGGTCTGATGAGACCAAGATAAACTTATTTGGTTCAGAAGGTGTCAAGCGTGTGTGGCAGCAACCAGATGAGGAGTACAAAGACAAGTGTGTCTTGCCTACAGTCAAGCATGGTGGTGAGAGTGTCATGGTCTGGGGCTGCATGAGTGCTGCCGGCACTGGGGAGTGACAGTTCATTGAGGGAACCATGAATGCCGACATGTACTGTGACATACTGAAACAGAGCATGATCCCCTCCCTTCGGAGACTGGGCCACAGGGCAGTATTCCAACATGATAACGACCACAAACACACCTCCAAGACGACCACTGCCTTGCTAAAGAAGCTGAGGGTAAAGGTGATGGACTGGCCAAGCATGTCTCCAGACCTAAACCCTATTGAGCATCTGTGGGGCATCCTCAAACAGAAGGTGGAGGAGCGCAAGGTCCCTAACATCCACCAGCTCCATGATGTCGTCATGGAAGAGTGGAAGAGGACTCCAGTGGCAACCTGTGAAGCTCTGGTGAACTCCATGCCTAAAAGCAGTGCTGGAAATTAACGGTGGCCACACAAAATATTGACACTTTGGGCCCAATTTGGACATTTTTGCTTAGGAGTGTACTCACTTTTGTTGCCAGCGGTTTAGACATTAATGGCTGTGCGTTGAGTTATTTTGAGGGACAGCAAATTTACACTGTTATACAAGCTGTACACTCACTACTTTACATTGTAGCAAAGTGCCATTTCTTCAGTGTTGTCACATGAACATAGAATAAAATATTTACAAAAATGTGAGGGGTGTACTCACTTTTGTAAGATACTGTATATCTCAATAATCCTCTAGTAGTATCCCCCTATTTATTTTAATTTGCAATAATGAAAATGTGGATTTTTTTTTTTATTGTAAAACAATGTGTTGTATTTTCTGAGGTTGGATTGTCCAGAACCAGAGGAGGGCTGGAAGCCTTAGGCCTGGGGGTAAGTCCAGTCAAGTGGCCCATTGAACTACTGAATCAGCTCGCCATCCATGCCCACCTGATTTTTAGAATGAATATTGGTTATGAAGCAAGACAAATATGATACAATGTGGTAACATAATTTAATGTTAATAGCAACAAAGGTGGTTTAACAAAAATAATGCATCAAAGCAGCTCATCAGTGCCCACCAATGCAGCTTCACCAGTGCTTATCAGTTTAGCCTCATCAGTGCCCATCAATGCAGCCTCACCAGTGTTCATCAGTGCAGCATCACCAGTGCCTATCAAAAGCAACCTGATCAGCGCCCATCATGCAGGCTTGCCAGTGCCCATCAGCACAGCCGGCCCTGGGTGCCCCCCCTCCCTCTTTGCCTGCAGTTAGGTGGTGGCTGCGCCCCTGCTTCCTTCTTCCATAAGAAGAAAAAAGTGTGAGCGGGCAGCGGCAGTCGGCCATTTTGAATGTAAGTTAAGGTAGCCTGGGGGGCTATTGCCACCCTGCCCCCGCCGTCCCCTGTCCAGAACCTTTAAAGCCACACATTTGCTTGTTTTTTTATTTATGTTCGTTTTTGAGAGGTGGTGCTAAGGATTTCAGTTGCTCCCAGTGTGTTCCACAGTAAGAAACAATTTAATGAAAATGACATTACAAAGCCATTATACAGTAGTGGACGTAAACCCTCACATATACCCAGTGAAGTGACTGGCCTCAAATGATACACAGAGATGAAACAAATCCTCCTACATACGTTTTACGTGTATATCAAAGTTATCATGCTGATAACACAAGAACCGAGGAGGAGAAAGCCATGGGACTTTGAAGAGAGATAAGAAAACACTGCAGATATAATGGCCCAGCTCAAATTTCATGAATGGGGTTTACATCCACTTTAAGCAGCGGGGATATGCGTGTATTATTTTTGGAGAACAATAGTGTCACACAAATTGACTAAATGAGAATGATTTACTAATTACTACGTCAGGTGATGGCCTGCATATGCAGTCTAGTCAGATTCTTCATGAACAGGTTGGGCTTTGAAGGTCGTAGTCTCCGGAAATTATAAAGGAGAATCTACAGAGATTGTACAATCTGATCTGAACACGTGGCCAGCTCTGTTCATTCTCTAGAACAGGGTTTCTCAACCAGGGTTCCATGGAACCCTAGGGTTCCTCCAGAATTTGCTAGGGGTTCCATGAGCAACGAGCAAGTTCTGCCTCTCAGATGAGTTCCCACTCACACCAATGATCTTTTTAGCTATCTGTAAGACCCCTTTCACACCAAGGCGTTTTTCAGGCGCTTTTGCGCTAAAAATAGCGCCTGAAAAACTCCCCCCAATACAGCCCAGGGTGAAAGCCTGAGTGCTTTCCCACTGGGGCGGTGCGCTTGCGGGACGGTAAAAAAAGTCCTGCAAGCCGCATCTTTGCAGCGGTGTGGGAGCGGTGTATTCACTGCTCCTATACCACCCCTGCCCATTGAAAACAATGGGGCAGCGCTCCCGAAGCGCCGCAAACGGGAACTTTTAACCCCTGTTTAACCCCTTGTGGGGGGTTAAAAGCACACCGTCGCCGCACAAATAGCAGCACCATAGCACCGCTATAACGAGTGGTAAAACACCGCAAATTAGCGGTGTTTTACTGCTAACGCTCAGGCGGCCCGGGTATGAAAGTAGCCTAAGGGGTAATTCTTCCCAAAGACCACAAGTGTAAGGAGCATTCTTCCCACTGACCATCAGACTAATGTATCATGAGTTGTAGATATAGCAATTTTTTAGCAGGGGTTCCCTGAGATCATAAAGTTATTTCAAGGGTTCCTCTGTGTTGAAAAGGTTGAGAAAGGCTGCTGTAGAACATCTTGAGACAACCACAAATGACAATCTCTGTGTATAATCTTTATACAATTTCCCTCATATTTTATCTATGTCATAAGAGGGCCTGCATACACAATCCATGCCATTTATATTCACTTAGGTAGGTCCTTGCACTAGATAGTTCTTGGTTAATGTAAAGCAAGTTTTACAGTCAGATTGCTAGTTGTGTGGCTGGCTTTAATGATAACCCTCATCCCTAAGCTTGGATGGGAAAAAAAGATTATTCACTGATTAATCATTCATTCATGTGATTAGGCAACTTATTCCCATTTTATGGCTCCCCCTCCTCCCGTGAGTTTAATTTCATGGGGCACTCCCCTTTTTAATGAAATTTTATATTTACTTCTATAGCAAAAATGTATGTAGGAGGTCCTATAATTAGAGATGACTGCTATGCAGATGGCACAGCCAGGTATAGCTTTGTTTTATGCCATGTATGTCTGTGTTATTTACTTTATCCCTTTTAGAAGTATTTAAAGTGCAACTCCAGCTAAAACGTTTTTATGTAGTTTTGGATAGAGTGGGAAAGAGTTGGAATTTCTTTCAGGTTTTTAATGCTGTCTGATCAAATTCCCATTAATTCTTAAAGAATTGCTTACATTTATAATAGAAAGTCAGGAAATCTTCATGCAACTACACCTTTTGCTCATACTTATTCTGTTCTGTCACTGCGCAGTTGTAGGTCAATTTACATTCCAAGTCTAGTTTCTCATAATGCTATGCACTGGTCTATCTTTACTTGCTTCCAAAAATTATTTTGTCCATCAAGGGACACAGGAAGTTCTAACCTTCATATTTTACTGCTGCCCACGGGAGGATTGGACACTGGCAAACAAAACAATTTGTAGGCCAGCCCAGGTTAACCTCTCCTACTACCAGCATGCCTAAGTTTTTTTTGCTACTCATAGGAGAATAAATATCTCTTCTTTGGATTTGCTATGTTAAAGACTAACTTAGTTTTATTTTTTTCCTTTAGTCAAGGCTCTTTGTTACACCACTGCAGGAGTTTCTCCAATAGGGTCATCCTCATCCTGGCCTTTGGAGGGCCACAACCAGACCATGCTAGACTGGATGTTGAGGAGATAGCCTGCAAGTAGCCTTCGTGCACTGAGTTCCACATGAGGAACTTTTCAGATTGTTCTGGTAAAAGTTATCTGCGGAGAGCCTCTAGAGTTAACTCAGCACTGGCAGGCTTCAGGCCTGAAGAGGGAGCATCAGCTCCGACAACGCGTCGCCACACCACACTGCCGGAAGTGACCAACCGTGGATCGCAATTCTAGTCCCGGAACCAGGAAGCGCTGGGAGCCACCAGCGTGACAGGGTACAGGACTCCTGCAAACATCCCGATCTCTCCATCTCCCACTTGCCAGACAGAGGCACTCAAAAGGACCCAAAGAAGTGCGCAGTGACTTACACTGCAACACTTGCTACACTCATCAGTTTGAGTAGTTTTTTAATCTCGTCATTAAATGCTTTTATTGTCTACACTTAGAGGCGCTGTGTCTTCTTCTCTTACCATTGCAGAGGCCTCTTCAACTTTGGACACCAGCTGCCCTTTGTGAAGCTGCCCCTTTTGGATCCCACCCCAGGACTTGCCCTTTTGGACTCTGAATAGAGCCATCCCTATATCCCCCATCACACCAGTGATTACATTTAGCGCCAACTAAAACACCTCGTGTCCTGTCTCACTTACTGAATACCGAGAGTAGGCAAGTCAGACTGGGCACCAGGAGCTACCTCATTGCATAGGTTGCTGGGTGCCATCCTCCCCACTGGTTGGGCTGCAGAAGTAGTTAAATCTGTGGGACCGAATACTGATATCATCTGTTGGGTGGAATGTTGCACACATACTCTGTGCTGTCTTTCCCACCATAGAGCGTTGAGGAAGCATGTCCCCAATTCCCGCTTGGAAAGAGCCACCTGGAACTTCAATCTGTTCCCACTGCCCACCTGTAGTGACTTTGGTCACCTCAGCCTATCCAATCCCCATCTGCTACTAGCTGTCTGGATTTTGTGAGTACTTGATGCCCTGCCTCTTATTCTGAGCCTATACGTTACCTTAAAGATACGTGGTCACAACATGTTTGATTCTATACAGGGAGGGGGCAGACCCACTGTACGGTGTGCTTCCTTAGCTCACTTTCTGCTAACAGATCAGGGGCTGCTTACAGTGCTCTTACTGACAGTGACGATGCCTGCAGCCTGGAGTCATGTTGTCATTTGTCCCTGAAGTTTATTCTGTCCTCCGAGTCCTCTTTAGCTGTTAGTTGTGGCTCGGGTCTTTTTCCCTATTTGCATGAGGTTTTTATCACGGTCATGCAAACCTCTATGGCCCAAACCATCCAGTTAATTGCGGACTCTGATCCCAGAGCTACAAATTCACTTCCACACCCTTTCCAGCCGATTCTGGATCCGATTGCCTATGGCCTTTGGCAGCAGACACTGCCTTATTCTCCAGTCCTTGACTGATGAACTTGCCGCTGAGGAGTTGCAGTGTACGGCCATTACTCCCAAATTAAAGGTGCCCATTTTGGCTCTTATTGTTGCATGGTTCGCCACTCTGAAACCAGAAAATCAGTCTGGGGTTGTAAAAGTCACAAAAATTTTCCCTTTGAGCCCGTTTTTCCAACTATTTCTAAGTGGAGCAAGAATACACCCTGAAAATGTTCTTGCTCTCCCAAAGCGTTTATTAAACTTGTATAGGTTTTGTGAGGATATTCTGCAGAAGTGGTCCATTCTTACTGTGGATCCAGCCATGCCCTACCTTAATAAAGCACTTACTACTCTGGGTAGAGAAAGTGTCTGTCTTTCAAGACAATACCAATATGTGGATAGAGGCTCTCACCTCTTGCATGTCGTTTCATATGTTTATGGTACTTTAGTTAAAGTGCTGGACTGTGAAACCCTGGGCAAGAAGTGTTTGATTCATGTGGCTTTTGAGGGCAAAACTTTTCTGGCTGTAGTTCCTTTTAGAACTACCTGTGCCTAATTCTGACAAGCATTTGTACCAGTCTGGGTAGCATTACTGACACAGACATTAAAATCAGGTAGTTTAACTACCACCTTAAGAACCTGTTCCTCTGGCCAGGACACAGATTAACTAGCAGTAATTAAGACCAGCTCTTAGCTAGCACACAGAGGTAAGCCAGTACTTCGAGGGGCATGTCTGTGCTAGGAAGTGGTCATGAATGCGGCAGCTTCTTGCACAGTACTATATCCCTGGTACGCTAGAGCTGTTGGCTGGAAGATTCCCCATGGGAACGTTGAATGTAAACAAAGAGGACAGAGGTGCTGTTGATGTCATTACCCAAATATGGCAAAGCCCATATTTTTGAATTGACTTGTGTCACTGGGTAGGTGGAACCTGATTGGGAACAGAGACGTTCTCCACCAGGTCTGCTTTACTTTTGCTTGACAGCAAATGGCAGTGGGTGGATTGGAAAACCGCTATTGGACTGAATCAAAAGTCAGGTGGACCTAATGGGGAATCAATTTCTCAGTTTTCCATCAGGCTATGCCCACCCCTACTACAGGTCACTCTTTATAAATCCCCACCAATGACTTATAAGACCGGTTCTTAATTATATTATCAAGGGTGCTACTGGTGGCAACAGCACCCATCTTCCTCAGCTTAAGGCTTCATGCACACAGGACGCTTTTTCAAACTCCCCTGAACGATTTTTTTTGACAGCTAGAAGCCGGCACCTAAAACGCCTATTTTGCATGCTGCATTTTGCCACGTTCACGTCTAGGAGCGTTTTTCATTTTTTTTTTTTTTAAATGGAAACATCTGTAAAGGAAACGCTCCTAGACGTGAGTTACTGCGTTCGACGTCTCAAACGCTGGTAAACTCGGCATCTGAACCCATTTTTTTGCATTCAGAAAAAAAGCATAGAAACGTGACTACCTGAAAACGACTCTAAACTAGTCTGTGTAAATGTACACATAAGATGACATTAAATGAGTTCAGGGGCAGCTGGAAAAAACGTCCGTTTAATCAGCCTCAGTGTGCATGAGGCCTAAGAAACACATTACAAAGCCTTCCCCCTCTCTTATTGTTCAGTACCCTCATCATTTCTCCCACAATCTCCTTGTTGAGACCCTCCAAGCTTGGCTACCAATCCACCCCCCCATGACATTACTTTTGACAATCAGGTTGGGCAGAGCATGGCACTGCGCTCTGTGTGAGATAACAGAATGATGAGAGGACAAATTTACATGTTTGAAGTTTTATTTTTTACTTACCTCTGTAAGCTTTTAGTATTGGATCTTATTAATAAATGTGCCGTTGTTTACCTGCACTGTGGAGCTCTCTTTTTTTACATACTTTGATAAACAGATATTAGGAAATAGGAGGGAAGGGGAGATAATCAGCCAATCCTCACCAGTGTGGGGCTGGGGACGGCTATATAGTAAGAACATGCCACATCCTAACCATCAAGGAACTTAATAGAAAAAGCGAAAAACATGGACTTTGCAGGCATGCGTTACAATAAAAACAATACTTTATTTGTTACAATACAAGCCCAAAGGCTTTATACAAAATATAAGGGCTCTTTAAAAAGATGAATGATCCAAACATCATATACACAACATATTAAGTTGCACCATTCTCCTCTAAATATCCACCAACCCTGGATGGGCAAGATAGAGAAGAGGGGAGAGTGCACATGCACACATAAATATAGAGCCTCCCCAAGGTTTCATGCTCTGGTGGTTTGAATCCCTTTGTATCTTCCTCTTTTTTTTGTGTATTTATGATATATCTTTAAGGTCATATTATTGCCCTATTAATGTGGTCTATGGGATTCGCCCTGGGCTGTTAACGCTATATTTATGTGTGCATGTGCACTCTCCCCTCTTCTCTATCTTGCCCATCCAGGGTTGGTGGATATTTAGAGGAGATTGGTGCAACTTAACATGTCGTGTATATGATGTTTGGATCATTCGTGTTTTTAAAGAGCACTTATATTTTGTATAAAGCCTTTGGGCTTGTATTGTAACAAATAAAGTATTGTTTTTATTGTAACGCATGCCTGCAAAGTCCATGTTTTTCGCTTTTTCTATTAAGTACATACTTTGATGGTATGAGGAAGCATCTTCATTTGATGATAGGCTGGCAGTGTCCTGTTCCTTTGCTAGAGAGCTTACCTTTCAGCGAGTTGACCTTTTATGATTTTGAGGTCTTAATATTTGACCAGCATCTTTAGTGCTTGTAGTGGCTAGCACTCACACAGAGTAGCCTTCTAATTAAGGATTCAGGAGTGGACTGTTTTGGATCACCTTTTTTACTTTGAGGAAGCTCTTTGAACATTTTTTAATTGCAATATAAACAATTATTTCTTATTTCACTTGTTTCGCTCTATTTCTAGGTTATCATGTGTGATTGGTTCACTTTATTCACAATTTATATTTTAAGTGGTAGCACAGTATATTTAGGCACACCATCCACAAGGCATGGCACTCAGTCTGCCAAATTCCCCAGGCAAGACTTCCTATGCATGAAGGTGTGCCCTCCATTTACATAACGTGAGAATGTTTGTTGATGCTTGGATGCTGGAAGTGGTATCCCAGGGCTATAAAATGGAGTTTCACTCCATGTTCTTTCCTCCAACGTTCTTGTGTCACCTAACAGATTAGCAGATTTCCATCAAGCTGTCTTAGGTCTTGTGGATCAAGGTGTCGTTGTCAGAGTCCATGTAGTAGAATGGTTTCAGGTACTCTACTCCAAGCTATTCACTGTTCCCAAACACAAAGGGAGCATTCACCCCTTCTTGGATCTCAAGGCTCTGAATATCTTCTTTTGGGTCCAGAAATTCTGAATTGTATCCACCAAATCTGTCAACGCCCCCCCTTCACCAGGGGTGTCTTATGGCTTCTGTGGACATCAGAGATGATTACCTACATTCACTCATTTGTGCATCAGCGATTTCTACACTTCTCTGTGGGGGCCCCAACACCTGCGGTGTGCTCATGGAATCACCATTATGGGATATTATTAAACATCTTCCTGTTGCAGGAACAGTTTGGTCAGACGTGCCCAGAGAATCCAGACATTACAGCAATTTGAGTGGATCCTAAACCTTCATAAATCATTGCTGGAAACAACTCATACCTTTAAGTATCTGGGTTTAGTTCTGGGAAAAAACTCAGACTAGAGTATTTCTTCTACAAAGGAATATTCAGACGCTCTGGTCTCAGGTCCGAACCCTTAAACCCTCCTTCCTTTACCCAATCTGTTCCTCTGATGCTTAGGGACCTAAATCTGGTTCTCTTTGCCCCCATTAGAGATATTCCTCTTTCCGAGGTGGATTTTCTTGTATCTATTGCCTTTGCAAGGCAAATGTCAGAGCTGGCAGCCTTGTCCTGCAAGAAACCCCTTTTTGTTTTTTTCATATGGGTAAAATGTCAAGGTCCAGCATTCCTTTCTTGCCTTTCACCTTGACCAGGACATTGTTCTTCATAATATTATATTGGTGCTTACCTACCTTAGAGGTAGTGACTACACTAGTTTCCTTTTATAGGCTAAGGACATTTTCTTTAAGTACAAAAAAATATCAGTTAATCCAGTCTCCTTGTAACCAGTGCACTAAACTGAAATCTCAAAACAAATGTAATCAGCCTTTCCCATTCTCTTCTGTGCTGCAAATTACAGAACACCTATCTCCTGTGTTATGAAGAAGAGTATAAGGCCTGGATACACACCACTATTTTTTTTTTTTTGTTCAACAAAACTGACAGCTCCGGTCAGAGCTGCTGTATTAATGATTCAACGTTAGTGCAGCGATCTCTCCTGCTGTGCTACTGTATTCTGACAGGGGGACTGCCTCATGCCAGAACGCTCCGGTCAGCACTCATCGCCATTGGCAGACCTTTTTCGGTTATGAGCCTTTGACAGAAGCTGGTCAAACAGCTGGCTTCTGTCAGACCGGCTGCCATACACACAGGCCAAATGTCGGCTGTTTTTATTGAACCGGCCAATGCCACCCGACATTCGGCCCGTGTGTACTAGGCTTAAGGGAAGGCGTTTTTAGTTGAAATCAGGACAGCCTAGGGTGATAATACTGCTCCCCTATAGATATAGTCCACCGAGTAAATGTTGTCACCTTACGAATGGATGTACGGTATGTTACTGGCAAGATCACTGTCCAAAATTAAATGATACCAGTTAGGTAAGCTGCAATATATAACATTTTTCTTGTCGGGTTTGCTAAGCTTTAAACTGTCTCTGCACTTTATCATTTGATTGTGGTGTCTTTCATTTACAAATAAGTTGAGCTGATTGCAGGAAGGTGGGCCACCAAAAGACCCAATAACCAAAAAAAGAAGAAAAAAAATGCAAGGAAAAAAACAAAAACAGGAGATACTTTAAATGTTTTTTATTAAGATCAGCAAATTGTATTTTACATGATTTGATCATCAAGGCTATTCCAGTATTATACAGGATATATTATTATAGGCAGCATGTAAGAAAAAATAAAATAGAAAGAAAAATGTTTCACAGTTTTGAACTTGAATAAGGACTGAGTAATGGAATAGGTTATGCATTTTCAAAAAAAAAAACTGGAGCAAAGAAAAGTGAAAGCCTTTCTCAGATAAACCAATTAGATATCAGCTCTCATTCTTCAGTGCAGGTTAGAGAATGAAAGTGAAGACTTGATTGGTAGCCATAGGCAACATAACTGAACAAAGCCCAACTTATGTCCAGTTTTCCTCACAGTCACTATCATTATACTGCTAGTCTATGTGCCTAGTTATAGACCTTTCCAGTCTAATATGAAAGGATGCATCCCTGGCATTTTTATGATGCTGCTTGCTCATCCCTGGAGGTCAAGGATGATAGCTCAGGGAGCATGCATGCATATGAAAAGATTCCACACTTGCTTTCTTTGAAAAACTAAAGTAGAAAGAGCAATGCGTCTGCAAACAACTTTATGAAGATGGAGCAGAACATTTGAAGCATAAGGGCCCTTAGGGACACCAGACAGCTCTCTAAAGACAGCAGAAGGAAAAAAGATACTGTATTTGCATACTTTCTTGATCTGAATGGATATAAAAAGGTGCTAAGGTGTGCTTGAATGTAAACCATCCTTTAAAATAGTAGCTGTTCCTTTATATGGATGTCCACAAAAGCCCTCCCAGAAGACTCCCAAAAAATACTTTTGCTTATTCAAATATTCAGTGGTCAGGTGTATAACTTACCCACAGCTGTCGCAGCTTGCACTCCATTCTGCATAAGGCCTCATGCACACAGGACTCAAAAAACAGCGCTTTTACAGGCATTGCCCTTTTTTTTTTTCTACCCTGTAAATCACACCTCTATGGCCTATGTAGCCATGAATGCATAGGCGTTTACAGGCATATTAGAAGTTTATAGTCCTAAAAAGAAAAAACATTATTGGTGCATTCAGGAGAGGAGCTTTTGGGCAGAAAAAAGGCTTGGTGCACCGAATGAGCCTAAATGCTAGACGTGTTTAGCACTTGAGCATTCGTTCATTCCAATGGCCAGAATAAATGAATATTGGTCAATGGAATCCATGAACGCTCAAATGCTTGATGCACCTGAATGTGTGTGCAAAATGCAGATTTAGGCACTTTTTAAGCTGCTTTTTTTCCTACCAGGAGCAAAGCTGTTCAAAAGAAAAGGTTCAACATCAAAGAAGAGTTATACGGTCCTTTAATGGGAGGAGTTAGTGTGGCCATGTCATTAAAGGTAAAGTTACCCTTAGGCCTGAAAACACTTTTTTCTAAGCCTTTTCTACCATACTCTATAGAATAGAAGTTCCCTGGCTTCTGAGCTCTAGAGCTCTGAGAACTTTTGTAACCCCCTTAAATTGAGCACAAAAACGATATAACAGAATCCCATAATACATTTTACAGTGACCCTATGACTCTCAAGATGCATATGGAAAATGTTTTCAGCCCCCAGGAGCCAATGCAGGTATTAATTGGTTTGCTCTATTAGCTGTACTCTCAATAACCATGATGTTGTGAAAAAGGCAGACTGACAACTATCAATGGTGTTGCGTACAGCATTGCAAAAAATCATGCGTAATTTAAAAGTTCATTAACAAAAAATAACATCTTTATGAGGCTTCATAGTTTTTGCTCCAGTTATTATAGATCAGTATGAAGGAATGGACTATCCAGTAAATATTGTGTACAGAGAAGCGGAATGCAAATATCACTACAAACCAAAAGGGCTTTAAAAATGTGAAGGTTCCCAAAGGGCACCATTGTACCGCCCACCGAAGTTTAGAAAAAGAATGTCCCTAAAACTCCAGTTTTGTCAAATACATATTTTTGTAACACAGTATTCCTGTAAAAAAAAAAAAAAAAAAAAAAAAGGAAGAGTGAAGCAGACACAAGGTGCCAGACTGTACATTACATTTCACTATGGGGCTGCCCACCCCAAAGTGCCACTAAGCCACAACCTCCTCCCCCTTTGTGGTACTACTGCTTTCCTAGTTGTGATATCACAGGCCTTCCATAAATGCAAAGTTCTGTGAGACTAAGAACCTGAAATTACACCCCAAAGTCATGTGCAATTTAACATTTCTAAAAAGTTGAAGCATGGGCTTCCCATAGGACTCCGGTAAGGTTGTCCAGTTCAGACCACAAGCAAAGAACACTGGAGGGATGTTGATGATAATTTCACAACTAGGAGAAGTAGTGTCACTGCGGGGGTTGAACTTATGTCTGCCGTCTTCTCATAAAACATTATATATATATATATATATATATATATATATATATAAATAAAAGAGAGAGAGAGAGGGGGAGAGAGAGAGAGAGATCGAGATCCAGTTTTCACCACTGTTTCTGTAACTGGCTCACTGCTTTCACTAGACATCAAATGAAAAGGCATCCCCAGGTGT
>BLSH010102431.1:77782-98372 GCA_018402905.1 Glandirana rugosa
AGACAACACATCTAAGAATATATATATATATATATATATATATATAAAAAAGAGAGAGAGAGAGGGGGAGAGAGAGAGAGAGAGAGAGAGAGAGAGAGAGATCCAGTTTTTCACCACTGTTTCTGTAACTGGCTCACTGCTTTCACTAGACATCAAATGAAAAGGCATCCCCAGGTGTGCACTGCATTACAGATTTAATCTTTGGTGAGATACAGGGAGATGGCTGCAATTCTACCGGAACATGAGGAGTACAATTTTTTTTTTTATTACAAAACTGAGACGAACGTGATTACACAAGCAGAACCTCCCCACCAATTCTCAGCAGGTGCAAGAGGCATGGCCTATCTAGAGAATCTACACAACAGAAGCAGGTAAAAATCTGTAATGACATTTATGAAAATCCCTGAAATGTATAAATTTCACCTGGAGTGGAAAGTTTTTTTTGTTTTTTTTTTTGACAAAACTGGAATTCTTTAAACATACCCAACAAGAGTACATAAAAAGTGCCCCAAGTACCACAAAGGCTTCCCATTACTGGCCCAAGAACATGGGCAATACCCAAAATATTTATATATATACACATATATACATTTCACACACCAAAATATATAACCCTCCTGTAACTGCAAATAAAACTTAAAAATATATAATAAAGTTGTATATATTATATTTTATCAGCTTTCTGTAATACACAACATAAAACAATTGCAATCTTTACCAGTTCCCTGAACTGTTTCCTCCCAAGAATAAAGTTGTTAGGGCTTGCCATCGCTCAATATGGCAGCCAAGATTGGCATCACATTATCACAAATGATTTGGTCTGAATTACGCATAGTGGTACTGGTACCGTGTGAAATGAGATCTGGCAGGGCCTGAATAGCCAGAGACCTTTTATTAGAAACATGTTAGTAAAAAGTTTTAGGCTGGGTTCACACTGCAGCATGGAGCGGCTCCCAGCAGGGGTCCGATGCGTCCCCATTCGCCATTTCAGGTCCAAATTTTTGGCTGAATTGGGACCTGAAATGGACCAAAAGACGCACAGGACTTCTGTGCAATTCGCTCCACAGATGTGTGAATCGGCTCCATAAAGAAACCCACATCTAATTCACAATAATGGGAACCCAGCCTAAATTAGGTCACTGTTGCTGCTTGACAAGGCAGAGCACTGTGCATGGAACCTTTACCTGTTAGACATATGGAAAAATTCAAAATATTCTGTCCTAAGGCTGAAATGCATTCAGCTTTAAAAATGTCCTTTTGGTAGCACATTCCCTTTAAATGCCGCTCCCCTCCCTGCCTTATTCTCTATTAAGCCTCTAGTGCTTATTACATCTAGGGCGCTGCAACAAAAACACATACTTTTCCTATTCCTCGTACTCCTGGCTTCTGACTCTTTCTTCCTTTCCCGCAATGTAGGTAGGCCTTTGACATCCTCACACAAAGTACAGGACCACATGATAAAATCTGTAGGGGAAGAATGGCCATAAGACTGGCCATCTAGTTGGGAGGAAGCCTACAGACGTGAGGAATACACTACAGTATTTTTTCTTTCGCAGCTCCCTAGACTTAACTAGGGTATTACAGCTTTACTATAAAAGGGGAGCCATCAAAAGGGCACTTTTACAATCTGACCAGAGTGCAGCTTTAAATTAAAATGTAAACCTCTCAGGCTTACTTATAAAGCATTTAGAACTTTCACTATCCGCTAGCCATAGCTTGGGTGTTGCTTCTCTGTAAACTGCCTGACTTCAAGCACTGTCTCCAAAAAACAGAGTGTGCATAACAGAACATGCATTCCTCTTAATAACAGGGCTATGTTATTTAATTTGGTTATACACAATCTGAAGCTAGGAGATTGTGCGACGGTTAAGCTAGGTATACGCAGGCTGAAAACGGTGGGTTCGGCAGTTACCGGCCCACTTTCAGCTTGCATATACAGGTCCTAGACCAGCTTCTGTGGAACTAGCATGCTGGAAAACTAGCAGCCGATCAGCATCCAAACAGTGCTTGCAGCCAATGGCTGCGAGCGCTGACTGGTGTTCTGGCGGGTAGGGGAACACAGAACACATTAGCTCAGAGGGGAGATCGCTGTACTTACTATGCATAGTTAGTACAACTACCTCTTTTTTTTTTTTCCTTTAGCCCACTGGGTTGACTGAAAAAACCCCCAAAAAAACACTTAAAACGGAGCTCCACCCAGTTAAAAGTTAGCAGCTACAAAAAGTGGATACAATTGGACACTCAGCTGTCCCTCGCTCTTCTCCCCCTCCCCTCGGCGCCACAGGTATCACAAGTGCGGGCACCCGGCTGTGGCTGTGTGTCGTGATGTGGCTTGTGAATGGCCATCATATCTTCTGGGACCTGTGACGTGTCCCAGAAGATCGCCAAGGGGGTGGGGGGGGGGGGGTCGGTGTACTTTCTTCCGGAGCCGCGGCTCTAGGAGAGGAAGTGAACCTGGGGACCCCCCAAAAAAAAGACATGCTAATTGTGGCATGTCAAGGGGGTCACCTTCCCTTAAAGCGGAAGGTCCACTTTTGGGTGCCATACACACAGGCCGAATGTCGGCCGATTTTTATTGAACCGGCCGATGCATTCGGGCAACATCGGCCGGTTCAATAGAAATCGGCCGACATTCGGCCTGTGTGTATGGCAGGCTGTCCGACAGAAGCTGGGCATTTGGCTGGCTTCTGTCGGAAAACCAGCAGACGATCAGTGAGTCAGTCGCTGACCAGAGTGTTCCCCTGTCAGAACACAAAAGAACAGCAGGGGACATCACTGTACTAATGTCAGATCATTAGTACAGCAGTACACTATTCATTCATTAGTAAGCCTGCATAACTATGATAATTTAGGACTTAAAGTAGAACTAAAGGCAACATTTCTTTCTTCATTTTGGTGATAACAGTAAGCAGGACAAATAGAGGGTGAGTCTCCCTAACGGGGGCACAGACAGGTGTTCTAATCCATCTCCACTCTGTCTAAAACGAAAAAAAAAAAAGAAAAATCCTTTAGTAGATCTTAACCTTAGCCCAGCCATGACTAATTTTCTTTAAAAGATCAGTACCAAGGTAGATGCAGCATCGGTTCAATACTAAATCTGTTCCCTGGTGCCTCTAAGACTGAGAACCGATCGATCAAACACCGCATATCGCTTGGTTCTCAGAGCTCCCCGAGCAGAGAGCTGGTGACTGTCAGTCAGTGGCTCTCTGCTCTGCCCACTCTCACTGAAGTGCTAGACTGTGCAGGGGGCAGGAGTGGCTGGCTCAGGCTCTCAGCTGCTCGCTGAGCCAGGTGCCGGTCCAAGCATGTGGGCGGATCCCGACTCCATTGTTGCAATCTTGCCAGAGCTTGGACTGGCTCTGGGACGTCAGCAGACAGCGGACTTCAGCCCGCTGTCTGCTGAAAACTGCTAATGGGAGTGCAGAACATATGGCACTCTTGTGAGCCACAGCAAAAGTACAGCAAAATGAGTATTGCCTGTACTTCTCATTTAAGCCTCCAAATATCTTAACGTACAAAGAAATACAAGGATGGTCAAAAATAACCTGACTCCATTCAGAGAGACCTAGATCTAAAAGAGAGATCGCCATGAAAATTAGTAGACACCTTTGAAGGGACATTGTCCCTTTCCTGTGGATTTACCAAAGCACCTGCCTCTTAAATCCATCTGATAACTAATCAACAAAGGTTTCACAGAACTGGCAGGAAGCACATGTCTTCATACATATAATAGATCTTGCAATTGTAAATTATCTCAAACAGAAATCAATGAATGGGGAATTCTTAAAGCGGATATCCACGTTTCCTGGAATACAACGCTTCCTCTGATTGGCTGAGTTGCAGGGGCGGGCTGATGATGTCATGCTCATTCACAGAATACAAAGCTGCCTATGAATGGCTGAGTGCTGCTCAGGCCACCTCTGTATTGTTCCAGGGGATGAGAAAGGACATCTCTGTCTCACAGCCTGAACCCAGCACTGTGTACTGTAAGTAGCGCAAGCTTAGAGCCAGTGCAGCACTTAGTGAAGGAAATAGTTTAGTTGGACCAGCTTGGCCCAAACAAACTATTTAAAGTGACAGGAAACATGGAAATCAGTTTTAATTTGCACCAAACAAAATGTGAAAAAAAACAATGGGCAGCAGCATCCCATGAATGTCTGGAAATCACATTAAAGAACCATTAATTAAAAAGTAAAACAAAAGCATTGTCTTGTCAGTGGTCAATAGGTGAGCTGGAACTTTCTGTGAAGCACACAGGAAAAAAGTGGGGGCAAAGAGTAAATTGCTTGTTACAATATAATGGCTCGATCCATCAAAACCTGATGTTCCCAGCTTTGGCGAGTGGGTTCATTCACCGTCCAGAACTTTGTCTCTCAGCGATTCCAACAGGAAGGTCATACTTCAGAGTTTCCAGCTCTGCCTGAGGCCACAACCATTTCAGAGGAATCGTCTTCTACCTCCTGGGATAAGACTCAATGGTACAGCGAGCAAAGTTGGTAACATCTTACAACCTAAAATCTAAAAATTCCAAGGACGGGTCATCCAAACAACCTCCAACTACAACTTAAACATCAGTTAGAAGAAGGCCAACCCTTTAAGCAAGCAAGATATATTGACAGCTTTGTAAGGGTTTGCTCACAGTGTTCCCATATAAAACAAAGGGACGGCTTGTGGGACCATATATGTCCAGTTTGGGGTAGCATGTCATTTTCTTCTAATTGGTAGTTCATAGTGACAATTGGAGACATGTGCTTCCCCTTCCTGAGATATAAATCACATTAAAAAAGTAAATTTGTAGGACTTTCACAGAGCCCTACCCAATGGTCGCTTCATGAATCCAGACATTGAAAGGTTCATTAGAACCGTTAAGAACCGAGCACTGGATGAGACAGACTGAAAAAATCTGCCTCTTGTTGGCTACACGTATCCATATTCCAGATATGATTATCGACTCATTGCACAGCTTCAAGACAATCGGCCTTCTATCTACAGCAGCTTTAACGGGTGAAAACATCTCTCTCTGACCACCAGGGGGAGCACTTGCTCAGTCAGAGACCTGCCACGGATCTTGTGCTAGGACGTCCAGATTGGAAGGGGATGAGCCTCCGTATTGAAGACAAACTTGTCCAAGTTCAAGAGATCCACATCGTCGGAGAAAAGAAGAAACAAATACTTGAGGGTCTCCCCCAGGAAAAAACTCTCCATCTTGTCCCGGGGCTCAGGGTTACTGGGATTTTGCACGTTGTTGATAGAGGTGTAACCACCAGATGGAACCTGGTAAAGAAGAATATTGTATATAGTACAAGGAACAAATCTCCGGGAAGAAAACCCTTTGTTCTCTTAAAGTGTTACTAAACCCTCAACAGTAAAATCAGTCTGTATATGCAGTAAAGCATGCTTGTTATACTCACTGTGGAACCTAAGGGGTTAATCCTCTGCATTTTGTAAAAAAGGGATTTTATTAAAACTTACCGTAAAATCCTTTACTCCAAGTTCACTGACAGACGCAGCTCACCATTACGTGTGGGGTTTATGCTGGTTCCACTAGGAGTTAACTAGGCAGGGAAAAGAAAACAGCTGACCCCTCCCATGGGGCCGTCCCCTCTTCCCAGATTAACCCCCTCTATGGAATAGCTTACCAGTTCGTACACAAGCCGTACAAGAACAGAGCACAGAGGGGTGGGTGCTGCGTCTGTCAGTGAACTCGGAGAAAAGGATTTTACGGTAATTTTTAATAAAATCCCTTTTTCTCCTATCGTTCACTGACAGACGCAGCTCACCATTACGTGTGGGGATGTCCCCAAGCTGTGTAAAAAAGAGGGGTGGGCAAACGCTAACAATAGTACCCAAAAGAACCTCTAAGGAAGCGCCAGACGCGCCTACACTGCCGCCTGCAGAACTTTGCGGCCAAAAGCAGCATCCGAAGATGCAAACACATCACCTTTGTAAAACTTAGTGAAGGTGTGAACCAAGGCCCAAGTGGCCGCCTTGCACACCTGTGACACGAGACCTGGTGTCTAAAAGCAAAGGAAGTGCTAACAGCCCGGGTAGAATGAGCCGTGACCGGAAAAGGGGGAACCTTGCCCCTGACAGAATATGCATGGGTCACGGTCTGTCTGATCCAACGAGAAATCGTAGCCGAGGAGGCCGCCAAACCTTTGCGCGGACCCTCCGGCAACACAAACAGAGCATCAGCTTTTCGAAAAGAAGCTGTAGCAGACAATACACTTTTAAGGCCCTCACTACATCCAAGGCATGTAAATCAATTTCCTTTGGATGCGACGGACGAGGACACAATGAAGGAAGAACAATATCTTCATTAATAAATAAGCAACATATGCAGCGCCGGCGCTGCATATGTTGCTTATTTATTCTATTGGACAATTTTAGATCTATTGTTTTATGCGTGCTGCCTTTTAAAGTCATTAGAACACGTTATATAAGGTATATATTCTTCCCTCTACTAAACATCAATATTTCCACTTAAGTGAGCGCGGGTTGTTACCTGTTTTACTGTAATATCTTCATTAATGTGAAAAGAAGAAACCACTTTTGGAAGAAAAGAAGGCGAGGGTCGCAAGACCACCTTATCCTTATGCAGGACTAGGTAGGGAGACTTGCACGATAGTGCTGCTAATTCAGACACCCGTCTGGCAGAGGTGATGGCCACTAAAAAGGCCACCTTCTGCGAAAGCAGTTGTAAGGAAATCTCCCTGATTTTCTCATAAGGCGGTTTCTGAAGTACAGAAAGCACCAAATTTAGATCCCAAGGCGCCAACGGAACCTTCACCCGAGGCGCCACATGTCGTACACCTTGAACAAAAGTACGAATCAAGGAATGTGATGCCAAAGGTCTCTGAAAAAGAACTGCCAGAGCCGATATCTGGCCCTTGAGAGTACTCAAAGCCAGATTTTTGTTCAGGCCCTGTTGCAAAAAAGTCAGGATCCTTGATACTACATAAGAGCGAGGGTTATGACCCTCCGCCTCGCACCAAGCTATATAAGCCTTCCAGGTGCGGTGGTAAATCTTGCGAGAGGTACACTTACGAGCCTTCAACAAAGTAGGAATCACTGATTCAGCGACTCCCCTGTCTCTTAGCACCTGGGACTCAATAGCCAAGCAGTCAAAGCCAGCGAGGGTAAAGCAGGGTGCAAGATGGGCCCCTGAGACAGAAGATCTTCTCTCAGCGGAAGCCGCCAAGGAGTGTCTGCCACCATTTGCACCACATCGGCTTACCACGTGCTCCGAGGCCACTCCGGAGACACCAGGATTATTGGCATTCCCTCCGCCACTATCCTGCGGATCAGTCACGGCAGTAGTTTTATCGGAGGGAAGGCATACAAAAGTTGATAACAACCCCAGGATGTTACCAGAGCGTCCGTGGCCACCGCCAGCGGATCCTTCGTTCTGGACACAAAGGTCTCCACCTTGTGATTGAACCGCCCTGGTGGTTTACATATGTCACTGCTGTGGCATTGTCCGACTGAATTTGGACCGGACGGTCCTGCAATCTCACTGTCCAGTGAGATAGGCGCAATCCGATTGCCCTTAGTTCCAGTACATTGATGGGGAGGCGGGCCTCCTGTGCCGACCAACGGCCCTGGGCAGACAGCTGTCCCAGGACCCCTCCCCAGCCTAAAAGACTGGCATCCTTGGTGATGATCACCCACTGGAGGGGCAGAAAAAACTTCCCCCGAGTCTCGAAGCCACCAGGTCAGAGACGCCCTTGCCTGAGAGCCCAGGCGAATCAGAAGGTCAAAGGACAGAGGCAACCTGTCCCACCGAGCCAGAATTGCTCGCTGAAGCAGATGAGCGTGACTCTGGGCAAATGGTATCGCCTCGAAAGACGATACCATGAGCCCCAGCACCCGCATACAGAATCATAATGAGGACCGACGGTGCGACAGAACAGTTCGCACTGCCGACTGCAGAGACTGCAGCTTGGCCGGGGGGACTGCGCTGTGTCCAAAATCAGACCCAGGTACTGGTTGGAGATACCGACGACTTCAGCAGGTTGAGTAACCAGCCGAAATCCTGCAGCGAGGTCATTGTGATCCTCACATTTTCCTCCAGAGCCGAGGCGGATTCCGCTTGCAGGAGCAGATCGTCTAGGTAGGCTACCACCGCAATGCCCCTCTGTCGTAGTAACGCTAACACCGGGGCTAGCAGTTTTGTGAAAACTCGGGGTGCTGAGGCCAGACCAAAGGGAGTACCACGAATTGAAAGTGAAGGTCTCCCACTGCGAATCGCAGGAAGCGTTGATGCCGTGGACAAATGGGTACATGGAGGTATGCATCCCTGATGTCCAGAGATGCCAGAAACTCCCCCTGATGAAGGGAGGCCACGACCGAGCGAATAGATTCCATCCGGAACTTCCGCGTTCTGACATACCGGTTCAGGGCCCCCCCTTTTTGGGGACCACGAACAGATTTGAATAGAAACCTCGAAACCTTTCTGCTAGAGGTACTGGCACAATTACCCCCTGGTCTGAAAGTGCTTGAACAGCCACGAAAAGGGCCTCCCGGTGATCCTGCGGGAGTCCCAGGTTTGATGGGAAGAACCTGTCTGGGGGTAGAGTGTTGAACTCTATCCTGTACCCGGCGGACACCACTTCCCGGACCCAACGATCGGGAATGTGAGCCAGCCACCGTTCTGCGTGGGGGCAACCCATCAGGCTGAGGAAGGCTTGTCTTCCGCCTTTTCGGTTTTGCGCTGCCACTGCCGCTTACCGGCCCCAGCAGCGACCTTACCGGGATGGGTCCCTTTTCCTGGAGCGCTCGGGGCACGAAAAAAAACTTTTTTGCCCCGAGGGAGGAGGCCCCTGTCTATGGCGAAAACTCGCGCCTCTGGGGCTCCGGCAGAAAGGTACGCTTACCTCCCGTAAAATCTTTAATGATCTCATCCAAACGTGGACCAAATAGACGACCACCCTGAAAGGGGAGGTCAGCAAGACATTTTTTGGAAGCATGGTCGCCAGACCAAGAACGCAACCAGAGTATCCTTCTGAGGATAACAGCAAAAATCGCTATCTTGGATAACATAGGCAGTAAATCAACTGCCGCATCACAAAGGTACTTGAACCCTTGGAGCAAGAACTCAGCCCTCTGCAGCGCATCCATCAGGCGGCCGCATTCCAGGTCGGACTTGAGCTCCTCCATACGCAACATAGGTGTTGAGCCGCCATGGCGGACGCCAGGGCTGGTCGCACGGCAGAACCTGCCATCAGGAAGAGCGACTTTAAAAGTGCCTCTGTTTTCCTATCAGCGGGGTCCTTGAAAGAGGGAGACCCCTCCAAAGGGTTAGTCGTCGCCTTACTAAGGCGAGCTATCGGTGGGTCCACCACCAGCGATTCCCATTTTTTTAAGAAGCTTTCCTCAAAGGGATAGCGAGCAGCGAAATGTTTTGACAGCGAAATGGAAAGCTGCGGATGTTGCCATTCAAGGAAACTATCAAAAAACTGATTGTAGGGGTAAGCCTTAGGGGCCCTAGGGGGCCTAGAGGACCCACACACATACGCAGAAGTCTGTGACTCAGCATCCTGGCTCAATTGCAGCGTAGTGCGAATGCCAGTGATAATGGCGGCGACCAGCGCTTTTTCACGCGCAGCCGCCGCCCCTTGATCCTCCTCGCTGTCCGATGGGACCAGGTCCCCATCCGAGAGGTCCACTGGGATCTCTGAGACCCCAGAGGCTAAGTCTGGGTCCGAATCCTCCCCTGACAAATAAGGGGGGGGGAGGGGGGCGCTTCTTGGAAGCCCGATGGCCGACCTCCGCCCGGGGGAGAAATTCACTAAAAACCGCCCATAGCTGGTCCAAAAATTCCCCTTGCGCAGATTGCGCCGGCACTGAAGCCTCCTCAGCAGGTCCAGCAGTGACCCAGACCCCTCTCAGTGACACCTGTGGCACAACAGAGGATGAGGCACCCCCACACTACCGCACAGCACCACCCCACAGAGCCCCAGGGAAAAGGGGGACTGCACCCACCGTCACCAGCACCCACAGGGGAGCCCAGCTGTTACTTGCTATTTTTGCTGCCAGGGATACCAGAGGACCCAGAGAACTGCGCGGTCGATCACCACCGCTCCAGAGAGAAAAGGAAGCGTTGTATGCACGTTATTGCATAGACATGTGCTCAAAATGGCCTCCGTTAGACACTAGAGGCAGAAATCCCCTGCCCAGAGACTTGCAGTATCGCAAATGGCCGCTTCGAGCGCTAGAGGGAAAGCCCCATAGACCAGAAATGTCTGCGGCTACGGCAAAATGGCGGTGGTCCGCCGCAAAATGGCGGCCGATCGCCGCATGGCGGCCGAAACGAAAGACGACGGCGCAGGCAGTTAGGGTGCGGTGCGGGGATAGAGGGGGGGGTGAGGAAAAGAGGAGGGGGGGCAGGAGCTCCCTCCTGCCGGCGGCTACCCCAACAAATAGGACATTTTTTTTTTTTTTTTTTTGTCGGCGGTCCACCTTCCGCCCCTGGAAAAGGGGGGGAAGGGCGGAACTCTCACTCACCACTCCGCGAGCGCTGTGGGTAGCCACCCAGTTGCAGACTTTTCGTCCCTGCCTGGACGGTATGCTGCAGGCCAGAATTCGCCCTACCGAATCGCATCCGGGCTGGGCGCAGGAGGGGATCACCCCAGGCCACCCGCACGGAACGGGCACTATGCGGCGGGTCCCCATACGTTGGGACTGGCTCGCAACAGTTGGCCAGGTCGCGGAAAGTACAGAGCCCATGGACTCTCCATGCCCCGACCGGCTTCTTGATAGTAGATCACTTGATTGAAGATAAGATAATAAAATAAAATAAAATTAAATTAAATTAAAAAGAAATGGTCACAAACAGGACCGCAATTCCCCTAAAGGGAAGCCAGGTCAACTCCTTGCAAACTAGGCATTTAGACTGGTGAGCTATTCCATAGAGGGGGGTTTATCTGGGAAGAGGGGACGGCCCCATGGGAGGGGTCAGCTGTTTTCTTTTCCCTGCCTAGTTAACTCCTAGTGGAACCAGCATAAGCCCCACACGTAATGGTGAGCTGCGTCTGTCAGTGAACGATAGGAAAAAAAAATTGTTTGATCCTGTCTCCTCTGATCCTCCCCCTTCTTCCACAGTCCCCAAATCATCTGCTGATAATACAGAGCATTTGGGGCACTCTGCACATGCTCAGTATGGTGTGTATTTCTAGAGAGTTTGTTTTTTATCTTAGGAGGGTGCATGTGATCAGCACAGTACCAATCAGCACTCCCCAGACAGAGGGTCAGAGGTCATGCAGTCTCACAGGACAATCAGAGGAGAATTGAAACTCCTCCTACAAGCTTTAACCAAAGCCAGACACTGATAGAAGTCACAAGACTGCTATATATTGCTGATGAGGAAAGGTATTTAGCAGTTTGCATGATTGCATTTCCATGTTCTGTGTACTGTACTGTGGGAGACCAGATATAGTGAATGCAGGGTCCTGGGTTTAGTAACACCTTAAAAAGGAATCTAAAATATGTTTCTCTTGTTTTAAACAGATATATGAATATATCAAGAAAGGCAACACTATCATATTAAAAAATATTTGATTCCCTGCTGATTTTGTACGTTTGCCCACTGGCAAAGAAATGATCAGTCTGTAATTTTAATGGTAAGTTTCTTTTAACAGTGAGAGAATAACAACAAAAATTTCCAGTTATAAATCGATTTGCATTTTAAAGCGTTTGTTAACCCCCAAAAAATGCTGCTCCTGTCTCTGTAATGTGCAATTAGCAGCATGGTGCTTTTTCTTTTTAAATTATCCCTCTGTATCCCCTAATATATCTGCTTGATAATGCCAGGTCATGACTTCCCCCCTGTGTACTAACTCACCCTGTATATAGCTTATCGTGAGAGCCCCGTGGTCTATGCAGGCTATGTCACTCCCAGCTCTCCTATCTCCTGTGTGCCTGTCTTCAACTCCCCCCTCATCCCTCTTCCTCTCATAGCTACTCTGTATTAGAAGAATAAGTTACCCTGTATCTGTGTTAGATCAGAAATATTCTTATCTATATAGATAACACAGCAGGGCTCTCTCTCTCTCCAGCTTACATTGCTCAGCTCCTCCTTCAGGACTTCTGAGATGAGAGAGAAAATCTGAAAAACGACAACTGATCCTAGTAAGAAGGTGTGTTATCTATACAGAGAAGTATATATATGTTCTAACACAGACACAGGGCCACTACTTGTTATAATACAGAGCGGATGGGAACTTTTTATACAAGTGGCTTGACAAACACTTTAATGAGTGAAATAAGTATTTGATCCCCTATCAATCTGCAAGATTTCTGGCTCCCAGGTATCTTCTATACAGGTAATGAGCTAAGATTAGGAGCATTCTCTCAGGGAGTGCTCCTAATCTCAGCTTGTTACCTGTATAAAAGGCACCTGTCCACAGAAGCAATCAATCAGAATCCAATCTCTCCACCATGGCCAAGAGCAAAGAACTGCCCAAGGATGTCAGGGACAAGATTGTAGACCTACACAAGGCTGGAATGGGCTACAAGACCATCACCAAGCAGCTTGATGAGAGGGTGAAAACAGCTGGTGCGATTATTCAAAAGTGGAAGAAACACAGAATAAACTGTCAATCTCCCTTGGTCTCGGGCTCCATGCCAAGATCTCACGTTGTGGAGTTTCAAGGATCATGAGAACGGTGAGGAATCAGCCCAGAACTACACGGGAGAATCTTGTCAATGATCTCAAGGCAGCTGGGACCATTGTCACCAAGAAAACAATTGATAACACACTTTGCAGTGAAGGACTGAAATCCTGCAGCGCCCGCAAGGTCCCCCTGCTCAAGAAAGCACATGTACAGTCTGTCTGAAGTTTGAATCGAGCTCTTTGGCATCAACTCAACTCGTCGTGTTTGGAGGAGGAGGAGGAATGCTGCCTATGACCCCAAGAACACCATCCCCACCATCAAACTGAGGTGGAAACAGTATGCTTTGGGGGTGTTTTTCTGCTAAGGGGAAAGGACAAATTCACTGCATCAAAGGGACAATGGAGGGGGCCATGTACCATTAAAACTTGGATGAGAACCTCCTTCCCTCAGCCAGGGCATTGAAAATGGGTAGTGGATGGGTATTCCAGCATTACGATGACCCAAAACCGGTGGCCAAGGCAACAAAGGAGTGGCTCAGGAAGAAGCACATTAAAAGGTCCTGGAGTGGCCTAGCCAGTCTCCAGACCTTAATCCCATAGTAAATATGTAAAGGGAGCTGAAGGTTCGAGTTACCAAACATCTGCCTCGAAACCTTAATGACTTGGAGAGGATCTGCAAAGAGGAGAGGGACAAAATCCCTCCTGAGATGTGTGCAAACCTGGTGACCAACTACAAGAAATGTCTAGTCTGACCTTTGTGATTGCCAACAAGGGTTTCTCCACCAAGTACTAAGTCATGTTTTGCGAAGGGGTCATATACTTTAATCTGTTTCTCACTGTTAAAATAAACCTACCATTAAAATTATAGACTGATCATTTCTTTGTCAGTGGGCAAACATACAAAATCAGCAGGGGATAAAATACTTTTTTCCCCTCATTGTGTGTGTATATATATATATATATATATATATATACACACACATATACACACACACACACACACACACACACACACACTTTTTTCCAACAAATCTCTAGATTTAAAATTGCTTGTGTAGCACTAGCCTTATCTCTTGCTGCTAAGAGATTTAACCATTTGCTGGCTGTCACCTAAATACAGTGGAGATACACAGGAGATTTGTACTAGCTCATCACTACAAATCACTAGGTGTAGTAATGGATGGCTGAAGAAATGGTTCCCTATGGAGCAGGTTACGCAAGTAGCATTTTGCAGCGATCAATTACACATGAATGCATGGTTGATCACTAACACATTCTAGTGATTGTTCCTTAAATATATATTTCAATATGGCAATTTTTTTTAAAGTGAACTTGTCACCACAGGGTCAGTAATAAGTAAAGCCTGTAAAAGAAAAGTCTATAAACCCTTCTGGTGGTCCGTGCTTTGAAATGCCACCAAAGGTTTTTAATGATCCCAGGATTGCCAAATAAAACACACTGGTAACAATCTAATGCTTTTCAGCAGTGACAGCCTTGCTCATAGCACACAGCTACGTCACAGCCAAAAAGCTACCAGTGTGTTTTAGTATCTATCCAATAAAGATTTGTGTTTTATGGACTACACCAAATTGCCTGCTTGATGTTACTATGGATTTGTTGGAGTGCAGGAGCACTACAACCAGAGCACGGGTCCTCCGCTGATTAAAAGCTGAATCTGCAGTTAAGCTTGGGTATTTATTTGCTGGCAATTTACTGGTCATAGGTGAACTGTAATTCTGTTTGGCCAGTTTCAGGTTTAACACACGTCTGCTACACAGTTATTCTCAATCACAGAAGTCAACTAATTGGACGATGAAGGTGTAGCCATATAGCAACAAAGTATTTAACTCTGTGCTCACCTGCTTCCTAATTCCACACTGACAGCACCATGCAAAGCAATAGAACCCTAAATGGCTCGCCCATCCCTCCTGCACACAATTATCCCTTTGAGTTCTAGTGTGTACAGGATTGTGGATAAGAAAGGGAAGTGAATAAAAGATTCCAAAATACTTATAGTAGCAGTAAAATTCTTCATTATATAATAACACGCACGTGCCCACAATGCTATGTACAGCCGTGGCCAAACGTTTTTAGAACGACACAATAAATTAATTTTCACAAAGTCTTTTCATATACTCCAGAACGTTATGAAGAGTGATCAGATGAATTGCAATTAATTGCAAAGTCCCTCTTTGCCATGAAAATGAATTTAATCCAAAAAAAAAACATTTCCAAGAACTTCAAGGAGAGAGGTTCAATTGTTGTGATGAAGGCTTCAGGGTGTCCATGAAAGTCCAGCAAGCACCAGGACCGTCTCCTACAGTTGATTCAGCTGCGGGATGGGGGCACCACCAGTGCAGAGCTTGCTCAGGAATGGCAGCAGGCATGTGGCGTGGGTACATCAGCACACACAGTGAGGTGAAGAAATTTGGACGATGGCTTGGTGTCAAGAAGGGCAGCAAAGGAGCCACTTCTCTCCAGGAAAAACATCAGACAGACTGATATTCTGCAAAAAGGTACAGGGATTGCACTACGAGGAATGGGGTGAAGTCATTTCTCTGATGAATCCCCTTTCCGATTGTTTGGGGCATCCGGAAAAAAACCTTGTCTGGAGAAGAAAAGGCGAGTACTACCATCAGTCCTGTCATGCCAACAGTAAAGCATCCTGAGACCATTCATGTGAGGGGTTGCTTCTCAGCCAAGGGAGTGGGCCCACTCACAATTTTGCCTAAGAACACAGCCATGAATAAAGAATGGCACAAAAACCTCCTCCGAGAGCAACTTCTCCCAACCATCCAAGAACAGTTTGGTGATGAACAATGCATTTTCCAGCATGATGGAGCACCTTGCCATAAGGTAGAAAGTGATAACTAAGAGGCTTGGGGAATAAAACAAAGAAATTTTGGGTCCATGGCCAGGAAACTCCCCAGACCTTCATCCCTTTTGAGAACTTATGTTCAATCTTCAAGAGACAGGTGAACAAAAAAGAAAAACCCACAAATTCTGAAAAACTCCAAGCATCATGAAAGAATGGGCTGCCATCAGTCAGAATGTGGCCCAGAAGTTGAAGAAGGTCTTGAGAAAGAAGGGTCACCACTGTAATATTGACTCTCTACATAAATTTAATGTAATTGTCGATAAAAGCCTTTGACGCTTATGAAATGCTTGTAATTATAATTCAGTATAACATAGTAACATCTGACAAAGATCTAAAAAAGCTGAAGCAGCAGACTTTGAGAAAATTAATATTTGTGTCATTCTCAAAACATTTGGCCACAGCTATATAAACTGAGGAAAAAAACCCCATGGATTTAATTACCCGTGTGAACTTGTTGAAGTTCTGAAGAATTTCCCAGCCCCAGTCCTGGTATTTGGTGTCACCAGTAAACCGATAGAGATAGAAGAGACTTTCCACCGTTTCTGGTCTTAGCAGGTTGTGCCTGTCTGCGGTCTGCAAATATAAAGGATAACATTTGTACAATACTGAAATTCAAAGCAAGATCACGAACAACTAACTGGGCAAACCCCAATCAGATACTCTGCAGATCTGATAGCTCAGTCAAATTTACCAATAACTAACTATGTAGTGTGAGAGCCTGTTGATTAGCTATAAACTGAAATATTGGTTTAGCTGAGACCTTGTACCACAGAGTTCTCAGTAAAATTGACCATTGATCTGTCTTGAAGTGATTGTAAAGTCTCTTTTTTTTTTAAATAACAAACATACTTACCCCCTCTGTGCAGTTGGCTTTGTACAGAGCAGCCTGAATCCTCCTATTCTCAGGTCACTCTTTGCTGCTCCTGGCCCCTCAGCCCACAGCTTTCTATGGGGGCACCCGAGCAGAGTCAGAGCTCAGAGTGTCTATTCAGACACAAAACCAAGACCAGGCCCCGCCCCCTCTCCCCTCTGATTGGGTGACTGGCTTTGATTGACAGCCATGTGTAGGTTCCTACAGACAGGAGGTTTTTTTATCTCAATGCATAGAATGCATTAAGCCAGGGCTTGACAAATTTGCTTTGAATCTACAGTCAGGTCCATAAATATTGGGACATTGACACAATTCTAATCTTTTTGGCTCTATACACCACCACAATGGATTTGAAATGAAACGAACAAGATGTGCTTTAACTGCAGACTTTCAGTTTTAATTTGAGGGTATTTACATCCAAATCAGGTGAACGGTGTAGGAATTACAACAGTTTGTATATGTGCCTCCCACTTTTTAAGGGACCAAAAGTAATGGGACAGATTAACAATCATAAATCAACCTTTCGCTTTTTAATACTCGGTTGCAAATCCTTTGCAGTCAATTACAGCCTGAAGTCTGGAACGCATAGACATCACCAGATGCTGGGTTTCATCCCTGGTGATGCTCTGCCAGGCCTCTACTGCAACTGTCTTCAGTTCCTGCTTGTTCTTGGGGAATTTTCCCTTCAGTTTTGTCTTCAGCAAGTGAAATGCATGCTCAATTGGATTAAGGTCAGGTGATTGACTTGGCCATTGCATAACATTCCACTTCTTTCCCTTAAAAAACTCTTTGGTTGCTTTCACAGTATGCTTCGGGTCATTGTCCATCTGCACTGTGAAGCGCCATCCAATGAGTTCTGAAGCATTTGGCTGAATATGAGCAGATAATATTTCCCGAAACAATTCAGAATTCATTCTGCTGCTTTTGTCAGCAGTCACATCATCAATAAATACAAGAGAACCAGTTCCATTGGCAGCCATACATGCCCATGCCATGACACTACCGCCACCATGCTTCACTGATGAGGTGGTATTCTTTGGATCATGAGCAGTTCCTTTCCTTTTCCATACTCTTCTCTTCCCATCACTCTGGTACAAGTTGATCTTGGTCTCATCTGTCCATAGGATGTTGTTCCAGAGCTGTGAAGGCTTTTTTAGATATTGTTTGGCAAACTCTAATCTGGCCTTCCTGTTTTTGAGGCTTACCAATGGTTTACATCTTGTGGTGAACCCTCTGTATTCACTCTGGTGAAGTCTTCTCTTGATTGTTGAATTTGACACACATACACTTACCTCCTGGAGAGTGTTCTTGATCTGGCCAACTGTTGTGAAGGGTGTTTTCTTCACCAGGGAAAGAATTCTTTGGTTATCCACCACAGTTGTTTTCCGTGGTCTTCCGGGTCTTTTGGTGTTGCTGAGCTCACCGGTGCGTTCTTTCTTTTTAAGGATGTTCCAAACAGTTGATTTGGCCACACCTAATGTTTTTGCTATCTCTCTGATGGGTTTGTTTTGTTTTTTCAGCCTATTGAGGGTTTGCTTCACTGATAGTGACAGCTCTTTGGATCTCATATTGAGAGTTGACAGCAACAGATTCGAAATGCAAATAGCACACTTGAAATGAATTCTGGACCTTTTATCTGCTCCTTGTAAATGGGATAATGAGGGAATAACACACACCTGGCCAAGGAACAGCTGAGCAGCCAATTGTCCCATTACTTTTGGTCCCTTAAAAAGTGTGAGGCACATATACAAACTGTTGTAATTCCTACACCGCTCACCTGATTTGGATGTAAATACCCTCAAATTAAAGCTGAAAGTCTGCAGTTAAAGCACGTCTTGTTCATTTCAAATCCATTGTGGTGGTGTATAGAGCAAAAAAGATTAGAATTGTGTAAATGTCCCAATATTTATGGACCTGACTGTAGGAGCCAGCTAAGAAAGTTAGGAGCCAGTTTTTTTTTAGCGTAGTGTGGGTTGGCAGCGCCCTGGGTAAGGCAAGTAATTTGCGCCCCTTAATTTACTCACAGCAGAGCAGCCAGTCACACAGTTACATCAGGGTTATAGGCTGGCCAGAAAGAGTGACACTAAAAACCGGTTATAGGGGGAAACTCATTATTATGCCTAATGCATCGTGACTGCGGCATGTAAAACGCCCTCATCTGCTGCCTAATGCAGCTTAAGGGTGGCCATTGGTGGGTGGCAAAAACATGTCTCTACTACACATTTTTACCACCCAACTGCACATCTAAATGAAGCCTTAATGACACTTTACAAAAAAAAGTGAAAGAAGTATCCCAGTGCTGCTGATCTTCTGCTCCCTCTTTCCAGCCACTTCATGTCTACATGTGTGTGCTCCACGGTGACTATTCATTGCTCTGGTGGGTATCGGTCACCATGAAATACTGGAGCCCAGCTGCACATAAAAAATGGTAATCATTGATGGTACTCAGGGCTTTATCTCCCTTCATCCACCTCATAGCACACAGTAGAGCTGCACGATTCTGATTAAAATGAGAATCAGGATTTTGTTGCTTAGCATAAAGATTACAATTCTTGTGGCGTAACATCATCTTCCACATTATACAAAACTAATGGGCTAACTTTGCTGTTTAGTTTTGTTTTAACGTTCATTAAAGTGTAATTTTTCCAAAAAAATAGCGTTTGAAAGACCACTGCGCAAATACCGCGTGATATAAAATATTGCAACAACCGCCATTTTATTCTCTAGGGTTTCTGCTAAAAAATATATATAATGTTTGGGGTTTCTAAGTATTTTTCTAGCAGAAAATACAGATTTTTTTGTAAGCAACAAATGTCAGAAAAGTTTTAGTCTTTACGTGGTTAAATTGACCTGATTTCATCCTGTTGATAAGAGAACCAAAAAAGATACTTTGTTTACACTAAGCGATATTGTGAGATACTTGGGCAGACCGGATTTTTGTTTATCTTAAACAGCTGTCAGTTTAGGCAGAGAATGGCTCTTCACTGAATCGGAGATAGTGAGGGGAGAGAAGGATGAGCTGCCGCTCGCCAGGACGCGCTTTCTGGTCCCTATGGCAACCTGGGGTTTGTCGGGCCCGGTATTAAGATAAAAAAAAACCTTCTGCCTTTACAACCCCCTTTAATTTACCAACACCATATGATGCAAGGACCTAACTAAACACTGCATTCCAATGGTCTCCATGCTTGTATAGGAACCTGACTCCAAAAAAACACTGCTGCTACAAACAGATCAAACCCTCCTGTATTCGACTAGCTCTAGGATCAGAATTACAATATGACAAAGCAAAAGGGTAATAATTATCAGTTGCCCTTGGAGCCTGCAGTTAGACACGGTTTCGTTCCAGCATGGCTGCATCTAGCGTGGGACATAGTATGCAGAAGAGGTCATGTTAGTGTTGGGTGTAGGGGCTTAAAAAAAAATATTACAAGTTTTATAGTGACATTAAAAGGCAAAAACTGTATTTTTTTACAAAATAATAAACATGCTATACTTACCTGCTCTGTGCAGTGTTTTTGCACAAAGCATCCCTGATCCTCCTCTTCTCAGGTCCCCAGTCGGAGCTCCTGGCTCCTCTCTCCTGCCGAGTGCCCCCATAGCAATCAGACCTGTGGTCTGATGAGACCAAGATAAACTTATTTGGTTCAGATGGTGTCAAGCGTGTGAGGCGGCAATCAGGTGAGGAGTACAAAGACAAGTGTGTCTTGCCTACAGTCAAGCATGATGGTGGGAGTGTCATGGTCTGGGGCTGCATGAGTGCTGCTGGCACTGGGGAGCTACGGTTCATTGAGGGAACCATGAATGCCAACATGTACTGTGACATACTGAAGCAGAGCATGATCCCCTCTCTTCGGAGACTGGGCCACAGGGCAGTATTCCAACATGATAATGACCCCAAACACACCTCCAAGACGACCACTGCCTTGCTAAAGAAGCTGAGGGTAAAGGTGATGAACTGGCCAAGCATGTCTCCAGACATAAACCCTATTGAGCATCTGTGGAGCATCCTCAAACAGAAGGTGGAGGAGCGCAAGGTCTCTAACATCCACCAGCTCTGTGATGTCATCATGGAGGAGTGGAAGAGGACTCCAGTGGCAACCTGTGAAGCTCTGGTGAACTCCATGCCCAAGAGGGTTAAGGCAGTGCTGGAAAATAACGGTAGCCACACAAAATTTTGACACTTTGGGACCAATTTGGACATTTTCACTTAGGGGTGTACTCACTTTTG
>BLSH010102431.1:100916-116452 GCA_018402905.1 Glandirana rugosa
CGAGTCAAAGTACGTTTGATTGTCTACGAATCGTTCGAAACTAACGGCACGACAGAAAAATCTACTAGGTATCACGAAACTTTTAGGAAATACATATCAAAGGGAAATTGTGATTTGGTGGTGAGGTATTAGAACTTCATCTCGATACTGGAGGAAGAGTGGCAACTCTGCTGTGAATTTAGGAGCAGTACAGCATTGCTGCCACACCATCACAGGAATCTGCATCAGGTAGACTTCACTGGTAGGATCAACAAGTAATAGTGCACATTTGCAAGGGAACTAGAAGGAAACTAAGTGCAGATGCACTTTTAAGTGTTACAGAACATACTTTTCCAATGGGAGGTCATAGCTCTACTTCAAGATTATGGAGTGGTGGTTTAGTGTTAAAGGGAAACTATACATAAAGGATTTTCAAAGCACTATGGATCATCTAAAAAGACAGCACGGCAATCAAAGCTTGCTAAGCATCTGTTAGTTTGCATGAAACTGAGCAGTCTGATAAGAGAAGATCCACTTTTGTGATATCTCATCAAGTTCTATGAACATAAAATCTAACTTTATCCTGACCTTCCTGATCTGCATACCAGTTCCTGTACAGGCTTTCAGAAAATACTAAAGCCAAATAGAACGAACAGAAGCACCAGTAAATCAATAGCTGAAATCACAGATGAGCTCTCACCTTGACATCAATGTCTTTTCCCCCTGCTGACCCATGCAGGAAGAAGTGAGAGATCTCTGGGCTTAGGCCTGTCTCCATTTGTTTGTACATCTGGTAGCAGGTCTCCATTAAGGCCACAGCAGTTTCCATGTGATCACTAGTGATGCCGTTGTGGGCACCTAATGCCAAAGTACCAGGAAGGAAACACACCAGATGATCCTGTGAGCAGAACACATTAGAGAGTCACACAGCAGTTGTCATACAGTTAAAATAATTATATAAAGACAATTACACAGCATACATTAAGTCACAGGGAATGGACAGAGCATGCTCTAAAGGGAAATTATAATGGTTTTGGGTCACTTGTTTATAAACTCTTTTATTTTTTTTATTATATACATACATTTAGTGCCCGTTCACACAGGGGCGACTTGCGCTCCGACTTGAGTCGCCTCAAGTCGCTTGACATCTGAAATCCCATTGAAATGAATGGGAGCCATCTCAATGTACACTACTTAAGTCGGTCCAAAGTCAGAAAAAGGTTCCTGCGTGACTTCTATCTGACTTGTGCCCATAGAATTTAATAGAAGTCGCCTCCAAGTCGGATCCCCCATCTACATAGAAGCGACTTTACAGTTGTTAAATAAAATAATTTTTGAAGGAAACACCATCCCTCCCATCTCTGATTGGACGCAGGCAAAGTCGTCTGGCTCGGATTCACATTATAAGTCGCCCAAAGTCGCGTTACAAATCGCCTAGCAAAGTCATGCCAAAGTTGGATCGCCCCTGTGTGAACGCGGGCTTATAAAAATATACAATCTTTGTTTTACAAATAAACGTTACAGAGTGCCATCATTACAAAGAATTCCCAATACATTATAGATTTTCCAAAGAGCACAGCACAGCAGTTGCTTCCTATCAGACACCCTGGAAAGCATGTGAAAAGGAAACGAGATCCCAGCTTGGGCTGGGTATGAAAAGCAAATCGTTATATTCATCATTCTATACCCACCTGAATAACGCATAAAGCATTGTTTTTTTTTTTAACTCCTAGTAAAATCATTTTCATGGAATCCATTGCGGGAGACGGGAAATGGTTAATTTTTGGGTTATACTGCCACCTACAGGATTGGAAACTGGCAAATAAAAAAAATATTGCAGGCCAGCCCAGGAATCAGGATAACCGCCTCTCACTACCAGCATGCCTCGATTTTGACTTCAAGAAAAGGATTTTACAGTTAGCACAAAAATCAAAAAGTTCAGTACTTCCAAAAAGCAGTCCAACTGTGTGGTGGGTAACATAGCCAATCAATGCTAGCAGGCCCAAGAAGACAACAGAGAACTGGGGACTGCCTGCAGCTTAAAGGGCCATCTGAAGGACTTAACGTCCACCTGGTAGAACATGTGAACAAAAGTCCAAGCGGCAGCCTTGCAAATCTGGGACACCGTTGCTTGATGCTAAAAAGCTCAAAAGACCTTTACAGATCTAGTAGAGAGTGCTTTGACTGACAAGGGTGAACCTAATCTTCAGAGATGCCCCTATTCCTTAGATCCTGGGCTTAAACAGCCATTCCATTAAAGCCAATGCCCTAAAGCAGGATGGCAAATTGGTCCTTAGGACAGAAGATCCTGATAATCTGGCAATGCCCACAGAGAGTCTGCCGGGAGTTTTACCAAGCTGGCTGGCAACATTACCTGAGTGGGTCTGGAGCAAAGAGGATCACCAGCATGCCCTCCATGATCCTGAGAAGCAGGTGAGGGAGAAGTTTCAGGGGCGTAAAGGCATGGATAAGAGAACCAGCAGAGCCATCTACTGCTTCTTGCGGAGGATCCCCGTATCCAGAGACTATCCTGTCTGGTTTGTTGTTATACTTGGAGGGCAAGAGGTCCATATCCATCGTCCCCAAACCTGTAACACAGGATCTGGAGCACCTATGGATTCCAGTATGTTGATCAGGAGACAAGACTTCTGCGATGACAAAGTTCCCTGCACCGAGAGAGTTTCCCCAGCCCAACTGGCTGCCATCCATCATGAGGATCTCCCAAAAGACAGGAAGGATTTCATTAAGTCCAGAGACAGATTACTGAGCCACCAAGCCAGGGATAACCTGGTCTTCAGCAACAAATAAACCTGTTTGTTCAGAGAGTAGTATTTTCTAAATCAGTTTGACCCTAATAAAAAATTATATCAAGAGACTTCCAGCAAACCATGACATGGTTTAACAAGTTTAACGCTATAGCTAAGGATGAACAAAAACAGTCGCTAGATCTCTTAGGGCAGTGGTTCTTAATTCCTGTCCGCAGGACCCACTAATAGGCCAGATTTTAAGTTTTACCTTGGGGAAATGCAGACTAGAATACTGCAATCACTGAGCAGTAAGGCCTCATTCACACTTGAGCATTTTGTAGCTTGAAGCCTGAAGCTACAAAACGTTTGAGGGGAAAAAAAATCAATGAATCTCTATGGAGCTGGTTCACATCTCCACTCAAAAACGCCTGAAGCCAAAAGCCTGAAGCTCAAACAAGTTCTGGAAGTATTTTTGTAGCTTATTTTGGGCGTTTTTTCTACTTTTTACATTGGTGACCTTTTGACCTGTACAAAGTCGAGGTAAAAATCGCGGTAAAAACACGTGCATTTCTGCCTGAAAACGTTACTCCCAGGTGTGAATGCAACCTTAATGATATCTGTGATGTATTTTAGTTATCTTGCAAACCTGGCCTGTTAGTGGGTCCTGAGGACAGGAGTCGAGAACCACTCTCTTAGTGGATTTTGACCAATTAGACATGGTTTTAAAACCATCATATTCAACACAGCTTTAGAACGGGCTTCCAAACACTATCTGGTTGGGACCTTTAAGACAAGTACATTCTCCGCTGGAATAGTAAGCATCTTGTTAGGATGGGACAAGTTTGTATCCACACTGGGAAATCCCCCACCAAACGCATACAAGGCTAATAAGTGACTGAAGGGAGCAAATAACTGATAAGAATGCTCCCATAGAGAATAGTTGGAAAAGTAGATACAACGGAAAAGGCTTTGCAGGCTTAGGAGTCAAATGGCCTAAGGCTGGCGACAGCGCTGGTAGAATCAACAGGCTGATCCTCTTGTTTTCAAGTGGTGCACACTACATGAATAACAGCCTTTAATTGTGAATAGCATTTTTATTTTTTTTTAGCGCTGGCCATAAAAAGGTAAATAAAAGGAAATAAGTATAAAACCACTATACATTCCCTTTCAACTGCTCTCCACAGGACCCTTACTATTGGGGGTACCCATCCAACAGGTGTACATCCTAGGTGGTACATGTCAGGGTCTTGCAGTGCTAAATGAACAAGTTCTTCGCGCATGCAGGGCAAAGCAGCAGTTTCACCTTATTGCCGGCCCCCACCAGCTGATACCTGCCTTCCCTTCACTCACTTGCCATTCCAGCTGCAGGATGCAAAAGAATGTAAGCCTAGTACAATCTCAGAGATACAACTTGGAGCTTACACAGGGCTGAAGACTCTATCTCCACACCATGTGATGTGTGAGTGTTGGGTGCCTGAGTAGTCAATCACCAGCACTGTCACATAGAATGAGGAGATTGAGTCACATGCTTCCCCTTACCTGGAAGTCCTGGATATGTTAGTGGCTAAACACAGAACCATTGTGTGCTTTTGGTGGGGACATCATCAAAGTGAACCTCTTGCTTTACCATGTATTTGCAAATTATAGCTTCTCTTTAAGGTCATATACACCTGTACAGATCTGACATTTTGGGAAGAAGTTTCTTCAATGTATCCATACTTTTTTGGGCTGAAGGGGCAAGAGAATACGAAGAAACTTCACACAAAGAGGAAGAAAATACAAACGCCGTGCAATAGCGTTACTAGGGATAGTTAAAAGCAGGAATCCAGTACTCAGGTTGATGGCAATCAGTACTATCAGCCACTACATTGCACAACCTATGACTGTATTAAAAAAAATCTCATGGGTTGTAAGGAGCAAAATATGGCCGTAGTTCTTCCTGTATAACAAATACCTATAGTTCCTAGAACCTGTAAAAATGGAGTGACTCAAACAAGTGACATAAAAACAAACATAAGAACGTACCATTTTCGGGCTGAAGTGGCCATGAGACAGTTCACCCACAAAAGTCAATCCGCTGGGCTGCGACTTGCGAAGCAAATTCTTTTTAACCCCCTCAATGGCCTGCATATAGTCCTCCAAGAACCTGCAAATACCCAAACTGTGCTATGAAAAGGAATTATAAACTGACCAGAATCACAGACTAACCATGATGATGGATATACCTTGCATCATTATTTTACATGGCTAGACAAGACATGAGCAGTATGACATGATGTCCAATGTTTTATTGGGCTTTTAAGTATTAATACAAAGTATGAAAGGCTTTCCCATAAAGAAAAGAATTCAACAACAGTGAAGGTAGAGAGGCAAATAAAAAACAACATAAACAGGATTACCCATTGAAGCAGAGGTGACACTGCAAGTGACATCACAAACCATAAGGCACAGAAAACCATACATGGTCAATATAAACAGAGACTGGGAGAAGCTCCATCGGTAACACCACCACATATGGGGGGTACGCCCCGATGGGGGCTGTAGAAGAAATAGGGCATTCTAGAACCCAAGACAGGGGAGAAAGTTGGAAGACAAGAGTAAAGCAGACAGCAAAGATAAGGAAAAGAGAGAGGGAGGGGATCTTGCCTGAGAGGAAAGGGGGTGCAGGATCCCAATATGGGCTAGCCGATTACATAATAAAAAGGACATCCATCTAAACCAGTAGTTCTCAACTCATGTCCTTGTGACCTACCAACAGGCCAGATTTTAAGTATTACCTTGGGGAGGTGCAGACTAGAATACTGCAATCACTGAGCAGCAAATGATATCAACTGTGATGCATTTCAGTTATCCTGCAAACCTGGCCTGTTAGTGGGTCCTGAGGACAGGAGTTAAGAACCACTGATCTAAACGGTCAAATAGAGAGTAAATAATGGTCTAAATTTAAGTGGTTGTTATAGGTTATCCAGGGACTCAAAATCTTCAGAAAGTTGGCGTGGGTATCAGTAAGTATGGATGTGAACTTCTCTTGGACCATGGTTGATGCCCAATTTATTAGAAATGTCACATAGACAGCTTTGGAGATTTGCTACAGTGAACGGTCATGTCCCCCAAACAAATTAATGGTTGGGGCTCCTTATTAATTGGACACATTAAGGCAACATTCACATTTCTGTGTGTGAGGTGTGGTGGGTGTTAGGCGTAGGAGGTGTACAAGGTCTACAGCAGCAGTCCTCAGACTACATCCCACTGGCTGGTTATGGTCTGCTGCTTGCTGTAAACTGGCACCTGCAGCGGAAAAGCTCCGCATGCAGGAGCCACTGTATGCATAGGGGCGCCATTCCTCCCCACTGACCATGGAGCATTTTTTTTTCTTTTATTGCCACTGACCAACAATACAGCAGCATATTTTTCCCCCTCAACAGACAGTGGGGCATTTATTATTTCCAACCTGAAGGGTGTTTTACTCTCAATAAAGCAAGGAAATTTTTACCCCTAACAATGCAGGGACGTTTTTTTTACTTCTAGAGACCAAAAGTCCCCCCAACAGTGAACTAGCCCTTTGTTTAAAGTCATACTAAAGGTCAGTTTTTTGTTTTTTCTTTAACAACAAACATGTCATACTTACCTTACTAAAACCCTTGCACAGAGTGGCACAATCCTCCTCTTCTGGAGTCCCCCTACGGCGCTCCTGGCTTCTCCTCTTGGAAAAGCGCTTTCCCTGGGGGCACCCGTGCGGGCACGCTTTCGAAGTCCTGCTGCTGCGCCCTTTGACACAGACAGCAGGACTCGGCCTCGGCATAGAATGCATTAAGGTGAAAATCCTTGAGACTTTACAACCCCTTTAACAACTTGCCGACCAGGATTTTTCTGGCACTTTTTGTTTACACGTTTATATCTGTATTTTTTACTAGAAAATTACTTATAACCTCCAAACACTAAACATTCTTTTTTTTAACAGAGACCCTAGGGAATAAAATGGCAATCTTTTATGTCACACGGTATCTATGCAGCATTTTTGCAATTAGATTGAATAAATAATGAATAAAAACAAAAAAATATAGCAATAGTTATCCAAATTTTTTTGTATAAATGTGAAAGATGATGTTATGCTGAGTAAATCTATACATGTGATGCTTTAAAGTCGGGGGCCTGGTGAAAAAAACAGTACTGAGGTTATGGCTGATATCTTCAGCCATAATCCCGGGAAACTACTTGCAAACCGCAGTGTGTGTGCGTGCGTGTGTGTGCGCGTATATAGCGGTCGGCAAGCAGTTAAAAAGTTAAAAGCACCTTTAGCCTACAGAGTTTATCTCCTAATAGATACTAAGCAAAAAGAATAACCCATATTGCCATGCCATCTGAGGAGACATAATTTACCATGCTGTCCGCAATAAACATGGCAAGACAACAAAAACAAAACTGATTAGCTAGTTTTCTAAAGGATGCTTACGTAGGTTCCTTCTTTCCACTCTGGATCCATTGCTTCAATAAATACTCATAATAGCTGTCAGCTCGGGCTCCCAAAGTGAAGACTCCAAGGTGGCTGAACTGCCCGCTGTTGGTGTTAATAAACATGGGTACCAAACCTTCCCGTTTTCCAGAGAGAGTATGAACATGCTGGGTGACATGGTCCACCACATTCTAGAGGTGAAATGCATATTAGATACCACTTTAAACCATCATCGAAAAAGTGGATGACAGCATAAAAGAAAAGTTAAAGGTACCTTAAATGTTTCATCTCCTGTCAGTCGTGACAACTCCCGAAACTCCAGCTGGACACTGGTGACTTCAGCCACTGTGCTGTCGGAGGTCCAACGTGGTGGATGGGCAGTTCCTTTCCCAATGTTCACGTCAGAGTAAGGCACCTTGGATGGGGTGTTGAAAGCTGGCAGCAGGCGTGTGCCAATGTCTTTCTAAAGTTGCACAGAAGATGGCTTATAATAGGAATGGATGAACAAGTCTGAATATTAACATGTCAAGGCCTTTTACTCATTCTGAAATGCGGAGCAAAAATCTGCATCTGTTTAGGACACCTTCAAAGTTGATATTCCATATATACCAACAGTCACGAGAAAGTGGAAAGTCTCACTAGAGAACGAATTGCCTGCAAAGTCTCAAAAACAATTCTCAGGTCTCTTCTCTTCACAAAGCCGACTAAACAGGTTTAACCCTCTTGGTGCAACGCCATATTTGGCATGTTTTGTTTTACTACTACTTTGCTTTAGTTGCTAATGTAATGATTGTAAAAGTCTAATAAACGTACCCTTTAGAAAAAAAGGTTTAACCCAACTTGCTAATAGCTGCCAGCAGGGGTTACCACCAAACTTGCAGGATCTGCTGTGCTTTCTGAACAGAAAGCACAGCATGCAGGTAAACAGATACAGAGACATCCCTGTAAACAAGTATTTAAAGTGAACATGTTGGGAGTTCTCACGTCTTAAAGTATCCCCTTCATCAACAGTGGGCATCTCAAGTGCCGATTCACACCTCTGCAGATAAATTTTCAGCCTCGGTGGTTAAACTCTGGCCTGCCTCCTTCCAAATTCTGTGCTTCCTATTGACCCACAAGGCCACTCATCGTATTTGGTGGCCAACTAGAGAGCTAGGAAGGTGAAAGGAGATGGGCCGGGGGGGGCAAACACAAAAGTACTGATATCATTAAAATGTACTAGACACTTAACGAACTGGCACAAACAGATAGCAGGACAACACATTTAGGAAAAAATGTGACAAACAATGGAACAGTACCGCTTTATCCAGGAATAGAGGGTCCTTGGTCAAGTGATAAGTGCTCATCAGTCCTCCCAAAATCCGAATCGTACTCTCAAACAGATTGACATCAACATTTTTATCAAATGTCAGCTTGGTGGCCACCCACTCTCGGGCTTCCTGAAACTCTGAGACCACAGAAAATCAGTAACACTAACAGTACACTGTGATCTTAGGCAGTACCCAAAATATGACACAAACATTCAGTAGTGCATTGCTTCCAAACAAGGCAGTGTACAAAGGTTTATTAAAAAAAACAAAAAAAAAACTGCTATTCGAAAAACACCTAGGCAGGCAGTAATTGCTGAGCTCTTGGCTGTCATGTTGACCCACTTAAAGTGGTTGTAAACCCTCATCTATACCCAGTGAAGTGACTGGCCTCAGGTTATACACAGACATTAAACAAATCCTCCTACATAAGTCGTACCTGTTTTCTGTCGTTCAGAAAAAAAGGGGGCGGAGAGCTGAAACTTCAATCTGCACAGCTCAGTGAGGAGAGCTCTGAGAGCCGATTGGAGGAAAGGGCCACACAAGAACAGAGCGGAGGCTGTCAATCTGCTGAAAGTCCCTCCCGTGTCACCATTTTTCTCATGGTGTCAAAAAAACTTGTGAGAAGGGATTCATGCTGATAGCAGAAGAACAACGTAGAAGACAAAAGTGACACTTAGCACTCTTAATGGACATGAGTACACAATGTAGAGGGATATGCTTTGTTCGGGTTGTCTGAGGTCTCCAACCACTTTAAGGAGTTCTTACTTTTTTCCCGATTGCATTATTTGAAAACTTGCTCCTAGACCTAGACGGAGGGTCAACATAACAGTCAAGCAACCACCATTTTGCAAGGCAGTAACTGTAAGTGTCTTAAGACATTCTACTTTAAAGGGTCAGTATGAGTTTGCCCAGTAGGTACAGGGTAACCAGCTCAGAAGCTCTAAGTTTCTCTATTTAAGGCTGGCCATACATTATACAAATTTTCTTCTACAACTTTCCTTTAGGATTTAACAAAACCATCTAATATGATGTCACACCTAAACACCTTTCAGTTTTGTATGCAATCAGGCAGACCCTTGTACTACATAGTTGAAGATAAATCTAAAGGAAATTGAAAAAGAAAATTGTATAATGTATGGCCAGCTTAAGATGCAATCTGGTACAATCTTCTTTAGATCTACCAACGTGTATCAACATGTAGTATGGAAGTCTGCCTGACTGGATACAAATGGAATTCTACTACATAGTAAATCTAATAGGGGATGTATAATCAGTGTGTGGTCACCTTATCCCCAAAGTACAGCCAAAAACCTAATTTCTACACAGTAAAGGCAGGTGACCATTTCCTAATACCTGCAATTCTGTCAGAAAAAAGAAAATAATTGGGGTGTCCATGGGGTGTGACAAGTCATAAGAGATTAATGGACTTCCCACCCCAAACAAAAAACCACAGGTAGGGTTGGAAATACTCAGCAGGTAACCTATTGTACTCCTAAGACAGGAGAGGTGAGCCTTCTATTGGTTCTAAAGGCTTTCTATGCATGAAGGTAAAAAAACCTGTGTGCAGCGGCCCTCCCCAGCCCCTCCGATCCTTACCTGAGCTCCCTCCAATCCAGTGATGTTCACTGGAGCCTCAGCTGTCCCGGGACTCCCTTTTCTCATTGGCTGAGACAGCAGTGGGAGACCATTGGCTCCCACTGCTGTCAATCACAGCTAGTGAGCCAACGAGGAGAGAGTGGGGAGGCGGGCTCTGTGTCTTATGAATGCATAGAGCAGCGGTTCGGGAGCAAGCATGCAGCGGAGGCCCCCCCCCAGGGCAAGCGGCTTCCTCTGGGAGCACTGCTTGCAAGGGAGGAGTCAGGAGCGCCAGCGGGGGACCTGAAGAGAAGAGGATCGGAGCTGCTCTGTGTAAAAACCCCTGCCCAGAGCAGGTAAGTATAATATGTTTGTTATTGAAAAAATCAAATGTTAAGTTGTCCCAGTGAGGAAAAGTAAGAGAAATTTTGGAAACTAATATCCAACAATCACTTACCTTCTTTTAGGCCTAATATCCACATGGTGTCAAGAGCGTCTATGAGAGTGAGCCCAAGTCCAAACCATTCACTGTACGCCTTGGAGATCGGTTTCAGCTCGTCATGACCCCACGCAAACTCCTTGTAACCCTTCCAGGCATGTTGGAACGCTTCGATCACTGCCTCCTGGCGCTCACTGATGGGAACTAGAAGGAGATAAGTTAATAAGTCACTTGTCTTATGTCACCCAAACAACTTTTGCAGGTCCAAATACCACAACATAGCATTATCTAGACCAGTGTTTCCCAACCCAGTCCTCAAGGCACACCAACAGGTCATGTTTTCAGGATTTCCCTCAGATGAAACAGCTGTGGTAATTACTAAGGCAGTGAAACTGATCAAATCACCTGTGCAAAATAATGGAAATCCTGAAGACATGACCTGTTGGTGTGCCTTGAGGACTGGGTTGGGAAACACTGATCTAGACAATGACGGTACACAGACTAGACCAGGAACTCATCCTCAAATTCATATTTTCATCTACATTCCTGAGGTTTATCATTATTTTTTTAATATTTTTAATTTCAAAATAAGTGTTATACACCTAACACTCTTCAATTATTTACCATATCTGAAAAACATATAGTAACTTACAATATACTTAAAGAGGAAGTAAACCCAGATTGGGTTTACTTCCTCTACATGCCCCTGTAATGCGCTGGAGCCGCCAGTCACGGCACGAGGCCGTTTCTTCACTGCGCATGCGCCGAAATGACGTCAGCACAGCAAATACACTGCATATCTCCTGAACCTAGTCCTTGGATCCTGCCTCTGAAAGCTTTCAGGGCCTGAACCACTGCCAGGGGCTCTCTGTCGTTGGACGAGGCTCTTACTTGGGCCAGGGTCCAGGACCCTTGTACTTGAAGGTCCTCCAGGTGAGCGCCACACCCTCAGGTACTTGCATCTGTTGTAATCTTTATCGGGTTCCACTGGGCCAAGGATCGGCCCATCGAGAGCCTGCCTTGGTCCCGTCAAAAGTTTAGAGAGGTTCTCACTTTTCATGGAATTTGAACTTTCCCATCCAGGGATTCTGTCTTTTTGTTCCAGGAGGACAAAAGCAAAAACTGTAGCTCCCTGGAATGGAGCTGCGCCCATGGCACCGCTGGAATGCAGGTAGTCAGTCCTATGACTCTCATAATCTGCCGATTCCCTGTAGGTGCAAGTACGCCACTGCCTCTGCCAGTACCTTTGTGAACACCCTTAGACTTGCCGTCAGCCCAAAGGGGAGCGCTCGGAACTGCCAGTGCGGTATCCCTCTGTTGGTACAAACTGCGAACCTTAACAGGGACTGGTGTTCTAGGGCAACGGGGACATGGAAGTAGGCGTCTCTGAGATCTATAGTAGCCATAAACGTGTCCTTTAAAAGGTGCTTGCGTCCCGTATAGATGCTTTCCATCCGGAAGCTCTTTTGTCGTAGTAACTGGTTTGGCTTTCTGGGGTTTATAATTAAATTAAATTTCCCCGACGGTTTTTGAACTACAAAACCACGGGAATAAAATCCCTGGTAAAACTGTTCCAGAGGAACAGGAATGATTACCTCCTGTCCCGCTAATTCCTCTACATTGCCTAGTAACCCTGCTGCCCTTACAGGGTCCCTGGGTAGATGGGCGAGAGTCACAATGGGGGAGGGGCGAGCTCAAACCGGTACCCCTCTGCCAGGATCTCTAAAATATAGGGGCTCTCTGAGATCTTCCTCAACTCTGGAACAAAGTGAGAGAGTCTCCCCCCTACCCTGACGTCACTTGGACTGCTTGTTAGTCTCCTTGGGTCCAGAATAGAGCAGACCACCTTTCTGTCTGTTCTTTTTGTTCCCCCACCTTCTGTTGGTATTCTTCTTGCCCTTGAACTGTCCCTGGTTAGGAAAGGCACGAAAGGGCCTCCTGCCCTTCTCCTTCCTAGTTTTCACAGGGGACTCCTTCCCTTTTTCCAATGATCGGGAAAGGACCTGGTCCAAACAGCTGGGCCCCTTCGAAGGGCAAGCCACAGAGCCTCACTTTGGACATATGGTCCCCTTCCAAAGATTTGACCCAGATGTCGCTCCTCGCCGAGTTAAGGAGAGCCGCTGACGTGGCCGTGGACCTGACCGTCTCCACTGCCGCGTCTGCTAAGTAAGCTACAGTTTTACCCACGATATCCAGAGAGTCTGTAATCTCTTTACAAGTATCCCCTCTGGTGATATGGCTAGACAGTCTGTGTAGCCAGGCGTTCACGTTACACAGGCTGACGCTAGGGCTGGAGCCATGGCTGCCGCACTGGCATCCCATCCCCAACGTAATATAGTTTCAGACCTACGGACCATCTGATCTTTTATGTTACCCGAATCAATAAGGATAGGTTGGACTTTTTCAAGACCTGAGAGAAGACTGGATCTAGTTTGGGGGTTTTGAAGAATTTTGCTTCTTCCTCTTCCCCAAACGGAAATCTTCTTTTGAACGTTTTTAGCCTAAGGATCTTCCTTTCTGGGACCTTCCATTCCCTCCCAAAAACCTCTTTGAGGGTCTGGTGGACTAGAAAGACCTTAGCCCGTGGCTTCCCCAGCCCCCTGTACATCCCATCTCGGACTGAAGTTTGCACTGGTGGTTCTGGTATGCACAATGAGGGGTAAATAGCCCTGAATAACTCCCCCATGTCCTCCACGGGAAAGAGCTGTCTATTATGAGTGGCGTGTTCGCTGTCCTGGCTCTCCGAGTCAGAGCTTTCCTCTGCTTCTAAGAGACTACGGTCTGAGTCCTCTGACTCTTCTCCACCCCAGACACGAAGGAGGAAGCAGGTCTCTTAGAGGATCTTGATCCCCTGCCGGATGTCCTCTCCTGAGGGGGGTTACTTCCTCCCAGGAAAAGGGTCTCTCACTTTTACTGGGCCATTCCTTTGCCTGACAACTTATGAATACATTGGTAAAAAAAAGGCTTTGTGTGATTTTGTGGGAGCTTTTTACTGCAATACCTACATCTTTTTGTTGTGGGGAGGGGGGGGTGGTTGGGATTTAGATTTGTGGCCCTGAACAGATCCACTGGGTTCTGCAGAAAGATAAGACAGAGAACTACAGTTAACCAGCTGTACGTCTATCTCATAGACCCCCCCCACCCAGGAGGTGTGGGCAAGGCCACCCTTAACCCGTGACCTTCTTCTGAGCCATAGCCACTGTTGGTCCTTCCTCTCCATTCCCATTTGCAGTCCACTGCAGTCTCTTTTAGGAGGGGAGAGGTACTTTGTGGACTCTCCACCTTGTTCCACCGGGCTTTTATGGAATTTGTAGTTTGGTTGGCAACGATTATCGCTGCCCTCTTGCTGGAGCCCCGCCACTGGAAACGGCCTCAGCCTCTAGAGCGAGGTCTGGGAGACAGGAATTGCAGAGATACACCTGTAAGTGCAGCTGGCACTGGGAGTAAATCGGACGCCATTTTCCCGCGGCCTGATCGGCGGAAATGACGCCGGCAGAACACGATCCGATGCCATCTTGCTCCACCCTGGATCCGGTGCCATCTTGCTCCACCTTGGAGCCCAGCAGCCGATAAGGACTGAGAGACTCAGAATCCTCAGCCATGCTGTCTCCGGGAGCGCGAATGCTGCGGATTGCCTCCTGTTTCTCCCACCTGTGCTCCAGTGGACCTTTCCAGCGCGTTCAGTCCCCACGCCCCGTGGGCTCGGTGGAATGTGACCGGTGGAGGGGAGACCTATGGCCACAGGAGCGCCAGGGACACATTCCCTGTACCCGGGAGGCTCCTTACAGGGGTTTGTCCCACGGAAGTAGGGGCACCCCCCAGACGGGGAACACTCCCAGCCAGACCCGCCACCCTCCCAGGCATTGGTGTCTGGCGCTCGGGGGGGGGGGCACCTTCTGCTACCGACTTCAGGTCCTACTAAAAATAAGAAATGTTTCACTGCCGGGAAACACATTCAAGAACTGAGGTGCAGGGGGCAGGGAGGGGCTTTTAATCTCACGTGTTGACTGTGTTTCCTGTCAGGTGGACCAGTCATCTCTCAGGTGTGCCGTCCTGGTAGATGACTAGAGAAATTAGGACTTTTTTTTTTTTTTTTACTATAAAACAATACACCCTTTGGGATTCTGAATTTTCATCTCATTCCTGTAATGTGCCCTGTTCGAGCTAGTATCTGGAAAGTGCATGGCTCTCTAAAAAATTGCTTTAGAGTCCACACAGACCAATACATTGGAGTTGATTTACTAAAGGAATAGATTCTGTTACTTAGTCACTTAGTAAAGTGAATGTTCATTTACCATAGTAAAGAAGGTGAAGCGATGCTCTTTATGAATACATTATTGTGTGCAACGGATGATGAAAAAAGGATACGTTCACCTTCAGCTACATTTTCCAAAAAGCCCCCTATGCAATTTTATATCTTCTGAACAGTACATGCCAGGGCTCTTCCTTTTTCATATGCTACACCTCCTCGAATTACACATTCGGACATGAGGGGAAGCGCCTCTGCTAAAAATGCTGGCCCCTGATCCCATTAAGCACATCTGCAAAAAGCAGGACAGAGGGTGATTGAAGGGCCAGCATTTTTTTGCAGAAAGGCCCACCTTACGGCTGCATGCATAATGGAAGGAGGTGCAGCATTTGGAGTGGCTCTAGTATGTACTATTCAGAAGATATGGGATTGCATAGGGGGCTTTTTAGAAAATGTTGCTGAAGGTGAACTTACCCTTTGAACAAACTAGACTTTTGCTTGCTCGGGGCTGGATGATTAAAGTGAACATAACTATACCTTTTTTTTACTAAACCAAGTGCAAAATTTCTATTGCTTCAGTAAATGAATATTCTACTCAAACTTCAAACATCTTACTAGTGCAAGATAATAAAATGAGCATTTACTCCCTAGTATTGTGTCGGTTCAACAGAAACAAGCCAACATTTGGCCAGTTTGTACAGCAGCCTGACCTGACTTCTGTTGTTGGCCAATGGCTGTCAGCACTGATCAATGTGTTCTAGCGGGGGGGGGGGGGGGGGGGGTT
>BLSH010102431.1:129773-146244 GCA_018402905.1 Glandirana rugosa
GACTGTAGAGACATACCAAAGAACTGGATCGTTTAGAGGGGGACACCTAGAGGGAGGGATGGAGGGAGGGAGAGATGGAGGGAGGGAGAGATGGAGGGAGGGAGAGATGGGGATGGGGAGAGAGCTGGGGGAAACTGGACTACAAGTGCACTGACACTGTGGAAGATGGGACTTGTAGTTCATTCACAGAGCTCTGTGAATACATGGCATGGCTGTGCAGGTGAAGGTGCTCCAATTTCAGAAGTGACAGCAGCTGCTGGGATAAAAGAACCCCCAGATGCAGTTGGGTGGTTGGGGCTGCCAGTATTTATGAAGGTGCCGTAGCGGCACCACCTGCACAGATGTGAACCTAGCCTTATCATTGATCCACAGGGGGAGATTTGCTAGGTCAAGAAACCATACAGAGATGTCAGGAATGGATATTTGCAAACATGTTCAATGTAAGTGACCGTGAAAGAGCTTGATTAGCCAGCAGAGAAAGCCCTTTCAGACATTCGGCCCATGTGTATATCACCCTGTCCGTCAGAAGGAAAACCAGCAGCCAATGACTGCCGTTCAGCACTCTTAACCAACGGCGGAGAACGCTGATCGGAGTATTCTGGTGGAGGGGTCGTCCCCCTGTCAGAACACAGCAACTTACCAGGGGCGATCGCTGTACTGACTTTGCATTGTTAGTACAGCGGCTCCGACCAGAGCTGACAGGTTTTTTTTTTCGTTCAAGTCAAGTGTGTACCCACTGTCATAAGTTCAGCGGTAAGTACTTAAAAGGGGTTGTAAAGACAGAATGCATTACCCCCCCCCCAACCTCTGGTGCTTCTCCTGACTCATCCGTGCGATCGGTGAGCCAGAGAAGGAATCCGTTGCCACAAGGAAGCCATAGAGAAATCCAAGAGACAAATGGTGCCCGGCAATCTCTATGGCTCTCGGAGGCCCAGGCACAACGTTATGACGTCACATCCAGGCCGGTGGAAGTAAACAAAACCAGGGACACGGCAGGAAAGCCTTCATTTATTTATTTATTTTTTTTTATCCCAGGCTTTCCATCCATCTTATAGACCCCGCATCTCTCCATAAAGAGGACCTGTCATGCACTTTTCCTATTACAAGGGATGTTTACATTCTTTGTAATAGGAATAAAAGTGACCAAAAAAATAAATAAAAAGAGAAAAAGTGTAAAAATAAAAGTAAAATAAACAATATAAAAAAAAAAATTTAAAGTGCCCAGTCCCTGCGTGCTCACGCACAGAAGCGAACGCATATGTAAGCTGCACCCACACATGTAAACGGCAAGCAAATCACACATGTGAAGCATTGCCGCGTGCGTTAGAGCTAGAGCAACAATTCTAGCCCAAGACCTCCTCTGTAACTCTAAAAATGTTTAAAGTCTACGGAGCTTTCACGTGGCGTAACATCATCTTTTACATTATACAAAAAAATTGGGCTAACTTTACCATTTTCAAAAAAAGAGCGTCTGAAGAAAAATAAATAAATAAATAAATTGCTGCGCAAATACCGCTTGACCGCCATTTTATTCTCTAGGATCTCTATTAAAAAAAAAAATATATACAATTTTTGGGGGTTCTGAGTAATTTTCTAGCAAAAAAAGATGATTTTTACATGTAGGAGAGAAGTGACAGAATTGGCTTGGATGGGAAGTGGTTAAAAGAAAAAGTTTGAGATTTAGAAAAAAAAAATAATAATAGTAATAAAGGCTACTCACCTATGTGCATGCAGTATTGATCCAATGCTGCATCTGTCCCCCACCAGCTCTGCACTAAGAACTGAGCAATCAAACACTGCTGATCTCTCAATTCTTACATTACTTTTACTGGAGCGCTGAACTGTGGAGGGCAGGGGCTGACCGAGAAGCTGAGCCAGCTACCGATCCAGGGTTCTGCGTTGATCCTGATCTTTTCAGAGCCTGGACCAGCTCTGTGAAATCATCCGACAGCAGGCTTCAGCCTGGGGTAGGCTGAAAACAGGTCACAGGAGTGCAGAACTAACTGCACTCCTGTGATCCATAGGAGAAGTACAGCCAAAATTGCATTGGATATACTTCTCCTTTAAAGGCAAAATCCACCTTTCTTCTGACCATGTTCCATGTTATACCCATATTTAGGGTGTACCGTGAAACAGTTACAATCTGCAACAGCTGCCCCCTTTACTGAATCCAGAGCTTCTTTCCCTGGAGTGCCCTGTGCCCAACACAGTCATATCAGTTATTCACAGGGTCTGCAAATGAAAATACTGCAAGATCCATCTTCCACTGCAACAGAGAAACTCATTAACCCCAAAGGAGCACAAGCACAGTAACATCACTACACCTACAGTCCACTGAAATATCCTCCTGCCCGGTAACCGAAGGTCCATACCTCAGAATGGTCTTGGGCTGGAGAAATAGTCTGCAGGAGCTTTGCACCAGTGATGCACTGCTCTTGAATGTGATGCTTTACAAGCTCAAATGCAAAAAAAATAAAAAAAATGCACAATTCTTTTCCTAATCAATGTGGGTGCATTTATTTATTTATTTTGCAAAAGGTATAATCATCCATTAAAGGAAAATAGGTATATAATGAGCACAGTACATGTGATACGCATGCTTACAGTCATGTTTCATACAGTTGCAATCAGCACACCTTGCCCAGAAGGGATTTCTAACAATTAACTATGAAATGTAAAAGTCCATTACTTCTCCAGTGCTCTCCCAGGTTAGAGAAAGAGACGACGCCACAAACCGCCAGCAGGGCACACAGGAAGAGGATGACACTGCGCTGCAGCCTGGAAAGCTGTTTCCATTTCTACAAGATAAAACAGGAAACACAGATTATCAAATACTAGCCGGAAAAAGAAGACACACAGTCATCATATATCAGCTCCAACTCTTCCGGCTTAAATCACTGATTTATACGAACCTTTAGCCTTATGAGCACACAGAGGTTGTCAGCTATAAACACACAACCAAAGCTGTCATTTTGTGCACAATTTTCAGTTCTTGGCCAAAAATACCATGCACACAAGTTTGAAAGTACTTTAAATAAAGGGCTACTAGATATCTTATAAAATGCTTAAAGAGAACCTGTCATTTCCTCATACATCTTCTATCATGTTTGTGTCATGGGGGGGGGGGGGGGGGCACACTTTCTAACCTGACTGATACCCCCAAAGGTCTCAGCTAGCAGAGACTTGCTGGTATTGCAGATTACAGATTGTCGCCCTGCTCTTTCATGTCTCTGGGCAGTAAACCGGTCACAAACCTGAGAAAAACTTAAAGTGAGCATATGATGAACAAGAAGGTTACCTGCAGTAAAAATCACATAGACGTGGGCAGCTGAAATGATATGCGGATCTTAATTTTACCAGTAAATCCTTAGCTGGCCCCACCTTATAAACCCATCTAATATTTCCTTTAACCACTTCAGCCCCGGAAGGATTTCACACTTTAGGACCAGAGCACTTTTTGAAATTCGGCACTGCGTCGCTTTAACTGACAATTGCGCAGTCGTGCGACGTTGTACCCAAACAAAATTTGCGTCCTTTTTTTCCCACAAATAGAGCTTTCTTTTGGTGGTATTTGATCACCGCTGCGTCATTTCTGATCGCCGCTATAAACAAAAGAAAAGCGACAATTTTGCAAAAAAAAAAAAAAATTTTCTTAATTTTGCTAAAATACAAATCCAAGAAAAAAAATATATATATAAAAAAACATTTTTTTTCAACGGTTTTGGCCGATTTATATTCTTCCTCATATTTGTGATAAAAAAAAAAAACGCAAATCGGCGTTTATTGATTGGTTTGCAAAAGTTGCCGCGTTTACGGATGATGAGAATTCATTTCTGGGGTTTTTATTTTTAACTAGTAATGGCGGCGATCTGCGATTTTTAGCGATACTGTGGTATTGCGGCAGACATGTCGGACCATTTTGACACTTTTTTGGGACCATTGGCATTTATACAGCGATCAGTCTATAAAAATGCACTGATTACTGTGTAAATGCCATTGGCAGTGAAGGGGTTAACCTGCAGGGGGCGCTCTAAGGGTTAACTGTGTTCCCTGGGCGTGTTCTAACTGTATTAGTGTTTGACTGGCAGGGGAAGGGGAGTGATCACAGCTTCCATATAGAGGAAGCCTGTGATCACAGCCCTTCCCACAGAACGTAGATCCGTGTTTACATGCACGGATCTCCATCCTTTCACTGTGGGGGGGGGGCATTGCGGGTAGCCGGCGGAGATCGAGTCCACCCTACCCGCTCCCTGGCCCCCCCCCCCGGACACAGTGAGCACGCGAGAGCGCCTCCAGCGGTGCGCGCGCGCTCCCAGTGCACGATCTCGCAGCTGGCAGTTTGCGCTATCGAGCCACCTTGTCGCCGTCAACCTGTGGTTGGCGGTCAGCAAGCGGTTAAGTGTATCTAAACCCAGGATCGAAAATGTAATATATTGCATGAGGTTGGGTGCCTTAGGTTCCTTTTTTCCCTTCACCTGGTGAACCTGCCAACACACCTCCTGTTCTACAGGGACGCTCTCTGTACCGGATCTGTGGTGGATCGGCTTTATCACATTAAGACAGGCAAACACGTGAGGACTGTACAGCACCGCCTTGCATTAAAAGGTCGGGGAGGTGTTCTGTAGTCCAAAGAGAACTCAGATAGGGCTCACAACAATGGTTGAGATTTCAGTGCAACATTTTCAGCTCACTACATTAAATTATCAGCTCACTGGATCTCTGACCGGAACAACTGATAATTTTTTGCACTTTTTGAACAAAGCACTTTCACTGGTGTGTATATATGTGTATATATACACACACACATATATACAGTGCCTTGCAAAAGTATTCGGCCCCCTTTGAACTTTGCGCCCTTTTGCCACATTTCAGGCTTCAAACATAAAGATATAAAACTGTAATTTTTTTGTGAAGAATCAACAAGTGGGACACACTCATGAAGTGGAACGAAATTTATTGGATATTTCAAACTTTTTTAACAAATAAAAAACTGAAAAATTGGGCGTGCAAAATTATTCAGCCCCTTTACTTTCAGTGCAGCAAACTCTCTCCAGAAGTTCAGTGAGGATCTCTGAATGATCCAATGTTGACCTCAATGGCTAATGATGATAAATAGAATCCACCTGTGTGTAATCAAGTCTCCGTATAAATGCACCTGCACTGTGATAGTCTCAGAGGTCCGTTTAAAGCGCAGAGAGCATCATGAAGAACAAGGAACACATCAGGCAGGTCCGAGATACTGTTGTGGAGAAGTTTAAAGCCGGATTTGGATACAAAAAGATTTCCAAAGCTTTAAACATCCCAAGGACCTCTGTGCAAGCGATAATATTGAAATGGAAGGAGTATCAGACCACTGCAAATCTACCAAGACCTGGCCATCCCTCTAAACTTTCAGTTCATACAAGGAGAAGACTTATCAGAGATGCAACCAAGAGGCCCATGATCACTCTGGATGAACTGCAAAGATCTACAGCTGAGATGGGAGACTCTGTCCATAGGACAACAATCAGTCCTATACTGCACAAATCTGGCCTTTATGGAAGAGTGGCAAGAAGAAAGCAATTTCTTAAAGATATCCATAAAAAGTGTTGTTTAAAGTTTGCCACAAGCCACCTGGGAGACACACCAAACATGTGGAAGAAGGTACTCTGGTCAGATGAAACCAAAATCGAACTTTTTGGCAACAATGCAAAACGTTATGTTTGGCGTAAAAGCAACACAGCTCATCACCCTGAACACACCATCCCCACTGTCAAACATGGTGGTAGCAGCATCATGGTTTGGGCCTGCTTTTCTTCAGCGGGGACAGGGAAGATGGTTAAAATTGATGGGAAGATGGATGGAGCCAAATACAGGACCATTCTGGAAGGAAACCTGATGGAGTCTGCAAAAGACCTGAGACTGGGACAGAGATTTGTCTTCCAACAAGACAATGATCCAAAACATAAAGCAAAATCTACAATGGAATGGTTCACAAATAAACATATCCAGGTGTTAGAATCGCCAAGTCAAAGTCCAGACCTGAATCCAATCGAGAATCTGTGGAAAGAACTGAAAACTGCTGTTCACAAACGCTCTCCATCCAACCTCACTGAGCTCGAGCTGTTTTGCAAGGAGGAATGGGCAAAAATTTCAGTCTCTCGATGTGCAAAACTGATAGAGACTTCCCCAAGCGACTTACAGCTGTAATCGCAGCAAAAGGTGGCGCTACAAAGTATTAACTTAAGGGGGCTGAATAACTTTGCACGCCCAATTTTTCAGGTTTTTATTTGTTAAAAAAGTTTGAAATATCCAATAAATTTTGTTCCACTTCATGATTGTGTCCCACTTGTTGTTGATTCTTCACAAAAAATTACAGTTTTAAATCTTTATGTTTGAAGCCTGAAATGTGGCAAAAGGGCGCAAAGTTCAAAGGGGGCCAAATACTTTCGCAAGGCACTGTATATATGTGTGTGTGTATATATACACATATATACACACCAGTGAAAGTGCTTTGTTCAAAAAGTGCAAAAAATTATCAGTTGTTCCGGTCAGAGATCCAGTGAGCTGATAATTTAATGTAGTGAGCTGAAAATGTTGCACTGAAATCTCAACCATTGTTGTGAGCCCTATCTGAGTTCTCTTTGGACTACAGAACACCTCCCCGACCTTTTAATGCAAGGCGGTGCTGTACAGTCCTCACGTGTTTGCCTGTCTTAATGTGATAAAGCCGATCCACCACAGATCCGGTACAGAGAGCGTCCCTGTAGAACAGGAGGTGTGTTGGCAGGTTTTATATCTTTATATTTGAAGCCTGAAATGTGGCGAAAGGTCGCAAAGTTCAAAGGGGGCCGAATACTTTCGCAAGGCACTGTATGTGTATATATACACACACATACATACATACATACATACATACATACACACACATATACATACACACAGATTGCTAATAATAAATATATACAGTCATATACATACACACACATATACATACACACAGATTGCTAATAATAAATATATACAGTCAGGTCCATAAATATTGGGACATCGACACAATTCTAATGTTTTTGGCTCTATACACCACCACAATGGATTTGAAATGAAACTAACAAGATGTGCTTTAACTGCAGACTTTCAGCTTTAATTTGAGGGCATTTACATCCAAATCAGGTGAACGGTGTAGGAATTACAACAGTTTGTATATGTGCCTCACACTTTTTAAGGGACCCAAAGTAATGGGACAGATTAACAATCATAAATCAAACTTTCACTTTTTAATACTTGGCTGCAAATCCTTTGCAGTCAATTACAGCCTGAAGTCTGGAATGCATAGACATCACCAGACAGTGGGTTTCATCCCTGGCGATGCTCTGCCAGGCCTCTACTGCAACTGTCTTCAGTTCCTGCTTGTTCTTGGGGCATTTTCCCTTCAGTTTTGTCTTCAGCAAGTGGAATGCATGCTCAATTAAATTCAGGTCAGGTGATTGACTAGGCCATTGCATAACATTCCACTTCTTTCCCTTAAAAAACGCTTTGGTTGCTTTTGCAGTATGCTTCGGGTCATTGTCCATCTGCACTGTGAAGTGCCGTCCAATGAGTTCTGAAGCATTTGGCTGAATATGAGCAGATAATATTGCCCGAAACACTTCAGAATTCATCCTGCTGCTTTTGTTAGCAGTCACATGATCAATAAATACAAGAGAACCAGTTCCATTGGCAGCCATACATGCCCATGCCATGACACTACCACCACCATGCTTCACTGATGAGGTGGTATGCTTTGGATCATGAGCAGTTCTTTTCTTTCTCCATGCTCTTTTCTTCCCATCACTCTGGTACAAGTTGATCTTGGTCTCATCTGTCCATAGGATGTTGTTCCAGAACTGTGAAGGCTTTTTTAGATGTTGTTTGGTGAACTCTAATCTGGCCTTCCTGTTTTTGAGGCTCACCAATGGTTTACATCTTGTGGTGAACCCTCTGTATTCACTCTGGTGAAGTCTTCTCTTGATTGTTGACTTTGACACACATACACCTACCTCCTGGAGAGTGTTTTTGATCTGGCCAACTGTTGGAAGAGTGTTTTCTGCACCAGGGAAAGAATTATTCGGTCATCCACCAGAGTTGTTTTCCGTGGTCTTCCGGGTCTTTTGGTGTTGCGGAGCACACCGGTGCATTCTTTCTTTTTAAGGATGTTCCAAAAAGTTGATTTGGCCACGCCTAATGCTTTTGCTATCTCTCTAATGGGTTTGTTTTGTTTTTTCAGCCTAATGATGGCTTGCTTCACTGATAGTGACAGCTCTTTGGATCTCATATTGAGAGTTGACAGCAACAGATTCCAATTGCAAATAGCACACTTGAAATGAACTCTGGACCTTTTATCTGCTCCTTGTAGATGGGATAATGAGGGAATAACACACACCTGGCCATGGAACAGCTGAGCAGCCAATTGTCCCATTACTTTTGGTCCCTTAAAAAGTGTGAGGCACATATACAAACTGTTGTAATTCCTACACCGTTCACCTGATTTGGATGTAAATACCCTCAAATTAAAGCTGAAAGTCTGCAGTTAAAGCACATCTTGTTTGTTTCATTTCAAATCTATTGTGGTGGTGTATAGAGCCAAAAACATTAGAATTGTGTCGATGTCCCAATATTTATGGACCTGACAGAAATATATATATATATATATATATAATATATTTTAACAACAAATACAAAATTCAGTCCATAAATGCTGGTATCTGTAGCAGTGCTTCCTGTCACAGTCAAAAATGTGACATCTTTCTATAAATCCTCTGTTGAAGTCGTGATGACGAAACGCATCAGTGCGTAACCTAGTGGCAACTAGAAGTGACCTGGACGTGTCACCGACAGGAAGAGACGGACAAGGCGTTCCATGCCGACTCTAGGAAAGACGCTGTGATATGCCATTATAACCTGCTTGCTTCGTTTTTATAGCTTGTAAGTGCATTTTATAAGGGGGCTTGTTCGGAATACATTTTCGGAATTACGTTATGGGAGCGGTTCTTTTCTTTCATGCCCATTGTAAACGGATTTCTGGGAGTGTTAACAGTAAGAGGAGGATCCCCTCATAATAGTGATCAAGATTCTCGTTTACCGTGTTCCGGTAAGTGTATACCCTTAGGGGTGTGACCCACGAGGTGCGGTTTGCTGGTGTATGGTGCATGCATATCACCTTTGAGCAAGAATCACCCACCTTCTTCTGAGCCGTTTTCACCATCTATCCGCACATTTCCTACTTTTATGGAGGACTTATAGAAAGCTGTCACGTTTTTGACTGTGATAGGAAGCGCTGCTACATATACCAGCATTTATGGACTGAATTTTGTATTTGTTGTTTTTGGTTTGAAGAACAAATAAGCTGCTGCTATAAAATAAATTACAAACATCGAATCCATTAGCGCTGAGCGGAGTAGGTGGGCGTGTATATCAATCAATCAATCACACATACACTGTCAGCCATAACATTATGACCAAACACCTAAATACTGGTTAGGTCCCCCTTTTGCTGCCAAAACAGCCCTGACCCATCTAGGCATGGATGCCACTAGACCTATGAAGGGATGCTGTGGTATCTGGCACCAAGCCACCATCAGCAGATCCTTTAACTCCTGTAAGTTGTGAGGTGGGGCCTCCATGGATCTGACTTGTTTTTCCCGCATGGCCAAGTCAACACCTCAAACTCGTTACATTCCTCAGGCCATTCTTGAACCATTTTTGCAGTATGGTAGGGTGCATTATCCTGCTGAAAGAGGCCACTGCCATCAAGGAATGCTGTTTTCACGAAGGGGTGTACTTGGTCAGCAACAAAGTTTAGGTGTATGGTACATGTCAAAAGTAACATCCACATGAATGACCGGACCAAAGGTTTCCCAGTAGAACATTGCCCAAAACATCAACATTGCCTCCGCCAGCTTGCCTTCTTCCCATACTGCACCCTGGTGCCATCTCTTCCCCAGGTAAGCAACATATACACACCCAGTCATCCACATGATGTACTAGAAAAAATGATTCATCAGACCAGGCTACCTTCTTCCATTGCTCCATAGTCCATTTCTGATACTTATGTGCCCATTGTACATGCTTATGGCTTTGGATATGGGTCAGCATGGGCACCCTGACCGGTCTGCGACTACACAGCCCCATACACAGCAAACTGTAATGGCCATTTTTTCTGCTTTCAACACACAGCTTCTGGAACAACATGTTTACTTGCTGCCTAATATATCCCACCCACTTTCCAATGCCATCGCAATTAAATAATCAATGCTATTAACTTAACCGGTCATTGGTCATAAAGTTATGGCTGATCGGTGTATACAATATTATATACACACACAGTATCTCACAAAAGTGAGTACACCCCTCACATTTTTGTAATTATCCATCTTTTCATGTGACAACATTGAAGAAATGACACTTTGCTACAATGTAAAGTAGTGAGTGTACAGCTTGTATAACAGTGTAAATTTGCTGTCCCCTCAAAATAACTCAACAGACAGCCATTAATGTCTAAACCGCTGGCAACAAAAGTGAGTACACCCCTAAGTGAAAATGTCCAAATTTGGGCCAATCAGCCTTTTTCCCTCCCTGATGTCATGTGACTCGTTAGTGTTACAAGGTCTCAGGTGTGAATGGGGAGCAGGTGTGTTAAATTTGGTGTTATCACTCTCACTCTTTCATACTGGTCACTGGAAGTTCAACATGGCACCTCATGGCTAAGAACTCTCTGAGGATCTGGAAAAAAGAATTGTTACTCTACATAAAGATTGCCTAGGCTATAAGAAGATTGCCAAGACCCTGAAACTGAGCTGCAGCATGGTGGCGAAGACCATACAGCGGTTTAACAGGACAGGTTCCACTCAGAACAGGCCTTGCCATGGTCGACCAAAGGAGTTGAGTTGCACGTGCTCAGCGTCATATCCAGAGGTTGTCTTTGGGAAATAGACGTATGAGCGCTGCCAGCATTGCTGCAGGTGTTGAAGGAGTGGGGGGGTCAGCCTGTCAGTGCTCAGACCATACGCCGCACACTGCATCAAATTGGTCTGCATGGCTGTCGTCCCATAAGGAAGCCTCTTCTAATGATTATGCACAAGAAAGCCCGCAAACAGTTTGCTGAAGACAAGCAGACTAAGGGCATGGATTACTGGAACCATGTCCTGTGGTCTGATGAGACCAAGATAAATGTATTTGGTTCAGATGGCGCTAAGCATGAGTGGCGGCAAACAGGTGAGGAGTACAAAAGACAAGTGTGTCTTGCTACAATCAAGCATGGTGGTGGGAGCGTTATGGTCTGGGGCTGCATGAGTGCTGCCAGCACTGGAGAGCTACAGTTCACTGAGGGAACCATGAATACCAACATGTACTGTGACATAATGAAGCAGAGCGTGATCCCCTCCCTTCGGAAACTGGGCCGCAGGGCAGTATTCCAATATGATAATGACCCCAAACACACCTCCAAGACGACCACTGCTTTGCTAAAGAAGCTGAGGGTAAAGGTGATGGACTGACCAAGCATGTCTCCAGACCTAAACCCTATTGAGCATCTGTGGGGCATCCTCAAATGGAAGGTAAGGGAGTGCAAGGTCTCTAACATCCACCAACTCCGTGATATCGTCATGGAGGGGTGGAAGAGGACTCCAGTGGCAACGTGTGAAGAGGGTTAAGGCAATGCTGGAAAATAATGGTGGCCACACAAAATATTGACACTTTGGGCCCAATTTGGACATTTTCACTTAGGGGTGTACTCACTTTTGTTGCCAGCGGTTTAGACATTAATGGCTGTGTGTTGAGTTATTTTGAGGGGACAGCAACTTTACACTGTTATACAAGTTGTACACTCACTACTTTACATTGTAGCAAAGTGTCATTTTTTCAGTGTTGTCACATGAAAAGATAGAATAAAATATTTACAAAAATGTGAGGGGTGTACTCACTTTTGTGAGATACTGTACATACATACACACATATACATACATATATACAAACACACAGAATATACATAAAATGTATATATTTTTCCCATAATATACTCAACTTGAGTTGCTGAGGTCTGTGTGCGATTTACTTTACACATTGGGGTTGATACTAAAACTGGAGAGTGCAAAATCTGGTGCAGCTCTGCATAGAGACCAATCAGCTTCCAGATTTTTTTTTTTGTCAAAGCTTCATTGAACAAGCTGAAGTTAGAAGCCGATTGGCTACCAAGCAGAGCTGCACCAGATTTTGCACTCTCCTGTTTTAGTAGATCAACCCCAAGGTGTCAGCTAGTTTCTTTATTTACTATTGAAGACCCCCCATCTAACACCAAGTTGTTTTACGCTCCCCCGTCCTCGTCCAAACCCATGGAGGGTGCTGCCAGTGGTGACTGAAGTGCTCCTGGGATGTTCAGGGGCATCCTGGCAACTTCTTTCAGCATTTGCTTTAGCATTCAAAAGTGCTTTTCAAGAACGAAATCCCCACAGAGCTTTTAAAATCAATAATCGAGTTACCTTCTCCATTGCCAACGTATAAGATACATCCACTTCTGGCTGATAAACACCACATGCCTGGAACTGTCTTCCAGCAGACGGCAAAGAATCATATATTCTATATATTGCAATCCCTCCCTGCTGAGACTCCCTGCTCTGACAGGTAACGTTATACCCCCAATGCAAATTCCCTGCTTCTGTGCCAGGAAAACCCACCGGAGGGATGAATTACACACTGGGCCATGTCACATGATGAAATACATTTGTACACTTAAAGCCTGCAGTGACATTAATAGTAGCGTGGAGAAGATGTACACTAACCAGGTTTATCTGTGCAGACTGACACATATTTATACATTTTATATATCAGAACAGGTGCAAAACAAAGTAGCAGCCTCACGCTAGAGGTCCATTTCTATGCATGAGCCACAGGAGCCATGTGCATTGTCAGTTGGGTTTTTGTATCCTTTGTGTATTTCCTCCACGTGTGTACGGTGATCTGGCTGGAAACTAGTGGTGCACCGAATGGAAACTTTGGTGCTAAACCGAAAATGGTTATATTTTTATATACAATTGCCATATGCAGCCTACCTGTGCCTGGGCACTCATAGGTGGCACTGGCACTGATAGGCAACACTGATAGGTGGCACTGAGGCGGCAATGACTGGCATTGAGGCTGCAATGATTGGCACTGAGAGGTGGCACTGATAGAGGAGATGAGTTTCAGACTGAGCAGATAGCAGGCCCAGTGTGCCAAATATAACCGATTGCAGACTAGCTGTCAAAACTCTGCAGTGATGTCAGGGGTGGGCGGGACAGCTGTCAAAACTCCTCGGTGATGTCAGGGGTGGGCGGGACAGCTGTCAAAACTCCTCGGTGATGTCGGGGTGGGCGGGACCAAAAAGTTATCACTGCAGAGTTTTGACAGCTGTCCTGCCCACCCCCAATATCACTGCAGAGTTTTGACAGCTGTTCTGCCCACCCTCAACATCACTGCAGTTTTGACAGCTGTGCCGCCCACCCCCGACATCACTGCATTGTTTTGACAGCTGTCCTGTCCACCCCCGACATCACTGCAGAGTTTTGACAGCCTCTCTGGTTCAAGCAAAGCACATTTTCCGGGGGATGGCTGGTTAACGCATGTAACATGAATCACACCATGAAGACGCAGGGATGTGAATGTGCCTGAAGGTTGTCACACAGGTGATCTGGACGTGGTGACAAATCCCCCGTGTCATTAGGAGATGGCCTGCCAGTTGTTATGGAATCGCTCCATCACTGGCTGAGCCAGAAGGATATCCCCCCCCCCTCCAGTTTTGGAGACTTCCCCTCATTTCCTGTTCTAGAGACAACAAGGACAAAAATCTAATTGATGAAATCCCCACTATTTCTGTGCTCCCCTTATGGTCACAGCCTCAGAGTAAGGAACTTATTATCATGCTAATGAGAAGCATTTTCTTCCTCCTGGGACAACTTACTCAGGTGGTAGGTGGGTCTCTGACATACCCAGGATCACTCCTTGGAGGTCTCATTACAGCAGGGTGTCTCAGGCAGTATGGGGGTCCCTAGAAGAGGCCTCAATACACAAAGTGGCCTCAGGTGGGGTGGAGGGGATCAGGTAGTAGGGGGGTCCCTGGCAGATGTCTGGGCCCCTTCTGGGAGAGTCTCCTTTCAGATGGTGGTACCAGGAGTGGAGAGGTCCATGGCAGAGGTCTATGGTCCTGCCTCTGGGGGTTTGGGTGCAATGTCAGTGGAGTTCGGGAAGGGTTCAGTTAGTAGGGGGTTCCTGAATGATATCTGAGGTCACTCCTTATGGTGTCACACTGCACATGGTGGGGAGGGGATCAGGTAGTAGGGGGGTCCCTGGCAGATGTCAGGGGTCTCTGCTTTGGTGTCACACTACAGGTGGGGGAGGGGCTCAGGTAGTAAGAGGGTCTGTTGCATATACTTGGGGTCCCTCCTCTGGTGTCACACTACATGTGGGGGAGGGGCCCAGGTTGTATGGGGGACACGTGCATATATTTGGGGTCCCCCTTTATGTCACACATGGGAGAGGGGGTCATGCAGTAGGTGGGGTCCCTCCTCTGATGTCATACTACAGGTGGGGGTCCCTTGCATATATTTGGGGTCCCCCTTTACGTCACATGTGGGGGGGTCCTTTCTCAGGTGGGGCTCAGGTAGTATGGGGGTCCCCCTTTATATCACATGTGGGGGGGGGGTCCCTCCAGTCGGAGGAGGGGTGACAGATGACAGCAGCCCCCTGTGTCTTCCCCCGGCTCACCCTCCAGCAGGACCTCCTCCTCCAGCTCTTGCTGTTGTTGTAGCCTCCTCCTCCTCCCCCGGGCTCCTCCGGTTGGATGAGGGTGACGGACATAAAGTCCCGGCGCTGCGGAGAGTACATGGCTGGCTCTGCTCTATCTGGTCCCCATGCCAGTCCTCCCCCAGGAAGGAGGAGCGAGGAGGAAAGGGCGGAGCGGGAACTACAGCCCGGGGCTGCGGCCTACCCCCGGCTGTAAACAAGCACTGCCACGCTGGGGACACTGCGCATGCTCAATGGCTCGGACAAGCCGGGGTAGGGCTGTCAGAGCTCCCGCGCCGCCATCTTTAGTAAGGGCGCCCTCCCTCAGCACTCATCATCAGTCCTTGGTGCTGACTCAGCCTTGGTGACAGTTATTATAATGATGGGAAATACAAGTTGTCTATATTATAATGGACGAAAAAGAATTATTACATTCTCAATCACTGACTTTTTTTTCTCTGTTGAACTTAACCACTTGAGCCCCGGAAGGATTTCCCCCTTTAGGACCAGAGCACTTTTTGTGATTCGGCACTGCGTCGCTTTAACTGACAATTGTGCGGCCGTGCGACGTTGTACCCAAACAAAATTTGCGTCCTTTTTTTCCCACACATATAGCTTTTTTTTTTGTGGTATTTGGTCACCTCTGCGTCATTTCTGATCACCGATATAAACAAAAAAGTGCGACAATTTTGAAAAAAATATATATTTTTTACATTTTGCTAAAATACAAATCCAAAAAAAATATATAAAAACACAAATTTATTCATTAGTTTTGGCCGATATATATACTTATACATATTTGTAGTAAAAAAAAAAAAAATCGCAATTGTTGTTTATTGATTGGTTTGCGCAAAGGTTGGTTGCTGCGTTTACAAACCATGAGAATTAATTTATGGCGTTTTCACTATTTTTTTTTACTAATAATGGCGGCGTTCTGTGATTTTTATCGGGACTTCAATATTGCGGCGGACATGTCGGACATTTTTGACACTTTTTTGGGACCAATGACATTTATACAGCGATCAGAAATTTAAATATCCACTGATTACTATATAAATGTCACTGGCAGGGAAGGGGTTAAGCTGCAGGGGTTAACTGTGTTACCTAAGTGTGTTCTAACTGTGTAGGGGCAGGGCTGCCAGGGGCATTACAGATCTAACTGATCCCAAGTACAGGGATCAGTAGATCTGTTTTGTCCCCCCTCACAGAGCGTGGAACCGATGTGTTTACATTGGCAGTTCCCTGTTCTGGCTCACAGGCAATCGCGGATCGCCGGTGGACACTAAGTCTGCCTGACTCACGGCCCTGCTCGTGGAGCGCGCACTGGGAACGCGCAAGCAGATCGCCGTTTATAAATGGCAATCCGAGGTATTGTGCCACATTCAGTGGCGGCTGGTGAAGTTTTTGGATGGGGGGGCGCTAGGCCCCGCCCTTCCCTTTGACCCCTCCTACTTTTAACAAGTCCCGCCCCTTATAGAATCCACCCACTCCGTCCCCTGTATTCCACATATTGTGTCAGGGGTATACAGCTCAGCATCACAGGACACAGTATACAGCTCAGCATCACAGGACACAGTATACAGCTCAGCATCACAGGACACCGTATACAGCTCAGCATCACAGGACACAGTATACAGCTCAGCATCACAGGACACAGTATACAGCTCAGCATCACAGGACACAGTATACAGCTCAGCAT
>BLSH010102431.1:151088-185442 GCA_018402905.1 Glandirana rugosa
AAAGAAGCGAATGGAACCCTTTGCCCTTAGCTGAGGCATCCAGGCAGGGGGGTGTGCTTAGCTGAGAAAGCCCCTCCTCCTCTAAAGACTCCTGGGATGTATGACATAATTTGCCTAGGCCTGGAAACTAGAAGGTAAGCGAAGAAATGTAAAAAAAAAAAAAATTTTAAACAAGTAAATATGATGTAATTTCCTATCTATTTACTAATCCTAGCAGCATATGGATGAAAAATAGTCGCTGTTGATTGAGGGAGTGAAATTTCACTGAAAACTAGACCGGCTTCTCCTGATTTCTAGGACTGTCATAAATTGTAAAGTTCTACATCATGATAGTCCAAGTTACCACATTAAGGGCTCTTTCACACGTATTGTCCATTTTAACGGACTCCGCTTTGGTCAGCAGGGATCGATCCGCTGATCCCCGCTGAGCAGACGGATGACAGGTCCGTCTCCACTCACTGTGCAGAGACAGATCTGTCAGAGTCCCGCTCTTCTCTATGGGGAATCGGATGAAAACGGACCATCTGTCCGTTTTCATTCGATCCAATCTGCCAGACGGATGAAAAATAGGGTTTCCATCCATCTGGAATTCACGGATCAGAAGTCAGCGGACATGTCACCGCTAACATCCGTCGTTCCATAGAGGAGAATGGAGCGTCCGTTCAGGTCCACCTGAAAAATTGAGACAGACAGACCGTAACGGTCCATACGTGTGAAAAGACACTAGGGGAGGGCTCAGGTGGGGGGACATGTACCCTCCAGGTCAATACAAATAAGATATGTAGGCTTATTGGTAATAAGTAGCCACAGTCCCCCTTTCAAAGTCTGGGCCACAGACAGTGACATCTATAGGCAGTAGACGTTCTATAGGCACCCGGCCCCAATTCAGCCTGAAATCCCCATGCCTGGCCAGGAGAAGCCCTCCAACACCAATTTAATTTACAGCAGTAATTCTGGCCATACACTTTACAATCTGCTAGTACAATCTCAGAATAAACTTCCATAGGCTCACTGTGCACATTACAAACTGACTCTCCAATCTTTGTGCAATCAGTTTAGATTTACCAAAACAGAATATTATTGTAACCCAGACTGTAGCTGATAACTGCTGCAAAACGTTTGCCATTGTTGCTTTCATATTATCCTTCTAGAGTGTGGACAGGGTTAAACTGAATATTCATTAATACAGAAGTGCAGCAGCCATCTTTAGGGAGATCACTTTGCAATGCTTGTCTAAGGGGCATCTCCAGTTCAGGGGGCAGCTATCTTGGCTGGGTCTAGCTCAAACCTGGAGAGCAGTGATTGGCTGATGCAACAAAGCAACGAGAATTGTGTCCGCAGGCTCCTAAGAGGAAAGGACAGGAAAGTTTAAGCTAGCGGGGGGCCAGAAAAACACAGTGCTGCTGGCTGAACGGAACCCCGCCATAGCTGATCACAATTGAGTGAGACCTCAGAGAGGCAAAGCTCATTCCACAGGACCTTGCCTCAGAGACCAGGGACCTTCTCCATGGGGAGGGTGTGAGGTGTGATTTGGATGCCTGGTGTGATCGGACTGTACTAGAGAGTGCTCCTACTGCTTGTAAGGAATGAAAAGAGGAACTGTCTCGGCAGGATGGAAAGAGAGAAATCACAGCCACTTCTTTGAACACTTGAACTGAATCAGAGCAAGTGTCCATAGACCCAGAAAAGGGTGCCATGGGTCTGGTAAGAGACTAACATTGCAAAAGTTAATCTGTTGTCTTCTGGAAACTGGTGTGCTTTCTTCAAGGATCCCAACTTTTCCGGCCAACTTTTTTTTAATTCACTATTCACTGGCCAGTGGGATAAAACATGGACTGTTATAGCAAGTTAGGACTGTCTTTATACACAGTTGCTAGGTAAAACAATTCAGTTCTGTTAATGACAGAATAACATGTGTTTAACCATATCTTATACAGAGTAACGGCATTGTCTTATTGTTTGTATAAGTACACTTGCTACATTTCTCTTCATTTAGGCTATACTTTGAAATATCTCAAGGTGTGTCAGTAAGTCCTGGGTGAGTGAGATTTGTTATCTTCAGGTGTACAGAGAAATCACAAAACAATTCAGCAGTTCCCCTGGGGGTAGCTACATGAGCACCGCCCTAAATTATCCAAACAATCTGTATCCAACCAAGCAGGCCTTTACACTACATACTTATTGGCAAATCTAAAGGAGATTGTACAATGTATGATGAACCTTAGATTTACCACACCTATGTACTATGAGGACAGACCTAAACAATTAATTAAAGCGGAGGTCCGAGGTAGGAAAAAAAAATTAAGTCAGCAGCTACACATACAGTAGCTGCTGACTTTTAATAATAGGACACTTACCTGTCCTGGAGTCCAGCGATGTTGGCACCCGCCGCTGATCTTGGGATCGGGGGACGGGTGCAGCCGCCTCCATCGCGGGTAAGGGAACCCGGACGTGTAAGCAGTACAGGTTCACGCCGGGGACCTTACTGCGCATGCGCGAGGCTCTGCCGCGTGCTGCTACTGGCCAGGCGGCCAGAAGCAGAGCGAGCAGGGAGGAGGGGGCCGGGCTGCTGACGTCAGCGGCCGCGGCTGCCGGCCAGAGCTCCTGGAAGTGTGGAAAAGGACACCTGTCTAAAGACGGGTGTCTTCTTCCCCCTCCCCCCTGAAAGGTGCCAAATGTGACATCTGAGGGGGGGAGGAATCCAACCAGCGGAAGTTCCACTTTTGGGTGAAACTCCACTTTAAAGTCATTGTAAACTAAAAAGAATAAACATGTCACACTTACCTGCTCTGTGCAATAGTTTTGCACAGAGCAGCCCCGATCCTCCTCATCTGTGATCCCCCGTCGGTGCTCCTGGCTTTGCCTCTTTGACAAGTGCCTCCATAGGTAGCGATTTGCTATAGGGCACTCTTGCAAGCTGGATCCTGAGCAACAATACCTGCATCTATAGGCACAGACACCGCGGCTTGGTATACTAAAATAGAAGTATAGCCAAAGCTTTTTATTTATTTATATATAATCTTTATTTTATTTTCAAGCATATATATAACATACACAAACAAAATCAAGGTGATTAGATTTGTCCACCACTCGTATAAATCCAAGAATATGATTAAAATATACATCACAAATTACCTTGATGGTATACAAGAGAGGTATGAAATAGAAAAATAATATACAGTATCACACAAAAGTGAGTACACCCCTCACATTTGTGTAAATATTTTATTATAACTTTTCATGTGACAACACTGAAGAAGTGACACTTTGCTACAATGTAAAGTAGTGAGTGTACAGCTTGTATAACAGTGTAAATTTGCTGTCCCCTCAAAATAACTAAACACACAGCCATTAATGTCTAAACTGCTGGCAACAAAAGTGAGTACACCCCTAAGTGAAAATGTCCAAATTGGGCCCAGTTAGCCACTTTCCCTCCCCGGTGTCATGTGATTTGTTAGTGTTACAATGTCTCAGGTGTGAATGGGGAGCAGGTGTGTTAAATTTGGTGTTGGTGCTCTCACTCTCTCATACCAGTCACTGGACGTTTAGCATGGCACCTCATGACAAATAACTCTCTGAGGATCTGAAAAAAAAGAATTGTTGCTCTACATAAAGGTGGCCTAGGCTATAAGAAGATTGCCAAGACCCTGAAACTGAGCTGCAGCACGGTGGCCAAGACCATACAGCGGTTTAACAGGACAGGTTCCACTCAGAACAGGCCTCGCCATGGTCGACCAAAGAAGTTGAGTGCACATGCTCAGCGTCATATCCAGAGGTTGTCTTTGGGAAATAGACGTATGAGTGCTGCCAGCATTGCTGCAGAGGTTGAAGGGGTGGGGGGTCAGCCTGTCAGTGCTCAGACCATACGCCGCACACTGCATCAAATTGGTCTGCATGGCTGTCGTCCCAGAAGGAAGCCTCTTCTAAAGATGATGCACAAGAAAGCCCGCAGTTTGCTGAAGACAAGCAGACTAAGGACATGGATTACTGGAACCATGTCCTGTGGTCTGATGAGACCAAGGTAAACTAATTTGGTTCAGGCGGTGTCAAGCGTGTGTGGCGGGAATCAGGTGAGGAGTACAAAGACAAGTGTGTCTTGCCTAGAGTCAAGCATGGTGGTGGGAGTGTCATGGTCTGGAGCTGCATGAGTGCACTGGGGAGCTACAGTTCATTGAGGGAACAATGAATGCCAACATGTATTGTGACACACTGAAGCAGGCCATGATCCTCTCCCTTTGGAGACTGGGCCGCAGGGCAGTATTCCAACAGAATGACCCCCAACACACCTCCAAGATGACCACTGCCTTGCTAAAGACGCTGAGGGAAAAGGCAATGGACTGGCCAAGCTTGTCTCCAGATCTAAACCCTATTGAGCATCTGTGGGGCATCCTTAAATGGAAGGTGGAGGAGAGCAAGGTCTCTAACATCCACCAGCTCTGTAATGTCGTCATGGAGGAGCCTGTGAAGCTCTGGTGAACTCCATACCCAAGAGGGTTAAGGCAGTGCTGGAAAATAATGGTGGCCACAGCAAATATTGACACTTTGGGTCCAATTTGGATATTTTCACTTAGGGGTGTACTCACTTTTGTTGCCAGGGGTTTAGACATTAATGGCTGTGTGTTGAGTTATTTTGAGCGGACAGCAAATTTACACTGTTATACAAGCTGTACACTCACTACTTTACATTGTAGCAAAGTGCCATCTCTTCAGTGTTGTCACATGAAAAGATATAATAAAATATTTACAAAAATGTGAGGGGTGTACTCACTTTTGTGAGATACTGTATATTACAACTGAATGTATCCGTGATTCATTCCTACCGCATATTTTAGCAAGGAAATCCTATCCCATTCAACTGCTTAAGGACCGCCCCATGTACATATACTGCAGCAGGGCTGCCCTAAAGTGCAAAATCACGTACCTGTATTGGACACAGTGGGAGACAATCAGCAGGTCCGCATCCGGCAAACGTTCTGAGAGATCGCTGTTCTACTAGTAAGGAAGACAGAGATCTGTGTTTCTGTCTTCCTATGGTTAAACCATCCCCCACACAGTAAGAAAGCACTCCCAGGGAACACATTTAACCCTTTGATCGCCCCTTATCTTAACCTGTTCCCAGTCAGTGTCATTTGTACAGTGACAGTACATTTTTTTTTAGCACTGATCACTGTATTGGTGTCACTGGTCCCCAGAAAGTGTCACTTAGTGTCAGATATGTCCGCCACAATGTCGCAGTCCCACAAAAAAATTAAATCGCAGATTGCCGCCATTACTAGTAAAAAAAATGAAGTCCATTAATCTCTCCCATAGTTTGTAGATGCTATAACCAATCAACATACGCTTATTGGGATTTTTTTTACCAAAAAGATGTAGCAGAATACAAATTGGCCTAAACTGATGAAGAATTTAGATTTTTTTTTTTTTTGGATATGTTTTATAGCAGAAAGTAAAAAATATTGTTTTTCTTTTAAATTGTTTTTTTTGTTTACAGCACAAAAAATAAAAATCGCAAAGGTGATCAAATACCACCAAAAGAAAGCTCTATTTGTGGGGGGAAAAAAGGACATAAACTTTATCTGGGTACAATGTCGCACGACCGCGCAATTGTCAGTTAAAGCAACGCAGTGCATTATCGCAAAAAATGGCCTGGTCAGAAAGGGAGTAAAACCTTCCGGGGCTGAAGTGGTTAAAGAATGTTGTAACAAGCAGTATATAATGTAAAAATGGAGGAACTGCAGCAAGTATTGTCTGTCACCAGCGGTGCACTTGTTTGGCCTAAGGCAGAGACGTTATATTAAATGCTTTCTAAATGTCACGGCTTTGTTCTTGTTGGCCGGTGACGTTAGAAAGTGTTGGGTAGATAAAATGTTGAACACTCAGTTAAACTTGGGTTTAAAAAAAAAAAATCTAAACGGTCTTGAAGTTTGTAACCTTTGTGAAGATCCCACACATTTACTTCCTTGAATTCTGTGACACGTTCTCACTATACCCTGTAGCAGCCACTGCTGTGTCACACATTTCATGCATGTACAGTTGTATGCAAAAGTTTAGGAACCCCTGACAATTTCATGATTGTCATTTATAAATATTTGGGTGTTTGGATCAGCAATTTCATTTTGATCTATCAAATAACTGAAGGACACAGTAATATTTCAGTAGTGAAATGAGGTTTATTGGATTAACAGAAAATGCACAATATGCATCAAAACAAAATTAGACAGGTGCATAAATTTGGGCACCCCAACAGAAAAACTACATCAATATTTAGTGGAGCCTCATTTAGCAGAAATAACAGCCTCTAGACGCTTCCTATAGCCTGTAATGAGTGTCTGGATTCTGGATGAATGTATTTTGGACCATTCCTCCTTACAAAACATCTCCAGTTCAGTTGGGTTTGATGGTTGCCGAGCATGGACAGCCCGCTTCAAATCACCCCACAGATGTTCAATGATATTCAGGTCAAAATGAACTTGCTGATCCAAAGACCCAAATATTTATAAATGACAGTCATGGAAATTGTCAGGGGTTCCTAAACTTTTGCATACAACTGTATATTGAACCCTCTTTATGTCTTAGAAACATAGAAAAGTCTTGATGAAATACTAGTAAACAAGATGGATTTTATACCGAGTTGCTGGACCTTCATAAGTCTTCTATACCACTTCTATACTGATTTTGTACAGTTGTCATCCAGACACCAGTAATTATTTTTCCATAACACTTATTACTTTACTTTGGTAGTAGCACCAGGTTTGTTTATATATGACCCATTTCACAGCCTGCCTTCTGAACTACAGACGTGCTGAGAGGAGGCGTTTCAGGAGGCAGAGTCAGTACAGGAATCACAGCTTGCAGGCAGCAAGGTACCATGGGATATGAAGTCCTTAGGAAATGAAAGTAAAAAGCAGCGGAGAAGCTACATGCAGGGAATCCAGGAAGTTGTGGAAAGAGATGGCCAGTAGATAGGCAGAACTTACAACATGAAAGGAGATTTTTTTCAAGTATATTTGATTGTCAAATTTAGCTAATTGTTATTACAACGCTGATATTATAAAATGAAAGTGTATGCTGTGACCAAAGAACTCCTTCAACGCTGAGCAGGTCTTTATAATTCTACCCCACTGACTATCTGCGGAAAGGAGAAGAACTGTAAAGCTAAGTGTGCAGGAAGCAAAGTTAAATTCAAATACAATCTAGATTAGCCTGCAAACTGGCCGTGTCCGCACTATGGTGCAGTTTGACACATTTAAACTCTAAGCAAAGGGTAAACTTTTTATATTTGATAGTGAGGGGTTAGAACAGTGGTGGTTAACATTCTTGATATGGTGGCCTTAAGTGTTGTCCTCAACATCACCAAAGGGTTACATAATAAATTCAGGGTATATTCCGAGTCAGAGACAAAGACACACAAAAGGATATAGTCAGACTATGGCACGTTACCAGAGATGGTCAAAGACTACGGGCATGGTACAGGCAATGATCAGAGACTGAGGACATGGTACAGGCGATCTTCCAACGGGGACACTTGTTCCTGGGACAGCTGTCTAAGAAGGGGATTTCACTCACTATTCAAACCATCCTCTATACTTTCTGTTGAAGTGTCATTAAACCCAAACTATGAAAGGCTCTCAGTACATGCTATATAAAACAGAGTGTTCATACTAACAAGGCCACTAAAGCATTCGTTTTTTTGTCGAGTGAAACTGGTTGATCCTGCCTTTAGCTGCCCCTCCCATCTTCTGTGTCCCCACTGCAGCCTGAGATTGTATAGATCAGCTGGTTTCCCCAAGGGGCATGCTCTATTTCAGTTGCCTTCCAAATTGTTAATTTCCTCTTTTTTCTTATCTGTGGAGCCCACATGACTATAGAGTCACACATGTGGGCATATACACAGTGGTAAATGACACTCCTCTCCCCCCCTCCTTTATGTCTTACTATTGCTAAACACTATGTAAGCGGGATATAGTATGCTAATTGATTACAAGCACCAATAAACTCACAAAATGCTTAATTTTAATATAAATCCGTATAGATCTAATGTAATTACGAATACCTGTGAAGTTCAAAAAAAAAAAAAAGCCTTGGATGCAGATGCTGTCTGAACAAAATTTGACTCTGCCTATACCAAAATAATGCACAAAAAATACACATTTTATGTTCAATAAAGATTTTATAGGGAGCTGTAAAACAATTATTTGATATTTATAATCTAATTTGAAGCGCTCTTCTAAAACCGTTTTTTAGGCACTTGACTGGCACATCATCAGAGCTGGCCAAATGCACGCATACATCAGCAGAGTAACATAAGCCCCTCCCAAAGATCATGCTCTGCAGATGCCAAAGAACACGGAAAGATCATGTGACCACAGCACTACAGGAATAAGGTACTTAGAGGATTAAAAAAATAAAGTACAGTGGCCTGATGATATATATGATTTATGAGAATAAATTATACCAATACTTCTATGTTTAGTATCACTTTAAATGCACAGGGCAGGAAGTATAGGAACATCTCTCTAATGAGACACAAATGGCAAAAAGAAAAAAAAATTACAGCGGTTTTAACCCTTCACTACTCCGTTCAAAATGTAAAAAATAAGTTTTGTCTTTTATATATATATTTTAATCTGGAACCAAAAGTACAGCCCCAGAGTTCCTGGTCTTCTGGTCAGGCGACGTGTGATCTCAGCAGCCTTCCTAATCTGCACCGTGGACATCTTTAAAAATACAAATACACACGGTTTGTTAAACACATCTTTATTGAAAATTCTTCCCACTAAAGTGCATACTTGCATAAAGAAAAAGATCAGCATTACATAAATCAATGTCAAGAATTAAAAAAAATGCATACAAAATATGCTTTGGTTTTATTTATACTGTAGTGGGCTCGTCGCCTTGTGTGTGGAGATACTGCCAAAAAGCTAACAGGTTCACATATATGGCAGCATATAAATTTCAAGAATGATCACTTGCTACTTTTTCATTAGAAAAGCAGAACCCTATGTCATTATTGTGGTAAGGTGAGTGCAATCCTTGAGAGATCCTTGGCATTAAAGGACAACTAATCCTAATTAGGTGAAACCCTTTGTACTCTTCTGCATTAGATTAGCACAACCTTCTAAATGTATTGTGTTCTCTTCATGTAAAATTCTTGAATGATCCAATCTGGCCAAGCATGTTCACAAAATGATCTCGGAATTAAGAAACATGCCAGAAGATCACATGGATAGGTTGGAAAACAGTTATTTTCGGCCTATTACATGTAGATAAACCAGTGCTGGCCAGTATTCTCATTGGAGAATTCGACTAACTAACAGAGGTGCATGTCAGATGGAGAAATAATCCCTGGGAATCAGTGGCGGCTGGTGGGTTTTTTTGGGGGGAGGGGCAAACAACTCCCCCTCCCCTGGGCGGCCGGTGGCGGCACTCGCCCCTCCCCTACGCTCGCTCGCTGTCTGCAGGCACCTACCCCATCTAGGCAGTGGGCTGCGGCTCCGGTGTCCTCTTCTCCAGCATGTTCGCTTCTGCCGTGCGTCTCCTCTCTGCTCCTCATACTAGGCATCCAATAGGATTGCCTATCCTTTCAGCCAATCGGGTGACGAGTCTCACAACCCACTTCCTGATTGGCCAGGAGGATTAGTGTGAGAATAGCGAATATTCATTGGCTATTGTCACACAACTGGGTGGAGTCTGGGCGCAAAGCCCACCCTTTTTTGAAGCCTATTCGAGCCTCTGGCTCTAATCACGTGCTTCAAAAAAAAAAAAAAACCCACTGGAATCCATGGTCAGGCACCCTGTGTGTAGATCAGGGGTCTGGACGCATCAATAGGGGGGGTGGTGCCTGTGCGCCCCTAATGGATGGGCCTCCACTGCTGGGAATTTTGATCACCCCTCCTCATGGATCAATCCGAACCCTTGTGTTTCATTGGAACCCTGTAAATAGATAGATGTACTGTGATGGTCAAAATGCCACCATTTTCAAATCTTCAATAGTTCCCAAGAGCCTTCCTCTTCCTTAGTACGACTAATCAATTATAGTAAAGGTTTTAGGACAGAAGCGGATTGCCACATGCCAGGCTATGCGTTCACAATGTTGCCGTGGAGTGTAGTTTTCTACTTGCAGGTAAAAGACTTCTGCTTAGTGAAAGTAGAGGTTTGGGGTTGTACACAAGTAAATAATCTTAGCTCAGGTGACATCATTTAGAGTGGTTCTTAGGGAGACTACAAGATTAGATATGTAAAAGTTTTCGGAGATTTTAACAGTTGGTGTCATTTATAACCAAGGTGACATAGTTGTGGGTGATATGTTCCAACACACAGCTGGCTTCCTGTCCAGTAATCTCAGTAAGACCCCTTTCACACTGGGGCCGCAGCAGCGGTAAAGCGCCACTAGAGAAGGGGTTAAAAACGCCTGTGTTGTGGCGCTTCCAAAGTGCTTTTCACTGTAATGGGCAGGGGTGTTTTGGGAGCGCTGTATACAAAGATGCTGCTTGCAGGACTTTTCCTAAGGTCGTGCAAGTGTACTTGGGCGGCAGTGTTCAGGTGCTTTACAGGCGCTATTTGTAGTGCTAAAACACCTGAAAACTGCCTCAGTGTGAAAGGAGTCTAAGGGATGGTTCACGCCAGAACGCAGTTCGGAAAAGGCTAGTTCCATGCACACTGCCTTTGTGATCTGCTGTAGGTGCCAATTCATTTTGAACGGTACCCCAAATGCAGTGCATTTGCAGGCACCAGATCGCATGGTACCGCAGTACCAAGCAGTTTGGTGTGCTGCATTTTTCAAAAGTAGTACATACACTACTTTTTGTGCATTCCTTTGCGATTGGCAGTCCATTCAAAAGGAAAGGGCTGCAAAATTGCACTGCAGAGGAGTGCGTAGTAAATCGCACAGGAACGCATTCCTATGTGATTCTGATATGAACCAATCCTAAAAAAACTGTCATCTTTCTTGTCTTATATGGCAGTTTTTGGGACCTTGAGCCTAGGTTCACATTGATGCGATTTGGCATGCAATTTGACATGTCAAATCGCATGCCAAATCGGCGGTAATGGCACCGTCTGAATTGGTGGAATGCCGCATTTGCATCACCGCACCGATTCCCAAAAGTAGTTTCTATACTACTTTTGGCGATTTCAGGGTGCAATTTGTATAGACATCTGTGCAGCAACCCACACAAATGTCTCTGGAATCGCCCCTGAAGTCAGACTGACATGCGGGTATGAAGTTGTGCGAGTTTAGCTGAACTCTCACGATTTCAATCTCGCTGTCAGTGTGAACCTGGGCTTACACAAATGCGGACAAAGTAGGTTATAAACATAATTCTTTCACATAATGCTATTTTAGTTGGTATGAGCTAGCCACAACCAATCCAGAATAGTCAGATGCTGGGACCGCTAAACAGTCATTTGTATAAAACAGTTGTATTACCAAGCTCTCTTCTGAAATGGAAGATCTTGTACATAATTTCATCATATGCTCAGCTTGTAAAGTCAAGTTTGGGACAGGTTTTTAGTTTAAAAATGGAGGTTTACTCAGGGAAAAAAAAAAATAAAAGTCGGAAGCTACAAATCCTGTAGCTGCTGACTTTTAATATAAGGACAGTTACCTGTCCTCATCTAAGGTTGGTTCTTCACTAGCCTTTGGGTTCCTGACGCCAGCATCCCAACTATGGGCAGCCGACTATGCTGCTTTCAGCTTCACAGTTGACCACCCACTGTGCAAGCGCAAGCTGCGCTGCGGTGTGAATGGTCCCGCAATCTTCTGGGACCGGTGACATGTCCCAGAAGACTGCGGGGAGGGAGGGGAAGGGAAAACTTCCGTGCGGATCGCCTAGGCAATCTGAGTGGGAGTGGGTACCTGTCAAAACTATTCTTAAGTATTAGAATTTATTAAGAAGTCTAGTTCACTGCACGACTAAGCAGTAACATAGGGGTCAGAGGATAGAACTATTTCGCTTGGCAGGTGGCACAGACATACAATATTCCCATGAAGTGTTGAATGCTGAAGGAACTGACAGAAGCAGCACTGATCAAGAAAAGGGGAGGTAGGAGACACAGGCAGCCAGAGAGGTGGGTGTAATACCTATTTTATCACAGAAAACTTAAATCCAGATTTTTTTTAGAATGACTCTTTGCATCTTCAGCATGCAGGTGATGATAATTGAGAACACCAGATGATGCATTTCAGAATGAGGAAGTTATGTCCAAAATGTGTCATTCTGGATACTTACCTCTATGATGAACTTAGCCATGCTGCTGCTTTGTGTCATTTGGTGGTCGGGTGCAAAGAGGAGAGCTGTTTGGCCGCCTTGCGTGGAACAAGTTTGCTTTAATATCAGAACTCTACATTGACGGGAAAAGACAAAGGCTATAGATGTGTTTTATTGTTTCTGGCAAAGATTCAGCTAATCTGCGGAGCCGGTCCTGAGAACACATCGTCCTTTCATGGATGGCCCCTTAATATTTATTACTGAATCATGAATAACTAATTAAGAAAGCTGGGGTGTAGTCAAGTGCCACTGATTCTAAACTGAGAAATTAAGGCACTTCTGGTATCAGTCTGCTAACCTGGAGTGTTTCATCAGTAAGAATCCATAGGCATGTAGCAGCAGGGAGTATTCAATGCTGTAGTATTCTTAGGGATCTGCTTTACAAATCACTCTAGAGTCTCTGGATGTCCAGTATAAAAGGAGATGAGATGTCCTTATTATTCAAGTGCAAGTCTAAGTCCTATAAGTAGAACATATATTTGTATTAAGAGAAGTCATATATAATCTAAATAAAAAAAAAATCACATTATGTTCTCCAGTTCTAATAGGCTATCCACAAAACTACAAAAGTGCAGCTCTATGGATTACGTAACATACTTAAAGTGTATTGAGCATTAAATACCAAAGCAAATGGATAATTAAATAGAAATTCTAAATCCAATAAACATTAAAAACCAAAGTGCAGAGAAAATGTTTCAAATAACATAGGCCCTATGTCATATTTGAAAGGTGTCTGGTGCAAAAACAACACAAATTGAATAATGAAAGGTAAAGTGCCAAAAAAAAATGATAAAAATATCAGCCAATGCATATACTAGTATGCAATAAACAGTATAGTCTTTTGCAGAAAAGTAGGAGCTAATTCCAGATGAGGTGATAAACCAGAACACGTCTTTCTGAAACATGTATTGAAGTGGCACCAGTAGAGGAAGTGTACAGGAGATATCCAAAGTGCCTGAGAAGAAATCACGCCACCCTATGTGATAAAAATGGGAGGCTTACCAGACATGTATGACCCTGGTTTAGGTGGTCAATATAGCTCTTCGTTGATACACCTGAGCATCAGCCCTCGCCCCGGTCTTATGGGAGTAAACAGGTCGGTCGGAGTCGCTGTACTAACTATGCCTAGTATAGAGATCTCCCCTGCTGAGATGTTGTGTTCTGACAGGGGGGACGGCCCCCTGCCAGAACACTCCGATCAGCGCTCTCTGACATTGGCTGAGAGCGCTGATTGGGAGTCGATCGGCTGCTGCTGGGTTTCCCAGCATGCTCATCCAGCTTCTGTCGGAAAGGGTGGTATACATATGGGCAGAATGTCTGCTGTTTTTTTTTTTTTTCTTTTTTTGAACCGGCCAATGTCTCCCGACATTCTGTCCGTGTGTGTAGCAAACATTCCTACCCACAGGAAGTTATGCTCTCAGATTTAGCTAGTAAGCATGGTTGCAAGATTTTAATAGAAGGAAATAAATAGTTTAGTTCCGTCTGTTGACACTGCAGAGTTGTGTTGAAAAAAGATGCTCTCATCAGCTGTCAGGCTGTGTCAGCCGATAGCACCTGCATATAAGGAAGACATGTGCTATCAGGATGCAGCACATTCCATATCCTGCACATGTAGCACAACACAGATCCTTTACCGTGCAGGATGCAGATTTAACTGGATGCTAAAATCCCTGACTGGGATCTTTAACTGCACTTTTCCTCAGTAAATCTTCTGATTCGTAGGCAGTAAGCAATCATGCAATCATCAGCAGGATTGGCAGACAGAATGTTTGGCAGGGGGCTTGTCTAGCACCTGGCTCACAAGCTCAAGGTGCGAAGGTGGTTCGGATAACAGAACAAATGCACACAACAAGTAAAATCAATCTATAACACTTTGTAATACTTTCCTGGTAGTACTGCAACTGTACTTTACAAAGTCCTCTAAGATTACCTTAAAATGGACCTGAACTCAAAAATCTATTTTTCCTAAAAAAAATAGCAGTGCATTTCTGCTATGTGAGGGAGTCTAGGCACTCATGTGCCCACAGCCTCAAAGCTGTATATCTGCATTGGAGATCTAATGCTCTCTCTGACTTTGGAGTGGGATTTGGTGAAGTTACTACCGTGCTGCTCACTTTTCTTTGCTGAAGGTTCTGACATAGGTGTTGATTTACTAAAGCTTGAAAGTGCAAAATTTGGTGCAGCTCCACCCAGAAACCCATCATCTTCAAGGGTTTATTGTCAAAGCTTGATTGAACAAGCTCAGGTTAGAAGCTGATTGGCTAGCATGCAAAGCTGCACCGTTTTTTGCACTCTCCAGCTTTAATAAATCAACCCCATAATGTCAAGCCCTTCCTTTATGAAGATTGTGCCTCCACAAAACCGTGCAGAACGAGACATAAGTAATATCAAAAAGAGCAGCTGCAGGGAGACCACAGGTAATACTGGTGACTTGTCATTTTCCTTCTGCCTTTTTTTAAGAGTTAATTTCCTGTGTTTGTAAAGTGTTGCCTTTCCCATGTCCTAGTTAAGCTGGCCATACATAGTAGACATTTTTATTCAATATTCTGTAGCTATACCTTCGACTATGTAGTGCAAGAGCCTGCTTGATATCATACAAATTGAGTGTTTAGGTTTGACCTCATATTATAAAGTTTTGGTAAATTTAAAAGAAAGTTGTATAATGTATGGCCAGCCTTATACATACCTTACCAGTGCTCCCTCAGAGATCCTGCCTTCACTGCAGCTGGCCCTGAAGTCCAAGTCGTTGCCTGTGTTGAAGGCCTAGCCCCGGTTCACATTAGTGCTCTCTGCCACATCGCATGTGATTCGCACCGCACTGCCGTGTGAGCTCCGGTTCACATTAGTGAGATCTGCAATATCGCATAGGATTCACATCACACTGCAGTGCAAATCACATATGATGTCCGTGCGATGTGATTTCAGCCATACAGATAGTATGGCTGAAATCGCATCACATTCGGACCAAACTCGCACAGAACCCTTTTTTTGGTCCACATCAGGACCCATGTGATCCGATTCATGTCTGAACTGTCAGATCGCACTGTGATATGCGAGCTGAAAAGGGGTGTTGTTAACAATGTATTGACACCTCCCTTCAGTTTACATATGGAAGTGTGAACTGCCGTGCATCACACTGTAGGCTCCACACTGTGGTCTGCATTTTATGAATGAGTGCTATAAAAAGCAGGTCATTGTGGATTAATATTGTGCTGTATATTGATACCTGCTGTCTATTATAAATTGGTCCCTTACTATACATAATGCACTATAGCCAGATTTATTAGACCTCTCACACTACATTACAGCAGATCTGCAGTCTCCTGTTACGGTCTGTACTATGGAGCATCCTTCTCAAGCACCAGTGTGTACACATAAGACTGTGGTGTTGGAGCAATTAAAACCACTGGCCAAACTTCTAGCAGCTTTAAGTTCTAAGACAATTAGAAAAGGGTGGCAATGAAAACTATAGGTATATAAATTGTGGGATAAGAAAGAATATGTACATCAGGTGGAAAATTAGAGCCAAGTTCAACAAAGACAGAAAAGAGAAAAAACACTTTTGTTGGCAAGGTGCAGGCAAGTTCCAGCACTGCCAGGAAGCTGTGCTCATTTAAACCAGCTCAGCACTCAGCAGTGTGTGGACTAAAAGCTGCTGCACAGGTATCTCCAGGTAACCGCAGTTTATACCTGCTAACAGCACGTTAAGGTTCCCTAAATCCCATCATGTCCTATTAAGTGGCCAGCACCACACACTGGAGAAAAAAAATGCCCGTGCTCATAGAAGAAACTACTGCTTACCTCCCCAAAATAAGAGATTAATGGAGAAATTTCACACAGAGCTGGCGGGTCCTCTAGTCCTGGGTTTCTGCAGAAGTAAAGAAATAGAGAAATGACAGGACTGACTATATCCCCATTATGATCATTTGTTTATTGTTCATCCTCTTAGGCTGGTTTCACACCATTGCGGTGCGAATTCCAGCCTGTCTGCTGCTGAGAAGGGGCGGAGCCGCCATTCGGCGGCTCATGTCCGTTCTCGCAGCGCATCGGCTGCTCAAAATCCCTGCAAAATCGCTGTTCAATGCGGAGCACATCTGCGGGTTAAATGCGCTCCCATTGAACTCAACAGGCTGGGAATTCGCACCGCATTGCACAAAAAACGTGTGCGTTTTTTGTGCAATGCGGAGTGCAAATGCACCACACATATGTGAACCGGACACATTGAAAACAATGTGTTTTCAAGTGTCCTGCGAATTGGATGCGGGTTTAAGCCGCATCCAATTCGCATAGGTGTGAACCCAGCCTCAATGTATATGTGAAGGACTAACCTGGAACTTTCTTCTATTACGTGGCCCCTGGCATCTATAAACTTGGCCCCAGCTTTTCTTGCCCAACAGTAATGCTGCCATAGGAGCGAACGCCTTGCTGTAGTCGGGGTGTCCTTCTCAGCTGTGTCTGCATTCTTCAGCGGGGAGAACTCTTGCTCCCTGATAACTTCAAAGGCTACAAAGTTTCTGTATTATGGAAAAAAAGAAGACCTGTGTTATACAGAACACATAAATTCAGCTGATGTATAAAGTGGTGCCTACAACCTTTGCCATAACACATCCAAAACCACCCATGCAAGTCATTGCCTATACTTTAAGGGGCATCTCGACATAATGTGGGGCCTAAAGAGGATGTTCTGTGAATGAAACAAAAAATCCTGCCAACTGCCATAACAATGTCCAATAATACTGCTTCAGTGTCATGTTAGGGAACTCTAGTGAAGGGCCCTTTAATCAGTTTTTCTTCCGAAAGAAAGAAAAATGCATGACCATTAAATCCTCTTCGCATCAGTCAGTTGCGTTTTTAAAAGTCCTGCATGCTGCATTTTTGGTGCACGTTTGGTGTGTAAAAAAGAAGGAAAAAAAAGACACCAAAATCGCTCCTTCCCACTGATATGACTGGAAAACACATGAAAAATGAGGCAAAAATGCATCAAAACGCACCCACAGATGCGTTTTTTTGTGCATTTTTTTAGTCACATGTCCTTTTTAACAAGTGCAAAATACAACGGGAATGCAGCAAAAACGCACATGCGTTTTTACCATGTTTTTGCAATGGAGCAGTGTGAACGCATTCCTAAAGAGGGAAATTGCAGCTGGTGAACTTAGTGTTTTGTTGCCCCTGGCAGCCGCAGCAAGCTAACCCGAAGTGCAGCAACTCTAAGTGACAGCTAGTCTTTACGACGGCTTATGGCTGTGGAGATGGCCTGGGAACCTTAACAGGTCACGGCCCTCAGGATCACTCCACCAGGACAGTGTGGCTGGAACGGAAAGGCCATAGTGCGAAGACTATTCACAGGGCTGCACGCATCATAGCCAAGTTTGAGCAGAGGTCTGGGCAGGTGGATAGTGAGAGGGCAGTTTGGTCAAGCAGGATGGGCAACAAACAGGCAACTGGCAGGTAATTATTATAGTGCTTTGGTCTGGCTGGCGATAAGACACAGCGCCAGCCACTTCAAAAGCCAAATACCTCTCTGGTCAGAGGACACATCCAGAATGGTTTCAGGGAACTCTAGAAATCATAGAAGGGATCCTGTGAGTACCGCAACACATGCTGCAGACAGACAGGACAGGCCATGCCCCTGGCTGTGCATACACAGATCCTAAAAGGTACTGTAACACTTACCCTTGAAGTCAGACCCCAATAACATAGTGAAATAGACAGGATTACAGAAGGGGCTAAGAAAAGTCATAGCAGGCATCTTGTGTCTACTCACAGGCAGCACATTTAATTTTAAAGGTTTCAGTGGCATACCTGTTCACTTTAAAGTAACTAGCCTTGCTCAAATAAATAGATAACAATAAAAAGGACTGAAACACCAACTTTTCCCAAATAAATATTTTTTAACAAGTTCCCCCTGTACAGTTCACGTGACCAGAAGCCTTGACACTTGGACATGCGATTTCTTCTCCAGGAGGATCAGTCCACAGTCTGAATTCTGACCCTTTCTTCATTAGAGACCACGTGACCAAATGTCAAGCTTTTATTTATTTCAATAGCACTAGAAAGAGCCTGGAGAACAATGAGACTGTTAAAGCATTGTGTTAACATCTCAGTACAGGTGCTTTTTAAGTTGTATTGATTCTGACTTCAAATGCATGTGATGACTCCAAAAATAACCTAATCCCAACAGTGTTAGATGAGCCCTGCAAGCCCTGCCACTGCAACTCCGGTTATTCCGAGAATGTTGCCAATTTGGACACAAAAATAAGTGTTTCCCAATGCAGCTCTTCATACGATATAAAAACCTCACTGCCCAAAAACAGACTGCAGTGAGAGAACACTAACTTGGCAAACTGAAAGACGTCAAACACAAACTTCTCCATTTTAATTCCATTGGGCTGTACTGGTTTAACCAAGTTCCCCTCTTTGTCCACATATGGTACTTTTTTTATGGCGACGTGATATGCCAGGTGGGGCTCCAGTGTCCTGATAAAGAGAAGGCACACGTGTTTAGTAATTGAAATAAACTAGTGGTGGGTTCATACATTTTACCAAAGCTGAGCTACAGTAAAACTATCAAACAAAACACATAAGAATTGGCGCACCTACTGTTGCATAGACTAGGTCTACTACGCATTTCACCCGTAAGGTCATCAATGTACTATTACTATTAGACTGGTAGCTTTTTAAAGCAAGGTTGATAGCTGAATGGTACTATGTACCCAGTGAAATGCAGTAAGCTAAGCAGGTGGTGAATAACTAAGCATAGGGCAACATATATTAAACTTGCTGGCGGCACTCCATGGCACAGTCTGTGAAAAGTTTTACATACCCGGCCACTGTTTTAAGGAAATCTAAGGTAAAGAAATGGTTGCAGATGTTTCCAGCATTGTATGTTAGGCTGCCATCAGGGTTTCGCTTCTCTGCAGTGTCTGGATTAATCTCACTATATTCCACCACCTGATAGATGCCATCGACTTGGCACACCACCCCTACAGGCTCAGCTGGGTATGCCTTCTCCACCACCTGAAACACCAAGAAGAGAATACTTTACATAATGCAAGAATGCATGAATTTTTGACATTTACCCATTTCTTTTATGATATTGTTCAAACTTTCCCCCAGCTTAATGTAAAGGGAACCTGTAGATTTAGGCCCCTTTCACATGGGCACCTCTGTTTTGTGGGATCTGCTTACTCAGCGGGGGAAATCGCTCCACTAATCCCCGTTCAGCAGGCGGACGGCAGGTCCGTCTCCACTCACTGTGGACAGGTCCTGTTCTCCACTATGGGGAGATCAAGTGAAAATGGACCGCCTGTCAGTTTTCATCTGATCTGATCCACCAGATGGATGGAACATAGGACCACCATCCATTTGGATTTTGCAGACAGGATCGGATCAGATAGCAGCGGGTGTCAGCAGACATGTCACCACTAACATCCGCCACTCCATAGGAGTAAATGGAGGGTCAGATCAGGTCCGCCTGAAAAACTGACAGGCGGACCTGATCGGACAGCCCATGTGAAAGGGTCCCACTTCATTTTTAATGTTCATGTGAAACTTATGGGTTTAATGGAAATGATCTTGTGATGTAGAAAAGAAAAACGTGTTCGTTTTCATTACAGTTTGTTCTCATATGTGCAAAACATGGAGGCACAAGAGCAAACTTAACCACTTGACACCCTAGGCCAGTGGTTCCCAACTCCTGTCCTCAGGACCCACTAACAGGCCAGATTTTAAGTATTGCCTTGTGGAGATGCAGATTACAATACTACAATCACTGAGCAGCAAATTATATCACCTGTGGTCTATTTCAGTAATCCTGCAAACCTGTCCTGTTAGTGGGTCCTGAGGACCGGAGTTGAGAACCACTGCCCTAGGCCAATTCTGACATTTCTCACATATTTGTTAAAAACTGCATTTTTTTTTTTTTGCTGGAAAATTACTTAGAATCCCAAAACATTATATATTTTTAAGCAGAGACCCTGGAAAATAATATGGCTGTTGTTGCAATTTTTTATTTCACATGATATTTGTGCAACGGTGTTTTTAAATGCACATTTTCAGGGGGAAAAAATGGAATTCATTTTAGTGAACACAAACGCAACATAATAACCAATTTTTTGGAAGAATATAAAAGATGATGTTACACCAAGTAAATTGCACACACCCATGGAATGGCAACAAACTACCATACAATAAAATCTCCATAGGGGACAGGTTGCAGGTTACTACTTTAGAGCAACACAGGTCTGGTGCTACAAGTATTACTCACAAACCCACGTTTTACAAAGAAAGAGAATCAGCCACTAAAAGAAAAAAAAAATTGATACCAGGGTCATGGTTGTAGCTGTAACCATGATCCTGGCATTTCTGCCTCAATACGAGGCTGTATATATACATATGGCATTACTGAGGTGGTTAAAGCCTTACCCCATTCATTTTATTAAGCTTTGTAGAAGAGTGGGGAAGAGTTATATTTTAGGTCATATTTTTCTGTGACCTTAGACATTCCCTCAGCTCCTGTCTCTGACGCCAGTACAAGAAATGAGGGGAAAGGTTGTCATCGGGACAGAAAGGCACACTCAGCAATTAAAAAACTGTGTCAGAATCTCTAACTCTTCCCTGCTCTGCTAAAAAAAGGGTTCATGTATATTCTGTGTTCCCGTAGGAAAGATTTCCCATCACTTTTTGCCCTGACAAACTGAAGAGACTCAATGGGGACAAAGACAGCAATAAAAACTTTGCAGAGGCTTTAACCCTTTCCTGCTCTTGACAAAAGGAAATAAAGGTTTTGAACAGAGTTGGAATTTAAAACTAGGAGTAATTCATGAAGCTGCAACACTAAATTGGTGCTGGCATATGAAAGAGAACATTATTACCGCTGAGATGTTTATGTTGCTAGACTACAAAGGATGAAGCCGGAGGAGACTGGACTATGCTTAAAGTATAAGTACATCCAACAAAATAAAAAAGTAATATACTGCAGCTTGACAGTCTTTAGATGTGGTGACTGCATTTGTTTTCATTTTCAGCTAGTACAGAAAATGCCTGTTGATCCCGTCCGAAATGTAGTGTCCTTGTCAATTCTCGTAAGCTGAACTGAAGACAAAAATGTGATCTTTTATGTAATCTATCAATTCCATCAGCTACCTTGTAATGTCAATGAACAAAGGCAGACACGTTTACAGTGCAGCCTGGGTGGCTCCCTCCATAGATACATAGGAGGAATTCAAGTGTTACTAAACCCGCAACAGTAAAATCAGTCTGTATATGCAGCATAACAAGCTTGTTATACTCCCTGTGGAACTTAAGGGGTTAATCCTCAGCATTGTCTAAAAAAGGCTGTTTTATCCTGTATGCATTGATTCTTGCCTCCTGCACTGTCAATCTGGGCAAGTCCATATAATACACAGCAGGGTCGTATAGCTGCACATGCTCAGTTTGATCTCTTATGCTGGATGAAAATTTTTCTGTTTCAGTTGAACTGTTCAGGTCACATGATATTGACATCACACATATGGGCGTGTATAGAGGTTGTAGTGGAAATCTCCTCCTACTTGAACACACAGCCATGGACAAACTGTGCAGGTTATCAGGAAACCATGGTATACCGATCATCCCAAAAGGTATATAGTGGCAGTATTTTAATGTAAAAAGAAGGTTTATAAGCTGTGGGCACTGTGGGGGGGCAGATGAACTATTTTCATATTACTGGGTTAAATGTAGCAACCCAGGGGCTGAATGTTCTATTCACAGGATTACAAGGTGAAAATAAAGCACAAATGTCAGAAAAAATGAATGCCGCTAGCCCATCTAGAGTCTGCAATATATTACATTTCAGTTTTTTATTAAAAAAAAAAACAAACAAAAAAAAACCGCTGGACTACCAAGAATAATGTAAACAATAGAGTGTGGTTGGTCTTCAGCATGACAAGCTTGTATCCTGCACAGAAGTTCTCTATTTATTAACACATTAAAGATAAAGTTACAGGCAGAGTAAGCCCCCGTTCACATTGAATGAGGCTTTGAAAATCGCACGATTTCAAAGCCGCGTGTCAGTGCAACTTGGCTGACATCTGTGCAACTTGATGCACAGACATCTATGCAAGTCGCATCTGAAATTGCCAAAAATAGTGCAGGAACCTCTTTTTTCTTTCTTTTGTTTCAAATCGTTGCACCACAAAGTTGGCATCGCACCGATTTGAACAGTTCCATTTCTGACGATAGGGTGCAACTTGTCATGCGATTTGGACCTGTCAAATCGCATGAAAAGACGCACTGTTGTGAATGGGGACTAAATTCCCAATATGATGGTATCAAATAACCAAAACTCCAGCTGCTGTGAGGCTCCCTCCCCCCTCATACCCTGCCAGCAGGTTTCTTATTCCATAACCTTAACCTAAACTTGGTGTAGGTTTCTATCTACTAGAGGTCTTTTCTATTACCCACCTTAGCCCCGCAATCAGCACCTTTGGACACGCAGAAGCCCACAAAGACAGGATCGGCCATCTTCACCAGAATGTTGTCCACACAGTATACATGGATATACAAAATGCCTCGTGCCTCCATGTCCTCCAGAATGTGGTTGTCAGCTAGCGCTTTATACAGTCCTCCATTGCCATCTAAAATAATGTAAACCTTCAATGCCAGACTGCCTGTGTCTTTGAAAGCTCTGGCCATGCAGACCAACATCAGTGACAAAATGGAATAACTAAACTTGATGGTTACAGTAAGAAGCTGCTTGGATATTCAGTGAAAGGTGTAGTTTAATATGACCAACAACTACTGTTTACAGCAGGGGTAGGCAACCTGTGGCCCTCCAGCTGTTGTGGAACTACATTTCCCATGAGGCATTGCAACGATGACAGTTATAATTACTCCCAGAGGCATGATGGGAATTGTAGTTCTGCAACAGCTGGAGGGCCGCAGGTTGCCTACCCCTGGTTTACAGGGACCAGACATATTCCCCTTTTCACAGTTCTAGGGCAGCAGATACTAGTACAAGGAAGATGGATGGTTGCCTGGCAATAAATATAAGTCCCTCTTCAGATGCTTTCAGCCATAAATCTTTATAACACTGTAAATATAAGATTTAAAAATCTAACATATTTGGGTTTAAAAAAAAATAAAAAAAACACATCATGTTCAACCAACTGAAAAAATATAATGACTTGAAAACCTGCATCCACAAAACCCCAAACCCACAGTTGCATAAAACACCTCTTTTGGAGGGATGCATTTATATACATTTAGTTAAATTAATTTTTCCTCAAAACAGAGCTCCATCATACCTTCTATTCGTTTAAAAGAGTAGTTCTGGAATATAAAAAAATAAATAAATTATACTCACCTAGATGGATGCGAAATTTGTCCTCTGCCACCTCCAAGACCAAGAACAGAGCCATCAAACACTGCTTCAGCCTGAAGAGAGCCGGTGACTGTCAGTCACTGACTCCATGCTCTGTCCCTCCATCTCTCACTGGAGAGCTGGGCTGTGGAGGTGCCGGGCATGGCTGGCTCAGGTTCCTAGCGGCACACTGCGAGGCAGAGCCAGCTGCTAGGCATCTGGGTGGAACCCAACTTTCAGGCTGGGTTCACACCATTGCGAATTGGTTGCAGGTTCCCCGCATCCAATTTGCAATAGCAGGAGCTATTTTAATTCATTTTGACCGGGTCTCTATGGAGCCAGTTCACATATCTCCGCAGCAGGTCCGGTGCGTTTTTCACAAAAACGCTCTGTGACTTTTGGTCCATTTCAGGTCCGAATTCAGCCCAAAATTCGGGCTGAAATTGGACCTGAAACAGTGAACCAGGACGCACTGGACCCCTGCTGTGAGCCGCATGCGGTTCATATGTGAACCCTGCCTAAATCTCAGTGACGTCAGCCGACAGAAGACTTTAGCTCGCTGTCGGCTGAAAACAGGTCACGGGAGTGTAGAACAAAGTGCACGCCTGTGATCCATAGAAGTAGGGCAAAAAGCACTTTGGCCATACTTCCCCTGTAGCATGGCTATACATGGTTCAGTTTTTACTTTCAGCCAGCCAGCTGAATGAAAAAAACTGAACTGATTCCCCAATCAACATATTCAATGTGCATGCAGGAATCCTCCCCACTGTGTAATTGTATTTTGACAGCAGGACCCCACTATCAAAATCAGCCAATTGAACTGCATTCGCTGATCGAGCGAAAATTTACCAACAAGCCTGTTCATTAGTTGATCGATAGATCGACTTCTCGTGGATGGGAACAGGCTATACATGGATCAAAATTCGATCTATGTATGGCCAGCTTTATTTGCCCTTCTCTGCACTCTTTCTAGCTCTGCAACCAAAAGATTTACAAAAGGAATGCATTTCAAATTTTCAAATAAAATTTTGGGTGATTCTTAAAAGACAATAAAAAGACATCAAAGCGATCAGCAAAAAGAGAAAAAAAAAAAAAACCCTGACCAAGGTAAGTAAAAAAAAAAAAAAAAAAAAAAAAAAAAAAATCATACAATGTTTATTTAAAGATAAATTCCAGGCATGGTATATTTTTACAGTTACATTGGTCCAGCTTGGACAAATTTAACCATGTACATATAGCAGTATTTTTCAACTGGGGTGCCACGGCAAAATTACATAAAGCTGCCCCAACCCATAACAGTCGTATCAGAGAGCGATCCTGTGTACATTTTAGGGAATGTAATGCCAGATCACATGAAAATTTGTGTTTTCTAAATCCTGCACTGCACAAAACTGTGCTGCATTTTGCAGATGCCATTAATTCTTAATGGCACCCCTAACTATCTAGCAAATATCCGTATGTTGGCACCCACTAAAAACGCATAGTACAGCAGTACCATGTGTTTTGGTGCAATGTGATTTAAAAAATCATGCCACCACCTTTTTTGTGTGTTTCACAATCAGAGCAGCCCATTAAAAACTACGACGTGCAGGAATGTGCAAAAAAGCGAATGCGCACCCACTGTGCCCTGGTCCCAGGTGCTCCATCGTATAGAAGCTATAAAACGGATGGAGAAGATACACCATACCATTATGGATACCATGCATATTTTCAACCAGAAATGGGAATATTGGTCAGGCTATTAATCACCATTTGTTTCCTCAGGAGTTCTTTATATGGGTTGTTATAATGGTACAGTTCTACCAAAATATATTAGGTTCCAGTAATCTATTTATGCAGGCTTATCGGGCTAGGAAATTATATATATGCTGCAATCTTATTTGTAGTTAATGTAATATTTGCTAGCCATACGTTTCTTTTTTTCATTTCTATGTTTTTGCCCAACAGAGAGATGTATTTTGAGTATATTTATTCTAGATTTAGGGTACTTTCACCCTGGGGCAGGCGGGCAGTAATGGTAACCGCGCTACTGAAACTTTTCCACTGTTATAGCGCTGCTATGCAGGTGAGAGCACGTCACTTAACCCCCCCACAAGGGGTTAAAAGTGCCAGACCGCTGCGCTTCCGAGGCGGTGTGCAGCAGCTTCGGAAGCTCTTGTCATTGATTTCAATGGCAGGGGCGGTGTAAACAACACTCACCGCACCACCCCAAAGATGCTGTTTGCAGGACTTTTTGTAACGTCCTACAAGCGTACGTCCCCAGTGTGAAAGCACTCAGGCTTTCACATTGGGGTGGATGGGGGGGGTGTCAGGCGCTATTTTTAGCACAAAAGAGCCTGAAAAAATAGCGCTTGAAAAGCACCCCTCCATCCACCCCATTGTGAAAGCCTGAGTGCTTTCACACTGGGGACGTACGCTTGTAGGACGTTACAAAAAGTCCTGCAAGCAGCATCTTTGGGAAAGTGCACTGAGCGGTGTTTACACTGCTCCTCCACCGCCCCTGCTATTGAAATCAATGACAAGCTCTTCTGAAGCAGCTGCACACCGCCTTGGAAGCACAGCACGCCGGCACTTTTAACCCCTTTGTAACCCCTTGTGGGTGGTTAAAAACGATGTGCTCCCACCTGCATAGTGGAGCCATGGCGCCGCTATAACCGCGGCGCTTTACCGCTACTGCCCGCGTGTGAAAGTAGCCTTAACATAAGGAATTCTCTGTCCTCTTTCTCTTGTATATGCGATATATAATAAACAACGTTGGTAACCAAAACAAAAGATTGTACCTTGTGGTGTGCATGAGCCCTCAGATTGCTGTGCCCCCGCATGGTGTGCAATTCTAAAGGTTGCCTTGACTGAAAAATGATTGGAAAACACAGGTATATACACCATACCTTACCCCTGGAAGCTGGAAATCACTATAGTAGACACAGCTACACCAATGAAGCTCCAATTGCTTCCAGGTCCATGTTGAGCAGCTGCCCTGCTGTATTTTGAACACAGGAGGTCGACTGATCAGTACGGGCACCGTTGAGAGAATGCTTTGCATATTCTGAATGAATGAAAAGCGTTCTTTGAATGGTGATCCTGCGGAGTGGCCGACCTCCTGTGTTCACAGGGTATTAGGCAAGCTGCACAGCATGGGATATTCAAGTTAATGGAGATCTTTGGAGAAGCGGTGTGATTTCCATCTTCTACGGGGATCCCACTGGTATGATATATGCATAGATACATTGATCCAAGCTGAACCAATGTAACCATGCAACCAGAAGTCTTAGGGTTATTGAATGTTTGTACAAGTGAGGCTTTTACAGATGAATAAATGCACATAAAACCTTATTGGAACATGGTTGTTAAAATGAATGGTCTGGCAACAGTTTCTCTTTAATTACTGCCAGTAAAAGAGATAGAAAGCAGACTTTAACCAGTATGTACCTGGAGCCATTGCTATCTTGTCCTTGCGTTCTAAAATCGCTTTTCCATCAAAATCGACAGCAGGCAACATCCTCTGCTCAAATATGACCACATCTGTCCGTTCTACACCAAAGTAATTGTTTTCCTCAAAAAAGGTCTGTGTGGGGTTCAAGGTGAACTCGCTTGTCATGATGTACCTAAGCAGCAGAAACATAATACAGGATATATGATCAGTTACCAGCTATTAGTGGACACCTGGGATACACAAATTACATGGAAACTCCAGGTGAACAGCTAAATACATGACTGAATTCCCACACTGTACAGCCAGACATATGACACACCTAGTCCCTGTTTAAGTAATATATCTTCCTAGTTCACGCATTCTGCACCATCCCCTCCAGTGAGCAGAAGCTGATCCAGAAGAGACCATCCTACACCAGAAAGTGGCAAAGTAAGGGTGAGAGCATTACAGAAATGGCTAGCAAATTCCAAATTTAGTTCTATTCAAGAAAGTCACGTGCATGAACACTTCCAAATTTTAGGTTATTTGAATCAACAGACATACATCAGCTGTTTTCTACAGAATGCATTCATATGCTTGGGTGTGAGCATGCCGACCTTTTTTGAATGGTACTATTACAGCTGTGGTACTGCAGATTGATGTTAGATAGATTTCAGGAAGCAGGAGTTTATTTTTTACATTTATATATACTGAATGCATTTTATTCATGGATGCTACGGTATGTTCGGCATTCAACTTTAAACCATTTAGTGGACCACACCACACACTAGAGCTGCAGGATTAATCATATTAAAATCGTGATCTCGATTCACCCCCCTTGCGATCTCCATCAGGTATTACCGTGATTTTTAGTGCAGTTAATGGAGTCTGACTCAACGCGACTTGACTGTAATAGAAGTCAATGCAAGTCGCCTGAAGTCTCCCCAGGAATCTTTTTCTAAGTCGAGCTGACTTTAGTCACTCCTATCTGGGCAGAGAGCAAAGTCTCACTGTTGAGAAGCAAAAAGATATACAATGTTTCAAATGATCAAAGGATTGAACTCCTATAGAAGAGTTTAGTTTAACCATTTAAAGACTAAATCTTTTCTGACATTTGCTGCTTACAGATAAAAATCCAGTATTTTCTGCTAGAAAATTACTTAGAACCCCAAAACATTACACATATATATATATATATATATATATATATATATATATATATATATATATATATTTTTTTTTTTTTTTTTTTAGCAGAGACCCTAGAGAATAAGATGGCGGTTATTGCAATATTTTAAGTCACACATGTTTTTTTTGGGAAAAATGAAACTTTCAAAAAAATAAATAAATAAACAGTGCTGTTAGCCCAATTTTTTTGTATATGTAAGATGTTACGCTGCGAGAATCGTGATCTTTATTCTAAGCAAAAAAATTGTGATTCTCATTTTGGCTAGAATTGTGCAGCTCTACCACACACTAGAGACCGACTAGAACAGGGTTTCTTAACCAGGGTTCCGTGGAACCCTAGGGTTCCTCCAGAGGTTGCTAGGAGTTCCTTGAGCAAGATCAATTTCTACCTCTCAGATAAAATTCCCAATGATACCATTGATATTTTTAGCTATCTATAAGGGGGTAATTCTTTCCAATGACCAAAAGTGTAAGGAGCATTCTTCCCATTGACCATCACATTAATTTATCATGAGTTGTAGATTTTTCATTTTTAGTAGGGGTTCCCCGAGACTGGAGAATTATTTCAAGGGTTCCTCTGTGTTGAAAAGGTTTAGAAAGGCTGGACTAGAAGAAACTCTATCCTCATCGGAGAAGGATTTGGTAAATCTGGAAAGTACCTCAAGAACCAGTCAATAGGACATAAGATTACACTACAAGGAGACTGATCATTTTATATTAGGCTACCCGCAGGATAACAAATCTGAAGACATGTATGATCCTAAAACTATTATAGTTTTTATCCTTTCCCATGTCTATTAAGCCATCTTATACCTTTCCTGTACCCGGATACATTTTTTTTTTTTTTTTAATCAGAAAGAAGTTTATTTGAAAAATATAAACAGTTAAACATGTTTCTCAGACAACTTTTGTCACATTTATGCATAAGTTATTCAACATTTTCGGTATACTTATAATATCCATGAACTGACTTATACAGTACATATGTCACCCTATGCCACCCTACCCTTTTCCACTCATCCAATAATTATCCAGGCCCATCTTAAAGATAGATGTCTGTTCACCCACCTATGTGGTTGTTCCGTCCGGGAAGCCAAACTCCCATTTTACGCCAGTAGTCGGTCCAGGATTAAGTCTACTGGGGCTAGCCCCGGGGTATCCAACCAGGGGTCCCACAAGTCGTTAAATTTTCGAGGTCTGCCCCTATGCTGATATATGTACTTTTCCAGTCGCAGCATGTCACCCATCTGTCCCATCCATTCCCTGAGTGTGGGGGGATCCACCGCCCTCCAATGTGTCAGTATTAGCCTTCTGGCCTGAAATAGTGCCCTTGCGATTGCCTGCCTCTGATTGACCTCTGTAATAAATTCTTCCAGTATACCCAGTATACATGGCTTAGGGTCGACTGGGACTTCCACCCGGTATACCCTGTTAATGGTGTCCACCACCCCTGTCCAATAGCGGTGCAATTTTGGGCATCTCCAGAGGAGATGTATAAGATCTCCCCGGTCTCTCGAGCACCTGGTGCATTCCGGACTCTCCTTCACCCCCATTTTGTGCAATCTCGCTGGTGTGCGGTGCGCTCGGAGTACAATGTATAATTGTGACAGGCGCTGGGAAACATTTACAGAACATGAATGGATAGCCTCCAGGACCTCCTCCCACTATGTGTCCTCAAACGGGCCCACGTCCCTCTCCCACTTATCCAATACCCCCACCGGGAACCCCTTCAGGTATATGGAAGCCAACATGCTGTAGCAGTGTGAAATAAAGCCCTTAAATTGTGAAACCTCACTCAAAGTGGAAGACTGGGGTGGGGGAATTGACCCACTGCTCTTCTCCCTCCTGTTGAACCACTGCGTGCTTAAGTTGCATGTAGTTGAGCCACATAGAGTCCTTTACCCCATATTTGCTTTGCAGCTCCGTAAAGGAGAGTAATTTGCCTTGAACGAAAATGTGTTTTAAGTACGTAACCCCATGATTCCTCCACCTCAATCCTGCTGTCAAAGGATTTAGTTCAGGATACCTGCCATTATCCCATATGGGGCTGAAGCTGGTGTATCCCTGCACCCCCTGGAGTTGCCTTGTTCTATTCCACACCTTCTGCATCAATGCATATGTGGGGAATTTCCTGTTTGATTTGGCATATGCTAAAGCTTCCAGTCCCTGTGTTATCTCCGTTGTCCCCGTAGAATGGTTAAGTATAGTGATTAAGGGATCTTTACGGTCTGTCTGGTTTACTTTTTCCCCTTCCATCACTCTAGCAATGTGTTGGAGTTGTCCTGCTAGATAGTACAGCCAGGGGTTGGGCAGCGCCAACCCCCCTGCCTCCTTCGGCTTTTGGAGTTGTTCCAGTTTGATCCTTGGGGGCCTATCCAACCAAATAAGGGACCTAAACATCTTGTTAATGATTCTGAATACTTTAATAGGAATTACCACCGGGGCGTTGTGTAGTACATACAGGAGTTGAGGCATAATGATCATCTTAATTAGGTTTGATCTTCCTGCAACTGAGAGCTTAAGTTTCGCCCATACCTTTATTTTGTCCCTAATACGGTTCAACAAAGGGGCCAAGTTGAGGGAGACATATTCAAGGGGGTTAGGTGTAATGTGAATTCCCAAGTATTTGAATGTCTCCACCACTGGGATATGTGGAGTCAAAGGGTCTATATCTCCTGCAGTCTTGTCCAGCCTCATCATAGAGGACTTAGTCCAATTAATGACCAGGCCGGAGAACCTCCCAAACTCGGTGACCTCTGACATGGCCTCCTGCAGAGACCCTGCCGTGTCCCCAAGTAGCAGCAGAGCATCATCAGCATAAAGCAGGATTTTCTCTTCCGTATTATCGTATTGAAACCCCTTTATCCTCGAGTTGGCACGGATCCTAGCTGCCAGTGGCTCCATGGCCACTGCAAACAGCAGGGGGGACAATAGGCACCCCTGCCTTGTACCCCTATGCAACTTAAATGGGCTAGACACCCTGCCCGCCTCCCGGATCACCGCTACAGGTGCACTATACAACAGCTTTACCCATGATATAAACATATCCCCAAAGCCAAATCTGTCCATCGCCTCCCACAAGTACTGCCATTCGACACTGTCAAACACCTTGTGGGCGTCTAGTGACAGCAATGCCCTGTCTCCCCCATTGTCCACCGGTGACTGGATATTTATAAATAATCTGCGGATATTGAGCGCAGTTGATCTTTGGGGTATGAACCCCGCCTGATCCGGGTGGACAATCGAGGAGATGACCCCGTTCAGTCTCATGGCCAAGGCCTTCGCCAGGAGCTTGACATCTGACTGAAGGAGGGATATCGGTCTGTATGACCCCGCGTCTAGCGGGTCCTTCCCAGGTTTAAGTAATAGTATAATATTGGCCCTGTTCATAGATTGTGGAAGGGATTTCTTTTCTCTTGCTGCGTTAAAAACTTTAAGCAGGTGAGGAAGGATGACCCGGATACATTTTTAAAAAATAATCTGCCATTGTCTAAAGTACAGTTTGAAAATATAGACTTTATCTACAAAAACTGTTACTGCATTGAGTATGAAACAGTATTGTGGAGAGCAGCACTGAAGAACAATTTGAACTGAAAGGGCTAAGCAGCAAAGGAGGCCACAGTTGCACTTGAAAAGAGAACAAAACCACAGCTCTGGGTCTGTCCACTGTTCCACCGCCTCTGACACACTGTGCTGGTCCTGTTAGCAGCCGTCTTCATAGTAGGAAAAGAGAAAGAATTTTGTCGGCTGCACCTCTAAAACATCACCTTAATTGTAAAGTCTTCATGGCTATGATTAAGTGCTGATTTAGCATGAAACGCATTAGCTGTGGACGCTGTATTCCTGGTCTTGTGCTGATGTATTTTAATGAAGACTTTACAATAAAGGTGATATTTTAGACCAAATCCTCTCTTTTCCTACATAAACAGCTTAATAGGAGTTTGTAGGTTAAAGTGGTTGTTAAGCCACTATATCATCTGTATAACATCCCATATGTTATATAATGCTAGGTGTCCCAGTGCCTGTGCTGAATAAAAAAAAATGCGGATTTCTACCTTATCTTAGAGCGCCTCCCGGCACTCACGTGACTCCTCGGCTCTCTCCTCTCCTAGCTGACAGCTATAGCGGGCGAGGCCGAGAACCCCCCTCTGACATCAGCCAGGAGGAGAAGGGGGGGGGGGGGGACAGGGAGCCGAGGAGTCATGTGAGCACCGGGAGACGCTCTAAGATAAGGTAGAAATCTGCATTTTTTTTTTTTATACAGGCACTGGGACACATAGCATTATATAACAGATGGGATGGTATACAGATGATATCGATTTTTTATAAAAAATATATCTGGATATGGCGCTGCTTTAGGCGACTAAATTGTCCTCAATAACTGCACATGTATGGGTGTCTGCCAATCTCATGAAGAACCAATCCCCTCCAATGTCATAAGGTGCATATGGTATGTAGTTAGTTATTAACTGTGTACAAAATGTGCAATTGTTCCAAGTACTTAGTGTGCAATGTGCAAAAATGTGCAAATATATAAAAATAAGATATAAATATATGTGCAATAAAAACTGACTTGATGATTATCATTTCCTTAAAATATGAAAACCTGTGTAAATAAACGAATGTGGAGTGTAATATGTAATCACAAAAACATAAAATGTTCCGAGTTGATTGAAATGCGCTGGAAACAGCATAATTCCAAGGAGGCTAAAGTGCTTGCAATATTGCCTACCCACCCCTAGGTGGATCTGTACATGATTATCAAGTTTTTTGCAAAGAGTTCATAGATGTAGCCAAGTACATATGTCAATAGTTCATTGAATAACAGTAGTGTATTCCCCCAAAGTGCTCGGTGCTTAATAGCATTTCATTCCAATCTTTTTAATACAGGTTACTAAATGTCTCATAAAGTGCTTGGTGCGGGTCACACATGCTCCCCTCAAGGTCCCCTCCTTACCAGAGAGCGCCACCCCTGCAGGGGTAAAACGCCTAGAAGTATCCCCCATGTTGGTACTGGTCCTGATCCCGGGACGATCCCGTTTACAGTAGCAGAGAAAAAGGAAGAAAAGGAGGCCCATAGCGTGATATGTAAAAATAATATAACCTGGCTTTATTAGTCACTTATGGGTTATATGTATGAAATAAGGTTTAAAAAGCGGCATAAATCACATTTAAAAACGTCCAGCAGTGTCACAGTGCCTGGTTAGGCTTGGTGAACGCAACCTCCCGAAGATAAAGTCCTGTGTACTTCCTGTACACCTTGGTTGCGTTCCACCAACTTGCTCTGGAAAACTGGATGTGACGAACGGACGTAAAGCTAGGTACCACCAAGCCTAACCAGGCACTGTGACACTGCTGGACGTTTTTAAATGTGATTTATGCCGCTTTTTAAACCTGATCACGTGTGACCCGCACCAAGCAGTATGAGGCATTTAGTAACCTTCTGTATTAAAAAGGTTGGAATGAAATGCCATTAAGCACCGAGCACTTTGGGGGAATACACTACTGTTATTCAATGAACCATTGACATATGAACTTGGGTACATCTATGAACTCTTTGCAAAAAACTTGATAATCATGTACAGATCCACCTAGGGGTGGGTAGGCAATATTGCAAGCACTTTAGCCTCCTTGGAATTATGCTGTTTCCAGCGCATTTCAATCAACTCTGAACATTTTATGTTTTTGTGATTACATATTCCACTCCACATTCGTTTATTTACACAGGTTTTCATATTTTAAGGAATTGATAATCATCAAGTCAGTTTTATTGCACATATCATATTTATATCTTATTTTTATATATTTGCACATTTTTGCACATTGCACACTAAGTATTTGGAACAATTGCACATTTTGTACACAGTTAATAACTAACTACATACCATATGCACCTTATGACATTGGAGGGGATCGGTTGTTCATGAGATTGGCAGACACCCATACATGTGCAGTTATTGAGGACAATTTAGTCGCCTAAAGCAGCGCTATATCCAGATATATTTTTTATTCTCTACCATATTCTTCCTAAGAGGAAGAATTTACTGGAGGGCAGCAGCTTAATGAATCCATAATAATTCTAAGCGCAATACTTACCTTTTTATGTTTAATCTTTTTTTATAGCAGCGGGGGGGGGGGGGGGGC
>BLSH010102431.1:185452-205540 GCA_018402905.1 Glandirana rugosa
CCCCCCCCCCCCCCCCCCCCCCCCCCCCCCCCCCCCCCCCCCCCCCCCCCCCCCCCCCCCCCCCCCCCCCCCAAGAGGACAGAGGAGAGCAGAGAGAAGACATAAACGGATAATGGAGACATGGAAACTGACCATGGTGTCAGGGCTCAGGCCTCAGCAGCCATGATAAAACGTGGTCAGTTTACAGGGGGAGGGCAGAATCAGGCAGGATCAGCCAGGTATTTTAGGTTATACAGGGGGCCAAATTACACAAGGGAATGCTTTTTAGGGTAACACTTTAAGATTAAGAGGGCCAGGGAAGATGGCTTATCAGGTATTGTTTTCATGAGTTTGTGTGCAGACACACTTCTTACTGCCATGCGAGTCAGCAGACTGTAGAACCTTAATGTACATTCTAAAATGGTTAACACTTCACACTATTTGGCAGCCAGCATTAAACCAAAATGTTGCCCTGTCTATATACCTACACAGTCTATAAGGTATCATTTAGCTTTTATAAAAAAAAAAAATATTTCCCTGTTCCTAACTATCCATACCTAGGTCCCCGAGTCTGAATTAGTTATACTATGTAATACTAACCATGGCACAGAGCACTTGGTACCATATTTCTCTCCAGCCAATTGCTGCAGTCGGATGATCCTCTCTGCCTGGAGCTGATACAAAGTTTTTCCGCTTGGCAAACCAACTTTATACATTCCTTTGGGGTACGTCACGCCAAGACGTGTACCTTGACCCCCTGCAAGCAGCAAGACCGCCACTTTATTCTGTGCTATTTGGTGTAAGCCTGAAAAACAGACATAAATGGTATATCATAACAGCAGGGTAAGCTATTCTTTATATAGCAAGGGTGCATACATAGAAAACAACACGGAACAAAGCAGAACAAGGAAAACTGCTTTCTTTCATTCCTATAGGAAACATAGAATGACACAAAAAGGTATATAAATCCTCGGTATGGGCTACCTTCCCTGTTCCAGACACACTCACTTTTGACTAATTGTTGGTCCCGGTCACGTGACTGCTGCCTTAAAGGGCCAGAGTACTCCGTGGACAGACTGGTGTTGTTCTTCTGTTCCGGAGCTCCTGATTCCTGTACCTAGTCCATGCTGTCCGTAGCCACTACCTCCATGTTCACTCCACCTATTGTTCCTGACCATTGGCATAGTCCCTGGTGCGCTCCCCTAGTCACTCTAGGGAGCTGGCACTGTCCTTGGTACATTCTGTTGCTCCTGGCCACTAGCATAGTTCCTGGTATGCTCCTCCAGTCACTCCAGGCACTATCCCTGGTACACTCTGTCTATCCCTCCTATCCTCTGTTATAACTCTGATACACTCCACCTATCACTCCTGAATGCTGGTACTCTTCCTGTTCCAAAATCTGCTCCTTGGACCTTACAGCTAGGCACTATCACCCCAGTACACTACGTTGCCAACATTGCTCCTCCATGCCCTTGCTGCTGGGGCAACCAGCCATCTGTCCACTTTACCCTAGCTCCAACAGAGGCACAGCTCCTCCTCCTCCCTCCACCTTTCCTGGAATTGATCTGTTGAGCGCAGTGTGCGTGGCTCAAAAAATTCCATCACACATCTTTACATCTTAGTTTACATCTCAAGTAAGGAACCTGGTAATGACCTGGCAGCCAGAGCTAAATTCTGGTATTTCCGGGTCAAATTTGGCAAGTTCCCAGCTATGATCCATTTTGAATGCTGCCTATACCTCGGACTTTGCTCCTCAGTGAGTCATAGACAAGATAGGGTCTGGTTAACTCCACTTCATTTGATTCATGACATCCTTGGGAGGACCAATCAACAAACTTGCCCAAACAAATTAAAAAGTCACATGCATCCTGTAGGGGAAAACAAGCCCGTATTTCCTCTTACCAGCATGCTTCTTGTCAGCACGTGAACTGAGTGGCTCCTTGTTCTGCTTCTTGCTCTCACACTCCAGCCCTACTGTACTGGGACAGCAGGAGGCGGATACCAGGTCACATTCAGATACTCACACGGCTTGTATTTAAAAGATACATCTAGAGCCCTTTCACTATATGTGGGGTGATTGGTATTTTTCTGCAACTGATCAAAGCCTTTAAGAGCCACCTCAAGAGTACATCATAGTTCACAATGCTGGTGTGATATGCAGGGCATTGGATGGCACCGCGGACCTGAGTAGTGTAACTTTGTACACTTAATAAAGTAAAAATGTAAACAGTGCACTGCCTCCCCACGACCTGGCAAAACTGACACCATCCCCACATAAAACAGAGTGTTTTACAGCATGGCCAGTATAATGGTGTATGAATTATTATGCATTCCTTTGTGTACATTATGTATTTCTAGAGATCAGCTTTGACCACTTCAATACAGGACACTTTCACCCCCTTCCTGCCCAGGCCAACTTTCAGTGCTGTGACAATTGCGTGATCATGCAACACTGTACCCACATGACATTTTTAGAATTTTTTAAAGACAGGCAGAGCTTTCTTTTGGTGGTATTTAATCACTGCTGGGTTTTTGTTTTTGCTAAACAAATAAAAAAAAAAAAAAAAAAAAAAAAAAAAGTTTTTTTTTTAGTTTCAGTTATAAAATTTAGCAAATATGTAATTTTTCTCCTTCACTGATGTACGCTGATGAGGCTGCACTGATGGACACTGATGGCTTGCACTAATGGGCACTGACAGGCGGCACTAAATGGGGCTGCACTGATGAGCCTGTACTGGTAGGTGGCACTGATAATCAGGGCACTGATGAGCCTGTATTGGTAGGTGGCACTGATGATGGGACTGCACTGATAATCAGGGCACTGATGATCATTGCCCTGATTATCTATGTAAATGTCCCCTGTCACACTTGCCAGTTCCTGGCTCCCCTCTCCTCATGCTGTCACAGCGCGTCAGCAAAGGACTGCCTTTAACCAGCAAGTTTGTTTACATGTGATCAGCTCTGATTGGACACAACTAATCACATGGTAAAGGAGCACTGTGATTGGGGGTGGTTTTGGGAGGATGTCCATGGAGGCCCTCCCAGAACGAGAGAGCCACGCTGTAGCCGTCTTTCAGCTATAGCATGGGTCTAAAGTGGTTCAAATAGAACTAAACTTCCTATACTTACCTCCTATCAATCCAAAATCTGTGAGGGGTTCCTCACCAGCACCTTCTCCCCAGCTTCTTCTGGGTGCCAGCCTTTGGCATCTTCATTGGTCAATGACAGGCAGGACACCTCACAAAGACCATACTGGTGATGCTCGGCAGCTCGGTTTGCATGCCACAGAAGACGGTGGGCAGACAGTTAGGTGTATTTTATTGCAGAAGGGACAGTGCATGTCTCTGTTGCAATAAATAGCTTGCTTGCTTGCACATGTTTAAAAAATGCCTTCAGTTCCACTTGAACTAAATGTCAGCATATACACAAGATGTGTGCCCATCGCCACTAATGAAAGTGAAGTCAGACGCATGTCTCATCCACACTCATAGCCCACACATTCTATTGCCTGCACACAATACAGACAGTACTTGGAAACAATTACAGGAAGGAAAACAATGGGCCGGCTACAAGGAGGTCAGTCCACGGCTTACAAGCCTGCTTTTTTTTTTTTTTTCTTTACACAAGTATCAGCAGCAATGAAAATATTTTATTGCCCTATTTATTCTATGCAGTAAAAAAAAAAACATTTTTTGTAGTTATTCTGGTAAATGATGCATATCCTCTTTTCATGTTTACCATCTGCAATCAACAGGTGGCAATTAAAATCTGTGCACCATCTTACACATTTATACAAAGTGACAACCTTACATAAATCCATGCAATAAATGTGCATATACAATTTCATTAGCAACTAAGCACCCCTTATAGGATCCACCCAATCCATCCCCTGTATTCCACCCATGGTGTCAGGAGTATACAGGCAGCATCACAGGAGTGTACAGGCAGCATCACAGGAGTGTACAGGCAGCATCACAGGAGTGTACAGGCAGCATCACAGGAGTGTACAGGCAGCATCACAGGAGTGTACAGGCAGCATCACAGGAGTATACAGGCAGCATCACAGGAGTATACAGGCAGCATCACAGGAGTATACAGGCAGCATCACAGGAGTATAGAGGCAGCATCACAGGAGTATACAGACAGCATCACAGGAGTATACAGACAGCATCACAGATAGTCCCCCCCGGCAGTCAGGACATCAGAGTCCCGCAGTTACCTCAGCACAGCGGTGACTGGCAAGCTTTTCTTCTTCTCCTCCATCAGGGGTGTGGATCACAGCATCCCCCTCCTCCTCCTTCAAGACGTCCAATAGGATCGCCTGACCATTCAGCCAATCGGGAAACGGGTAACATACCCGCGCTTCCCGATTGGCTGAGAGGCGATTTGAGTGGGCTCACAGCGCCATGCTCTGCGCCACAAGCCACTCTATTTTGAAGCATATTAGAGCCTATGGCTCTAATCAGGTGCCTAAAAAAAACACCCTGCCGCGGTAATTCATGCGGCCGGCGTACTGAAGGGGCACCCGTTTGAATATGGGATGGTTGCAGCAGCTATGGATAGATTAATGCTATGCATGAATCTATCCACTATGCAAAGAGGAGAGTGGTGACTGATGAGGATAGAGGGGGCGGCACCCGTGCGCCCTTAATGAACGGGCCGCCCCTGACTAAATGAGATATAACAAATATCAGTGCAGTCCATATAATGAGTCCAGTGGAGTAACCATTGCCGTGTTGTCATCCACCAATCATGCCTGTGTTTTATAAACCATCTGCTGCTTGTAGTGCTCAATAGCCACAACAGTGCATCGCCGCACTCATGCCCCACCCCTTTTGGCTGTATTCTCACCTTGCTACGTGTGACCTCACAATTAAATTTGGCCAAATTGCGCTTTTTAGCCTCTCCTGGACTAAGGAATGTGTAAACTGGATCTCCTTGTTCCTCCTCTTTTTAGAGCTGCCTCATAGCATGGTCAGCCTCATCAAATCGCATATACAAAGGAAAAACGCCAATAGTGCTTATACCATAAAATCAATCCGTCTTTATTGAATGCTAAAAAAAGCGTACTCACATTTTTGGGTTGCTTCCAGCGCACAGCTCTATACACGCTTAAAAAGTTTTTATCTGATGTGTCTGTCACACCGCACAAGCTGCATATGTCTCTGTCTCCACACTAGATCCAGGCACTGTGCCGTCTGTTGCCCCTTACCCTTGTGGGAGGATGGCAAGACACCCAGATGGCATTGTTATGGCTCAGCAAAGGCATCTTGCAAACGTAGCGTATTTTGGCCACCAAACCGCATGGTACCACAGTACCATGCAGTTTAGTGCAGTGCGATTTGCAGAAGTAGTGCCTACACGTTCCCGTGTGTTTGGCAGCCTATTGCAATGAATGGACTGTCAAAACTGTAACTTGAATGTGAACCAGCTCTTAACCACTTTGTGCCCCAGGACGACATCCCGCAATTTGAGTGGAGGTATCTGAATGATGTATGCAGCTGTAGACATCATTCAGAAATCTTTTTTTCAGCAGGTGATTCCCTGCAAAGTAAGCCATCATAGAAGCTGTTTAGGGGCGGGGGTTAGGGGCGGGGATTAGGGGCTGTTTACAGGCGGCGGAAGGGAATGCCGCCCCCACCCCCCCGCCCGGATCACCTGTGCAATCAGCGAGCCGGAGAATGAATCCACCGCCGACAGTGGTTTACCATAGAGCTGACCACAGACCATCTCTATGACCCTCGGGTGTAAATACTGCCCTTTTTTTTGCTGGGAAGCCTGAGATCGATTTTTTTTTTTTTTGATCTCAGGCTTTCCGGCATAGAAGAAAGATGTGGGGTCTTCTAGACCCCACATCTCTTCATAAAAGGAGGACCTGTCATGCCCTAATCCAATTACAAGGGATGTTTACATTCCTTGTAATAGGAATAAAAGTGAACATGAAATATATTAAAGGGAAAGTGTAAAAATAAAATAAACAATAAAAAAATTAAAACCATTAAAGCGCCCCCATCCCCGTGTGCTCGCACGCAGAAGTGAACGCATATGTAGGTCACGCCCGCATATGTAAACGGCATTCAAACCACACATGTGAGGTATCGCCTCGAATGTTAGAGCGAGAACAATAACTCTAGCGCAAGACCTCCTCTGTAACTCTAAACAGGTTACCTGTAAACATTTTTAAAGTGTAGCCTATTGAGATTTTTAAGTACCCAAGTCTGGCGCCATTCCATGAATGTGCGCAATTTTAAAGCGTGATATGTTAGGTATCTATTTACTCGGCTTAACATCATCTGTCCCATTATACAAAAAATTGAGCTAACTTTAGTGTTTTGTTTAAATTCATGAAAGTGTTTTTTCTCCAAAAAAAAAAAAAAAAAATCACGTTTGAAAAATTGCTGCACAAATACCAAGTGACATTAATAGTTGCAACTACCGCCATTTTATTCCCTAGGGTCTCTCTATATAAAAGATTTGGGGGTTCTGAGTAATTTTCTAGCAAAAAAAGATGATTTTTACATCTAGGAGAGGTATGCCAGAACAGGCCTGGGCTGGATGTTGTTAACCACCTCAACACTTTAGGACATACCTGTGCATCCTCAGGTTGACGTGGCTGTACTGGGATCATAGCTGCAGTGATCATCTTGGTTCCAAAATTTTCAGTCAGTAATGAACATTTTGCAGAAATGATCTGAGCTACAGTCCATGATTACTTCTACAGGGTGCGGGCGGAGAAGGGCCTCCTCTCATCTCAGCCTAATACCTTTACTGGGCTCTCCCAAGCAATTGTTTAGATCAGTGAAGCACTGGAAGGGGAGGAAGGAACATCTGTACCCGCCTCCCCCTGTGATGTTAGAGACTGAAAGCAACAAGGATTTTTTCACTTTCGGTTTGTTGTTTACAAACAGTTCCCGGCTTGTACAACATCTGATCAACCTGATCTCCATTTGATCAGAGGCTTTGAAAGCCAGAGGAGAGATATGGTGTCTCAAAGACCCCAGATCTCTCCATACAGAGGACCTGTCACTCTCCATGCTATCACAACTGATCTCGGTTTGATCAGATGCTTTGGAGGGCAGAGGAGAGATATGGTGTTTCATAGACCCCAGATCTCTCCATAAAGAGGACCTGTCACTCTCCATGCTATCACAACTGATCTTGGTTTGATCAGATGCTTTGGAGGACAGAGGAGAGATATGGTGTTTCATAGACCCCAGATCTCTCCATAAAGAAGATCTGTCCCTCTCCATGCTATCACAACTGATCTCGGTTTGATCAGATGCTTTGGAGGGCAGAGGAGAGATATGGTGTTTCATAGACCACAGATCTCTCCATAAAGAGGACCTGTCAATCTCCATGCTATCACAACTGATCTCGGTTTTATCAGATGCTTTGGAGGGCAGAGGAGAGATATGGTGTTTCATAGACCCCAGATCTCTCCATAAAGAGGACCTGTCACTCTCCATGCTATCACAACTGATCTCGGTTTGATCAGATGCTTTTCGAGGGCAGAGGAGAGATATGGTGTTTCATAGACCCCAGATCTCTCCATAAAGAGGACCTGTCACTCTCCGTGCTATCACAACTGTTCATGGTTTGATCAGATGCTTTGGAGGGCAGAAGAGACATGTGGGGTCTAAAAGAACCAAGATCTCTCCATAGAGAGGACTCATCACTGCCCGTGCCATCATAAATGATGTTGTTCATTCCATGTGATAGCAATAAAAATGATGAAAAACACAAAACAAAGTGACAGTGTAAAACAAAAAAGTTTAAATAAATAAAAGAATTTGAAAGCACCCCCGCCCCCCTGTGCTCACGCACAAATGTGAATGCAGAAGTCAGTCCTGTGTGCATATGTAAACAGTGATCGGACAACACGTGAGGTATCCCCATAGATGTCAGAGCGAGAGTAACAGTTCTCGCACCAGATCTGCTCTGTAACTCTAATCTGGTGACCTGTAAAGACTTTTAAAATCATTGCCTATGGAGAATTTTAGGTACCGTAATTTGTTACCATTCCAAGGGCATACACAATTTTAACTACTTAACAACGGCCCGCCATCGTTTTACTGTGGCAGAGTGGCTCGTTCCAGCGAATCGCCATCATTGTACGTCGGTGTGGGGGTGCGTGCTCACTGCCAAAGCGGAGGAGCCAATCAGTGGGTGGGGTGAACTCAAGGTCTGCTGGCCACCCGCGATCGCTCCAGAGAGAAGCAGAACAGGGATCTGCCAGTGTAAACAAAGCAGATCCCCCGTTCTGTCAGGGGAGTTGAGTGAGATTGTCTGTTCCCAGTAAATGGGAACCCCTATCTCTCTCCTCCTCCAGTCAGCCCCGCCCCCCATACAGTTAGAAACACCTAGCAGGGAACACAGTTATCCCCTTGATCGCTCCCTAGTGTTAACCCCTTCCCTGCCAGTGACATTTATACAGTAATCAGTGGCTATTTTATTTTTATTAGCTCTGTGTCAAAAGTGTACGATATGTCCGCCGCAATATCGCAGTCCCGATAAAAAAAAAGAAAAAAAATTGCAGATCTCCCCCACTACCAGTTTTAAAAAATTAAAAAATAAAAATGCCATAAATCTATCCCCTATTATGTAGACGCTAACCAAACAATATACACTTATTGGGATATTTTTTACCAAAAATATGTAGAAGAATATATATCGGCCTAAACGGATGAATAAATTTGTTATTTTACTTTTTTTTTGGATATGTATTATAGCAAAAATTTAAAAAATATTGCTTTTTTTTCAAAATTGTCACTCTTTTTGTTTATAGGGCAAAAAATAAAAAAACGCAGAGGTGATCAATTACCACCAAAAGAAAGCTCTATTTGTGGAAAAAAAAGGAGGTCAATTTAATTTGGGTACAACGTCGCACGACCGCGAAAATGCCAGTTAAAGCGACGCAGCGCCGAATCGCAAAAAGTGCTCTGGTCAGGAAGGGGGTAAAACCTTCCGGGGCTGAAGTGGTTAAAGTCCGACACGTTTGGTATCTATTCAGCTTATCATCATCTTATATGTTTTACTAAGCATTGGGTATTAGATTGTAATAAATCAAATAAACCCCAGGCGCCACTACTTAATATAGAACTAGAAGCCTAATAAAGCTGCTGACACTGATCACAATCCTACTGGAGTACCTCAAATAATCAAAAAACAAACCGTGCAGTGCTAAAATATTAAAAACTCACCATAAATAAATATAAAATGCATACGTGCTGTAAATATAATCATAGAAAATAACATTAAGTGCATACAGCACATATATGGTGTTTGTGTTCATTACATTTGATTTTTTCCTGAAAACTTGCTTTTTAAGGCCTCATACACACGGACATTTTTTGACGCCGGCGTTTTCTGGCGTTTTTTGCAGCTCTCCATGTTAGTCATAAAAACGTCGGCGTTTTTGAGCTGTAGATGACGTCGGCGTTAGTGAGCTGAAACTAGAACCCACAGCCATCGCGTTCTGAGGCTGTAACGTTTTGACGTTTTTTGACGCCGACGCCACAATATGCCAACAAACGCCAACAAACGCCACCTAATATTATACCGGCGTTTTTTGACGCCGACGTTTTTAGGTTGAAAAATAGCAGAGGGATGATTTTTTTTAAAAAACGCCTATTGACGCCGACGCTCACTAACGTTCAAAAACGCCGATGCATAACGCCGAAAAACGCCGCCTTTATTTCCTTGATGTCGGGCCCGACGTTTTGTTTATTTTTTTAGAAACGTCCGTGTGTATGAGGCCTTAAAATGGCTGCACAAATATTGTGTGATATAAAAACTTGCAACACCCACCATTGTAATCTCCAGGGTCTCTGCTCTCAAAGAAAAGATATGTTTGGGGATTCTAAGTAATTTTTTTTAGCATAAAAATGCTGTTTTTCATGTAAGATGGGTCACCACTGGCCTGGGGGGGGCAGGTGGCTAAAGGCTCCAGCCAAAACATTTTCTATTTAGTGTTTATGGCAGGGAAGATTTTGTTGTCACTGCTGTCCCTTTCGAGGAGATTTCTCTTGACTTCCTGTCCAGACAGGAAGTGATGTGAAATCCCTTCAATGGGGACACAGACGAAAAGATAACTTCTGACAACGTCTGTGTGGCTGTCTGTGCATTCCGGGGACATCCAAGGGACAAGGAGTGAGGAGAAATCTCCTATAATCGGACCATACAATCTGATTGTACAATCTCCTTTACATCTACCATCTGATACAAAGTGATTGGATTGTTTTGGTAAATTTAAATCAGATTGTATGCAGATTGTGAAGTGTGTGACCAGTTTGTATAGTGTGTGGCCAGATTGTACAGTTTGTGGTCAGATGGTATAGTGGGTGGTCAGACTGTATGGTGTGTGGCCAGATTGTATGGAGATTGTATAGTGTGTGTGGTCAGATTGTACAGTGTGTAGATTGTACAGTGGGTGGTCAGATTGTACAGTGTGCAGATTGTACAGTGTGTAGATCGTACGGTGGGTGGTCAGATTGTACATTGTGTAGATTGTATAGTGTGTAGTCAGATCGTACAGTGTGTAGATTGTACAGTGTGTAGATTGTATAGTGTGTAGTCAGATCGTACAGAGTGTAGATTGTACAGTGGTCAGATTGTACAGTGTGTGGTCAGATTGTACAGTGTGTAGATCGTACAGTGGTCAGATTGTACAGTGTGTGGTCAGATTGTACAGTGTGCAGATTGTACAGTGTGCGGTCGGATTATACAGTGTGTAGATCGTACAGTGTGTGGACAGTGTGTAGATCATACAGGGTGTAGATTGTACAGTGGTCAGATTGTACAGTGTGCAGATTGTACAGTGCAGTCAGATTGTACAGTGTGGTCAGATTGTACAGTGTGGTCAGATTGTACAGTGTATAAATCGTACAGTGTGTAGTAAGATTGTACAGTGTGCAGATTGTACAGTGTGTGATCAGATTGTACAGTGTGTGATCAGATTGTACAGTGTGTGGTCAGATTGTACAGTGTGCAGATTGTACAGTGTGTAGATCGGACAGTGTGTAGATCGGACAGTGTGTGGATCGGACAGTGTGCGGATCGTACAGTGTGTGGATTGTACAGTGTGTGGATTGTACAGTGTGTGGTCGGATTGTACAGTGTGTGGTCAGATTGTACAGTGTGTGGATTGTACAGTGTGTGGTCAGATTGCACAGTGTGTAGATTGTACAGTGTGTGGATTGTACAGTGTGCAGATTGTACAGTGTGCAGATTGTACAGTGTGCAGATTGTACAGTGTGCAGATCGTACAGTGGGTGGTCAGATTGTACAGTGTGTAGATTGTACAATGTGTCGATTGTATAGTGTGTAGTCAGATCGTACAGTGTGTAGATTGTACAGTGGTCAGATTGTACAGTGTGTGGTCAGATTGTACAGTGTGTGGTCAGATTGTACAGTGTGTGGTCAGATTGTACAGTGTGTGGTCGGATTATACAGTGTGTAGATCGTACAGTGTGTGGTCAGATTGTACAGTGTGCAGATTGTACAGTGTGTGGTCGGATTATACAGTGTGTAGATCGTACAGTGTGTAGATTGTACAGTGTGTAGACAGTGTGTAGATCATACAGGGTGTAGATTGTACAGTGGTCAGGTTGTACAGTGTGTGGATTGTACAGTGTGTGGATTGTACAGTGTGTGGATTGAACAGTGGGTGGTCAGATTGTACAGTGGGTGGTCAGATCGTACAGTGGGTGGTCAGATTGTACAGTGGGTGGTCAGATCGTACAGTGGGTGGTCAGATCGTACAGTGGGTGGTCAGATTGTACAGTGGGTGGTCAGATCGTACAGTGGGTGGTCAGATCGTACAGTGGGTGGTCAGATCGTACAGTGGGTGGGATGTGATGTTACAGTAGAGCTCTCACCTTCCTCCTCCCAGGCTCTCAGTTCCCCCGGGCCGCTCCTCCTCACACTGCCCAGGAACTCCTCGGGTACCGGGCACATGGTGTGGCCCAGGCGCTGCGGACAGCTCTTCTCCCGGACATAGGCCTCCTGTGCCCGCTGGCAGTGCTCCCTCAGCTCCCGGGGCTCCAGCAGCCTCAGCTCCCCCAGCAGGGTTTCCCTCTGCCCGGCCGTCAGCTCGTCCCAGAAGCGAAGCAGCTGCTCCTGCCCGGCCTCCTGCACCCGGCGCCGCTCCATCCGCCCGTTCCTATGGGAACCGCCCAAGCCTCCGTAGCCCGGGTACCCTGCGCTCTGGGGTCACTATGGAGACCGGAGCCCGAGGTTGAGGAATATGAAGAGACAGGGCGGGAGTGAGCGCGTGACTGGAGGGAGGCGGTGCCGGGAGGGGTCACGTGCTCAGGGGGATGCTGTATAAAAGCTGTGAGGTGGCCTCACAATGTGAAGTGACCATTGAGTCCCATTGGGAGGAAGGTGGTCAATCCATCCAAAAAAAATCTACAAAAAGTGCTGTTTGCAATAGAAAAAGCAATATTTACCTCACAAATATAAACTCTTCTATCTTCATGTGCTAAAGTCTCCACACATTTGGGGATTTTGAGAACCTGCATCATCCCCCCTTCCTACCCCGCCGTGGTCTGCGGTTCCTCCTGCTCAATTTTACATCACAGTGGTGCGGTGGCAGGTGGTGAAGTTTTAGGATGGGGGGGGGGGGGTCTGACCCTGCCCTTCTTTTTTGACCCTTTCCAGTTCTCATAAGCCCCACCCCTTATAGGATCCACCCACTCCGTCCCCTGTATTCCACATATTGTGTGGGGAGTATACAGCCAGCATCACAGGAGTATACAGGCAGCATCACAGGAGTATACAAGCAACATCACAGGAGTATACAGCCAGCATCACAGGAGTATACAGCCAGCATCACAGGGGTATACAACCAGAATCACAGGAGTATACAGCAAACATCACAGGAGTATACAGCCAGCATCACAGGAGTATACAGGCATCATCACAGGAGTATACAGGCAGCATCGCAGGAGTATATAGGCAGAATCACAGGAGTATACAGGCAGAATCACAGGAGTATACAGGCAGCATCACAGGAGTATATAGGCAGCATCGCAGAAGTATACAGGCAGCATCGCAGAAGTATACAGGCAGCATCACAGGAGTATACAGGCAGCATCGCAGGAGTATACAGGCAGCATCGCAGGACTATACAGGCAGCATCGCAGAAGTATACAGGCAGCATCGCAGAAGTATACAGGCAGCATCACAGGAGTATACAGGCAGCTTCGCACCTGAAACTGAGCTAAAGACGCACAGGAATCTTCAGCTGTGCGCTCTGCGGCCGCCCCGGAGATGTGTGGACCAGCTTCATTGAGGGCCCGGTCACACTCTCCTGTCATGCAAATTGAATGCGGGGAAGTGCAAGGAGCATGCTGATGGGAGGAGAGAGCAGAGAGAGGAGCTCATCCGTCTGCTGCCTCTCCTATTTTTGTCCAGTTACAGGCTGGGTAAGTGAAGACCCCGGTATTCACACCTGCTTGCTGCATTGTATCTCTGGGTTTCTTTTTTTTTTTTTGCACGTTCTTGTTCACGTTTGTTGGACAGCTGCAATCACTTGGATGGGCTGCCCTACATGCTAAAAACGTGCCAAAGTGGCTCCTGCACCGGTTTTTGGCAGAGCGCCTCATGTGTTTTTGCAACGTGTGTTTTCAGCAAGGTGACTGCTATCAGCATTTGGGGTGTCTTTAACAGGGGCGGCCCGTCCATTAGGGGCGTCGCCCACTATCCATGTGTCCGGCCCCCTGATCTACATTTAGGGCTCTGGATGCATGTATTCCAATGGGGGATTGTTTTTTTGAAGCATGTGATTAGAGCCAGAGGCTATTTTTTTGTTTCGGTTGACTCACTGGACTGTGGTGGGCAGCCGGTTAATCATTGCACTTTTCAATTGTTTGTAAAAAAAAACAATAAAAATAATTGTCAAAAAAAAAAAGGTGGGCTCAGGGCGCAGAGCACCGCGCTCCAAGCCCACCCAGTTGTGTGACAATAGCAAATGAATATTCGTTATTTTCACACTGAATCTCCTCCCCGCCAATCAGGAAGTGGGTTCAAAGCAATCCTATTGGACCACGAGGAGAAGGGAGGAAGGAGGAGATGTGGAGACCGCCAGAGGAGACACAGAGGACGAAGCCGCCAACCAGAGGGAAGCGCTGCCTGCGGGGCTCATTGATTGACTGACCGGGGGTGGGAGGGTTCTCTGGATTGTTTGCCAGCCCCCCCTCCCCAACCACCAACCGCCACTGGTGCTTAAAGCGGAGTTCCACCCAAAAGTGGAACTTCCGCTTTAAGGTAAGGTGACCCCCCGACATGCCACAATTGGCAAGTCATTTTTTGGGGGGGGCAGCAGGGACCCAGCTGCACTTCCTCTCCTGGCGCCGCAGAGCCAGAAGGAAGTTCACTCCCCCCACCCTGCGATCTTCTGGAACACGTCATAGGTCACAGAGCTCAGCGCGACTCGCACATGTGCAGTACGTGCCCGGCTTTGAAGCCAAAGCCGGGCACCCACACTTGTGATGTCGGCACCACCGAGGGGCAACCGCATTGCTGGAGCGAGGGACAGGTGAGTGTCTGATTGTTAAAAGTCAGCAGCTACACTTTTTGTAGCTGCTGACCATAGGTGTGCACAGCCTATTGCATTCGGGTGAGCACCCCAAATCTCAAACACACCTGCGTGTGTGTGCATGTGTATATATACAGACAATGTCAGTAGCACAGTGGATGGTGTCAGTAGTTTTTTTTTTATTATTATTTTTACATTTTGTTTTTGTTTTTTTAATTCTTTTTTCTTACCATTTTTTTCGGAGCCCTGTTAGGGGGCTTTGGTGAAATATCAAGGGTCAAAACGGGGAATCTGCACCACACTGGGTGATTAGGGTGTGCCCAGGCACACCTGTCACACCCTGTGCACACGCCTATGCTGCTGACTTTTAACTGGGTGGAACTCCACTTTAAGAAACAGGGTGGATTTGATGTAAATCAACTCAATTTAAATCCTAATTTTTAAAGAGCACCTGTAATCTCTGTCCCGCAGCGGCTCCTCCTCTGACCCGCTGTTGACTCACCGACATCCCAATCACTTTAATGGGACGGCTGGTGATGCAGTAGTGACACAACAAGGTGAGGGACGCGGTGCCAGCAGGTAAGTGGATGCCCGCTAACAGGCACTGTCATGATGGATGGGAAATGACAGGTGCTCTTTAAATGTAAGGACTTATTCTTGCTGGTAGTTAGAATCTTTAATATTTACAAACAAAATGAAGGTTTCCTATTTAGAATAATAAGCTGTCAGGTTAGTAAAACAGTGATATCAGAACCGATTCAGTCATGCAGTTTCTAGTGTACATCGATTTGCAAAACAATGGGATAAAGGAATATTCCTGAACTTTGTTTTATCTCATGGTTACTGTGAAATTGTGTGAATACATCAATGCAGTGCGTGTTATCTCAGCTTGCAGAGCTTGGATTCATTGAATGAGTTTACCAAAAATGTAAATATTGTAGAATATACAGCCTCATGCTGCATAACTGTAGCACCCCCATAGTGTTGGTGCTTTTACTTTTGTAGATTTTTGATTGGAGAAGAAAAATCTAGTCAGGCCTGACTAAGTGCAGGACTGAATGTTTTGATCTGGGCTGGGGAGTGGCTCAGGGGTGGGGTTGGAGATGGAGGGAAGGGACACTCCTTGGAGATTCCTCCCCTTGAGCTGGGAAAGCTCTAGAAGGGGGATGGATGAGGAGGTGTCACTTCCTGATGTATGACAAGGAGCCATGACCAATCCTCAGGTTGGATTGGCAGGGGGCAGGCCTCCTTAAATACAGCGATCTGCCAGCAGGTGTCAGGAGAGTTCGGGTGGAAGAGATAAGGATGTAGCTGGGGCTGGGGAGCAGGCCTCGTCTGGGAGAGGAGCCCCCAGTCTGGGGGGAGTGAACCCGAGGCCTGGGGCTTGGGTGCAGCCAGGAGCGGGAGTCGGCTCCTGGAAAGGCACAAGGAAGCAGGAGAGCAGCCGAGTTCTACATGGAAAGAGACTCTTTAAAGGATTCACCAAATAGTTGGTGAGTGGCGGCCCCTGGGAGTTGGATGAGACGGCTGAGACAGTCTGGGAGGAGAGCAAGCAGTCTGTAGAGGCCGGGAGGAGCCGAATGCCGAATCGCAGAAAGTGCTCTGGTCCTAATGTGGGAAATTGTTCCGGGGCTGAAGTGGTTAAAATAAAAAAAAAAATCAGAATTTTAAAAATTTTTTACATTTTTTTTTTTTTTTTTTTAAATCATTGATTTTTATCCACCCTGTTAAGAAATAATGGCACTGCAAGCACGATGAATGTTTTTTGCACGTTCCTGGGAATGCACGCAGAAATGAATGTTTCTGTGTGTTTCTGGAACATGAGAAACTGTAGCAGGGAAAGTCAGGTCTCCTGAAAAAATGTTTATGTCCCCACAACTAGGCTTGTGTAATTTGTTTAGTTCCAAATTTCATTTTTACAAAATTCGGCAATTCAGTCGAATTTCAAATTTTCCCGAATTTTCGTTTTTCTGATTCGGAAATTTGCGGTACTTCGGCAATTGCGGTACTTGCGGAAATTCATGGTAATTGGGCAATTGCGGTAATTTGGAAATTTGGCAATCGGAGCAGCCAAAAATCCGAAATTCTAAAATTTGGGAATTCGGAAATCTGAAAATTCGAAAATAACAAAGAACATTTGAAATAATAACTAACAAATAACTATTAAATTATAGGTATTGGAATTTCCTTGAAAATATGGCTATTAGTGATAAATTTCATATTTAAGCTCACTAACAGACAAATTTTCAAGGAAATTACAATACCTACAATTTAATAGTTATTTATTATTATTTAAAATTTTCTTTTCTTATTTCTGAATTTCAAAAATTTGGAAATTTGAAAATAAGAACGAACATTTGAAATAATAATTGTTTCTAAAATCAATCAGCCCATAGGGCTAACGCAATAAAATCCCTTTAACAGGTTAATATAGTAAAAATGTGCAGCGCTCAGAAAGAAGTCAATTCAACGAATAATTTAAATAATCCATATAAAGTGCAGAAGATGTGCATAAGATGTGCATAAACGACTCCACAGGTATAGAAATGCTCATAAGTCCACCACCAGTGACTCAAGCCCCTCACCTTCCTCATAGGATCCTCACTACAAGGATCTCATTCGCCTCTGCCTTTATTTGGGAAAAGACAAAAAACCTCCGCTGGAGTATAGAGAGTTTCCCAAGGTGTCCCTTCATTCATATAGATTGGATAAATGGAACTCAATTCTCCTCAGAGCTTTCAGGCTCAGTATCCCCAAAAAAGATTATAAAAAAACATAGTGCTCTCTGTATAACATACTCAATTTATTAAAAAGCTTAAAATACACTCATATCAATGGCACTGTGACCCAGTGCCAAGTATTCAGGCAAAATTCCCATGTAAGAATATCCGGATAAGCAGTCGTTTGTGTGAAAACACACTCTGCTAGCTGTGCTGGCCGTGGGTGACGTTACTTCCTCTTTCCATACGCGTTGCGTTCCACCAAACCGGAACTTCGTCAGTGAATGTGGAAGTGACATAAACTTCTGCTTTTATAACCAGTATTCATCGTTTAACCCCAAAATCGATACCTGGGAAAGGAAATTTCCAAATTACTGCAAATTACCGCAATTGCCGAATTACCACAAATTTCCCAATTACCGCGAACCGAAATTGCCGAATTACAGCGAATTACCGAAATTTTTGAATTTCCGAAAAAATAAAAAAACGAAAACGCAAAGAAATGTAAAGTGATACTTCTTTAACAAAAATATCATAACTGGGCTGATAGAAGTGTGTGGTCCAGCTTGGCATTGCAAATGAAACACCTACCTGCGACATACAGTAAGCATAACACAGGCAATGCACCCCTGCAATGTAATTAAACAATGTTCTGCCTCCCGGATTCTACCTGTAACGGGAATATCAGTTTTGGGTGGATGGAGCTGAGGGTTGTCATCTGGCTGATATTTTGTAGGCCTGGCCAGTAAAATGAGACTTGTTGCCAATGTTATGAATACCGGAATTGTAAGATGGGTATAATCAGCCCCCCACCCAGCCCCATCATTTCATAAATACAGCATTTACCACTGAGTATTCATCCTGTATTTCTGTAATTGGAACATGTCATCAAGTTTATTTTTGGTTTTAAAATGTAACAGATTTCGAAAGTGAAGCATGCTGAGTTTTCTCTTATGGCTCTCTGTGAATACAGGATCCTTTGTAAAATCCGATCTGAGGAATGAAGTGTGCCAGCTTCAGTTGGAGCGTCTGCCAAGGTCAACATGATCTGACCAGCGTGAATATGGAAATAAGACCTGTGTTCTTTGAGAAAACAGTACACCAACTGTCACATTCTTTTTCCTTTTTTTTTTTTTTTTTTTCATTTATTTTCACCTAGGGATCAGGCCAGTAAGTCTCATTTTTCAGCTTCCTTTACCAGAACAAGCTGTTCAGTAAAAGTGGCAGTTAGAGGGTTAAGACAAACTTTTATTCCAAGAGAAAAAAAAACTGTTGCTGTAACTGTTTAACCACCTGCCGACCACAGGCCGGATCTCCTGCGCAACCCACCGTCATGGTATGTCGGCTTGTGCAGGCACAGTTGCTGGCGGGAGCACTGCGTGAGCGTGCCCGCGGGTTGGGCGGACCCGCGATCGCCTTCTACAGAGGCAGAACAGGGATCTGCCTTTGTAAACAAGGCAGATCCCCGTTCTGTCAGGGGACATGACAGAGATCTACTGTTCCCAGTGATCGGGAACAGTCAGATCTGTCATGCCCCTGGCAGCCCAGCCCCCACACAGTTAGAACACACTGAGGGAACACAGTTAACCCCTTGATCGCCCCCTAGATTTCAACCCCTTCCCTGCCAATGACATTTATACAGTAATCAGTGGCTATTTTTAGCTCTGATCGCTGTATAAATGTCATTGGCCCCAAAAATGTGTTCAAAATGTCCGATCTGTCCACAGCAATGTTGCAGTCCTAAGATCGCTGCCATTACTAGTAAAAAAATAAATAAATAATAAAAATGTCATATATCTATTGCCATAGTTTGTAGACGCGATAACTTAAAAAATAAAACCCGCAGAGGTGATCAAATACCACCAAAAGAAAGCTCTATTTGTGGGGGAAAAAAAAAGGATGTCAATTTTGTTTGGGTACAACTTCACTCGACCGCGCAATTGTCAGTTAAAGTGACACAGTGCCGAATCGCAAAAAGTGCTCTGGTCATTAAGGGGCAAATCCTTCTGGGGCTGAAGAGGTTAAAAAGTTTTAGCTGGAGTTTGCCTTTAACCACTTCCACCGGGGAAGGATTTACCCCCTTCATGACCATTGCCATTTTTTGCGATACGGCACTGCGTCATTTTAACAGACAATTGTGCGACGTTGTACCCAAACAAAATTGATGTCCTATTTTTTCCCACAAAAAGAGCTTTCTTTTGCTGGTATTTGATCACCTCTGCGGTTTTTATTTTTTGCGCTATAAACAAAAAAAAGCGACAATTTTGAAAAAAAACAAAACATTTTTTACTTTTTGCTATAATAAATATCCAAAAAAAAGGAAAAACATGAGTTTCTTTACAAATTCAGACCAATATGCATATGTCTACATATTTTGGTAAAAAAAAAAAATCGCAATAAGCGTATATTGATTGGTTTGCGCAAAAGTTATCGCGTCTAAAAACTATGGGATAGCTTTATGGACTTTTATTTATTTATTAATTTTTTTTTTCCCATATAAATTTTATTGAAGAAACAAGGAAGATCAACAGCCAGAAAAAGTTCACATCAGAGGAGGCGTACAGTAACAGTCAGGGAGACCGGGATCTTAATTAACAGGGTGAATTGCAAAGTTATACATCACTGCGGCACATTCCCCAGTCCACCCCCAACATCACAATCCTCCATCATTCTCAGTCCAGGTGCCATCCGCCTCCTTCCCTCAATTTTATAACATAGAACTAAAACAAGAAAAGTCGGTGGTCGAAAACAAAAAGGAAAAGGAAAAGAAAAGAAAAAAAAAAAAAAAAGGAAGAAATAAGCCAAGTCAAGAAGTGGAAGAAAAGAAAGCGGAGGGGAAGAGAGAGAGAG
>BLSH010102431.1:206086-239138 GCA_018402905.1 Glandirana rugosa
ATTCTCTGTCGTGATGCACAGCCTGTGACTTGATGTTGAGTCGAACGGGAGTGATGTGCTCTTAGAGGAGAGAAGGGGTAAAATCCGTTGGGCCGCAAGGGAGGCCCGGAGGTGTACCGGAGGAAGGCTTGCGAATATTTGCTTGCGGCGTGGGTTCGAAGTGTAAAATAGCTTAGCGCGTTTACCGGGTGTGACTGCTGAGACTGCCTCTGTAGCCCTACGAAAGCTGACGGAAAGACCTTACGTCAAGTTGATGTAGTGAAGGATGTGAGTGAGGGACCAGGTACGGTAAAATGAGCTCTAGAGTGCTGGAAGCTCCTTATGACAAGCCTACTCCCTTGTGATGGTGTCCAGAACAGGTTCTACATGTGTAACCAATTGTGTGGATCCCTCGTTGGGGCGGATGGCAAAGATGCTGTCACCCTTTTGCTGAATGTCCCATTGAAGTGCGGAGGGGTCGTCGTCTTGTAGTAGGTGATGAGATCCCTAGGTGTGTTAACCAATGTGTACATCTTGGACAAGACCTGTGGTAGTGTTCCCTCATCCGAACAGTATTCCTCGAAGGTCGTGAGATCTCGAGTAAAATGGCATGGACCAGGGAGTGAGTGTAGGAAGTGATGTAGTTGAACTGCATTCCAGAAAGGCAGTCGAAAGCATCCCGATGTCTCCGTCAGAGTCGTCAGTGTGGGCCATTTGCGCGATTCGATAAAATGTGAAGCTTGGGTGCGGCGTTCGTTTATAAGCGTTCGGAAGGAGGCCATGTGGAGGCCCGGAGGGAACGCCGGGTTGCCTAAAATGGGGAAGAGAGGAGATTCTCGTGTAGTGAGGGCAAGCTGAGTTGTAGTTCAGTGTCCGACACGTAGTGTGTTGCCGAATGTAGGGTGTGTTTTCATTTTAAGTGGTAGAGAAGCGTAGCACCAGAGAGCCCCCTGTAATTGCACGGAGGTTTGGGACTGTTCTATCTGTACCCAAAGTTTTTTGTTAGAGTGTCTCCTCCAATCTATGAGTCTACCGAGATGTACTGCCCGATAGTAGTTACGTATGTCAGGAAGGGCCAGGCCGCCCATTATTTATTAATTTTTTACTGGTAATGGCGGCGATCTGCGCTTTTTAGCAGGACTGAGACATTGTGGTGGACAAATATGACCCCAAATGACACTTTTTGGGAATCAGTGACATTATTACATTGATCAGTGCTATAATAATGCATTTATCAATGTATAAATGACACTGGAAAGGAAGGGGTTAACACTAGGGGGCGATCAAGGGATTAACCATGTTCCCTCAGCGTGTCCTAACTGTAAGGGGGATGGCTGCCTAGGACATGACAGAGACCGCTGTTTCCGATGACTGGGAACAGAAGATCTCTGACATGTCCCCTGTCAGAACGGGCATCCGCCTTGTTTACATTGGCAGATCCCCGTTCTGCCTCTGTGCACAATGGTCGCAGGCGGCCGACGCGCCCGCAATCTCACATGCACAGACCGACATACAGGTACGTCGGTTCACGCAGGAGAGCCGACCTGCCGCAGTATATCTGCATGAGCTGGTCGGCAAGTGATTAATTTGTTAGTGCAGTCCATCTAATCTGCTAGTGTATTTAAAGCGGAGTTCCAGGCTCCATTGAAAACATAAGCCCACCCCACCTACCTTTTTTGGATATTTTCGTCGGGACTTCCGCGGCGAGGTACGTCACTTCTGCATTTTTTTTGTGGCCTCCTCAGTACTTGCCAATGTAAAATTGTAGCTGGGGTGCAGTTTTTCAGAGCTTCATTTTCTTCCTTAACAACAAAGGAAGCCAAGGTTGTATATGTAGCACCCTGGTCCTAAACAGCGCTGCTCACAAATTTAGTTTACTAGGTGGTAACTAGCCTGGCTAATTGTTAGGCTGTTCCACTGACTTTTGCCCTAAACCTGAATCTGGTGCACCTCTCTCTTCTGCCACTAGGTGGCATTGCCACCTGTTGCATTAGAATGACAAGGGCATAGTGAATTTGTGTTAGGAGTGCCTAGGTTGTCCCAGCCAGTTGGTAGAAGCCTCTTTGGCCCCATGGCCTGCTGGGAGAGCCTATTTATTCAGGAGGAGTAAGGTGATCGGGGTTCTGTGCCACCTGGATGGCCGTCTATGTGGACGTGTGTTTTGCTCCCGGTTGCTAGGCCAGAAGCCTGAAGCCTATCCGGGAGCACCTGGCTGCTAGGCTGTCCAAGGCCTATCCAGGATTGTGAGAAGCAGCACAGGGTTGGAGCTTCAGGTCGGGAACCTAACCAAGTTGCAGAGGTTCAGACGGGGAACTGAATGTTGCCAGAGCTAAAGGAGAAGCAGTTGCCATATGGGACGGCCACTCTTGTTATCAGAGGCAAGTGAGGACCAAGGTCAGGGGTAAAGGGGAAGCAGTTGCCACCAAGGGACAACCACTCCTATTATCAGAGGCCAGTGCATGGAAGTCTGAAGAAGTGCCAGAGCAACCTTTTCACCAGCTGGGGACGGTGAAGATGAGGGAAAGCTTCATCAGAGTGCCAAGTCAGGGACCCAGCAGGTAGCGTGGGTGAGACTTGAGGAGTATACAGCGGGTTAGCTGTGGAAGAGCGCAGGGGATCCAGCGGCAGCTGGGATCTTGGAAGTCTAGAGAGAGACGGGAGCTCAGTGAGTGGAGATCTACAGTGGGATACTGTGAGTTATGTGTACAGATCTACATTGACTGTTGAAAGTTCAGTTGCTATAGGAGACAGCAGTTCTACAAAATACAGTTGCTGCATCCAGCTTAAAGGCCCTCTACCTGTATAGCTGTCTGTCTATTACTATTTTTTGATCTGCAGAGTCTGCCAATTGCGTTTGCATCTGCCTAAGGGTGGCCTGGCCCTGAACCCTCTCTCCCTCAGTACTTGTTAAGAGAAAATAAAATCTCTTTTGTTGCATTCAAAAAGTGACTGGTGCCCATGTTTCCAACTTGCATTACACCCACCATGCCCAGTAACCTGCACCTTGAGGAGGAATATCAGCTGCCCCTAATTTCGGAGGTCACCACTAGGCCTCTGGAGATCGGGGGCATCGCTACATCTAGGGTATGAAGGTGGCATAGCCTGATTCAAGGACATTCAGACGTGGTGGACCTGTGTGCTAGACCTTAAGTGGAGAATGTATAGGACAATGAAAATAACTAGGCCGTGTGGAGTAGGGAATATACAGCACAGTGTACAGAATGGGGGTGGGGGGTTGGTATAGGAAATGTACAGCACGGCGTACAAAATGAGGATGTGTGAAATAGGGAATGTATATCACAGTGTACAGAATAAGAAGGTGTGGAATAGGGAATGTATAGCACAGTGTACAGAATAAGAAGGTGTGGAATAGGGAATGTATAGCACAGTGTACAGAAGGAGGTGATGTGGGACAGGGAATGTCTAGCACAGTGTACAGAATGAGGTGATGTGGAATAGGGAATGTACAGCACAGTGTAAAGAATAGGGTGGTGTGAGATAGGTAGCATACAGCACAGTGTACAGAATGAGGAAGTGTGAAATATGGAATGTACAGCACAGTGTACAAAATGAGGTAGTGTGGGACAGGGAGTGTACAGCACAGTGTACAGAATGAGGTGGTATGGAATAGGGAATGTACAGCACAGTGTAAAGAATAGGGTGGTGTGGGATGGGTAATGTACAGCACAGTGTACAGAATGAGGAAATGTGAAATTGGGAATGTACAGCTCAGTGTACAGAATAAGAAGGTGTGGAATAGAGAATGTACAGCACAATGTACAGAATGAGGTGATGTGGAATAGGGAATGTACAGCACAGTGTAAGAACTAGGGTGGTGTGAGATAGGTAGTGTACAGCACAGTGTACAGAATGAGGAAGTGTGAAATAGGGAATGTACAGCACAGTGTACAAAATGAGGTAGTGTGGGACAGGCAATGTACAGCACAGTGTACAGAATGAAGTGGTGTGGAATAGGGAATGTACAGCACAGTGTACAGAATGAGGTGGTATGGAATAGGGAATGTACAGCACAGTGTAAAGAATAGGGTGGTGTGGGATGGGTAATGTACAGCACAGTGTACAGAATGAGGAAATGTGAAATTGGGAATGTACAGCTCAGTGTACAGAATAAGAAGGTGTGGAATAGAGAATGTACAGCACAATGTACAGAATGAGGTGATGTGGAATAGGGAATGTACAGCACAGTGTAAGAACTAGGGTGGTGTGAGATAGGTAGTGTACAGCACAGTGTACAGAATGAGGAAGTGTGAAATAGGGAATGTACAGCACAGTGTACAAAATGAGGTAGTGTGGGACAGGCAATGTACAGCACAGTGTACAGAATGAAGTGGTGTGGAATAGGGAATGTACAGCACAGTGTACAGAATGAGGTGGTATGGAATAGGGAATGTACAGCACAGTGTAAAGAATAGGGTGGTGTGGGATGGGTAATGTACAGCACAGTGTACAGAATGAGGAAATGTGAAATAGGGAATGTACAGCACAGTGTACAGAATGAGGAAATGTGAAATAGGGAATGTACAGCACAGTGTACAGAATGAGGAAATGTGAAATAGGGAATATACAGCACAATGTACAGAATGAGGAAATGTGACATAGGGAATGTACAGCACAGTGTACAGAATGAGGAAATGTGAAATAGGGAATGTAAAGCACAGTGTACAGAATGAGGAAATGTGAAATAGGGAATGTACAGCACAGTGTACAGAATGAGGAAATGTGAAATAGGGAATGTACAGCACAGTGTACAGAATGAGGAAATGTGAAATAGGGAATATACAGCACAATGTACAGAATGAGGAAATGTAACATAGGGAATGTACAGCACAGTGTACAGAATGAGGAAATGTGAAATAGGGAATGTAAAGCACAGTGTACAGAATGAGGAAATGTGAAATAGGGAATGTAAAGCACAGTGTACAGAATGAGGAAATGTGAAATAGGGAATGTACAGCACAGTGTACAGAATGAGGAAGTGTGGAACAGGGAATGTACAGCACAGTGTCAAAGCACATGCATTTTGGTGTAAATGACCCCTAGGTAAAATTCCCCAGAGCAGAGTTCAGCTAGTCCAAGTCTGCATACAGTAGCCCAACCCTATGAACACTAATGCAGGGAGGGAAGGGATACAGAATGAAGAAAATGCGGGACGCTGTGTACCATTGTAAATGCATTTTAACAATTTAATGTAGAAAGAGATGAATGGTAGTGTGAATAATGACAATGTATTTGAAAGGGAGGGGAGATGGGGCAGTGTTGGGTGACGGTGGCAGCTGGCAGAAGTTATTCCTTGTGCAACAGTAGCACTGAGAAGAGATTTTAGCTAGAGATTGATACATTGTGAATTATAAATGAAGAAAGAGAGAGGCAGTAAAGGTGGTGCTGGCAGTGGCTTGACCTCTGGTGTGCTGGTGCATGATACAAGCCAGGGACCCTGGCCTCCTAACCAATGGACCTGATCTTCTATCTACACCATTGTGTCCAGCAGCAGCAACAGTGCTAATATAAACCTATGCATGTGAAAATATATTTTTAAAATATTACACCCCACGTCTTCTCCCAATTTCACCAGAAGTAAAGATAGTGTACAGTATCTCACTAAAGTGAGTACACCCCTCACATTTTTGTAAATATTTTATTATATCTTTTCATCTGACAACACTGAAGAAATGACAGTTTGCTACCAGAGGCGTAAATAGTACCTTCAGGGCTCCGGTGCAAGAAATGATGAAGGGCCCCCCTGACCCCTGGCCAGGGCCCTTCCCTCTTCCCACTGATCATGGGGCCCTTTACTCCTGTCGCGGGCCCCTTTATTACGATCCCACCGAATAAACGAATAGTTGTGTACCAAGCCTCCCATTCATTTAGAAACAGAAGTATAGTAAAAAAACAGTTTACTATGCTTCAGTTATGAGTGAACCAATTGGTACCAATCACTGACTCCATTCAGAAAAGGTAGGAGCCAGTAAATTACAAATCTACCGACCCGTTCCCATCTCTCCATCATGACATCTTCTACAGCAGCTGGCAGGAGAGAGTAGGGGGAAGACAGCAGCTCTGTGTGGGTGGGGGTGGGGGGACCAGGGAAGCACACATGGGCCCTGGGAACAGCAGAAGACAAGTAAACTGCATAGGAGGGTCGGTGGGGCAGCATACAGAGCAACAAATCTCGCCCATTAGGAGGAAAATGGAGGAGATTGGTTCCTCTAAATGCTGCCCCCGCCATCCCTCCTATCCAGGTGTAATTACAACCCCTGTAGTTACACATCTGTTTGCTACAATGTAAAATAGTGAGTGTACAGCTTGTATAACAGTGTAAATTTGCTGTCCCCTCAAAATAACGCAATACACAGCCATTAATGTCTAAACCGCGCCAACAAAAGTGTGTACACCCCTAAGTGTAAATGTCCAAATTGGGCCCAAAGTGTCAATAGTTTTTGTGGCCACCATTATTTTGCAACACTGCCTTAACCCTCTTGGGCATGGAGTTCACCAGAGCTTCACAGGTTGCCACTAGAGTCCTCTTCCACTCCTCCATGATGACATCACAGAGCTGGTGGATGTTAGAGACCTTGCGCTCCTCCACTTTTCGTTTGAGGATGCCCCACAGATGCTCAATAGGGTTTAGGTCTGGATACATGCTTGGCCAGTCCATCACCTTTACTCTCAGCATCTTTAGCAAGGCAGTGGTCATCTTGGAGGTGTGTTTGGGTTCGTTATGTTGGAATACTGCCATGTGGTCCAGTTTCCTAAGGGAGGGGATCATGCTCTGCCTCAGTATGTCACAGTACGTGTTGGCATTCATGGTTCCCTCAATGAACTGTAGCTCCCCAGTGCTGGCCGCACTCATGCAGCCCCAGACCATGACCCTCTTACCACCATGCTTGACTGAAGGCAAGGCACACTTGTCTTTGTACTCCTCACCTGGTTGCTGCCACACACGCTTGACACCATCTGAACCAAATAAGTTTATCTTGGTCTCATCAGACCACAGGACATGGTTTTGTCTTCAGCAAACTGTTTGCAGGCTTTCTTGTGCATCATCTTTAGAAGAGGCTTCCTTCTGGGACAACAGCCATGCAGACCAATTTGATGCAGTGTGCGGCGTATGGTTTGAGCACTGACAGGCTGACACCCCACCCCTTCAACCTCTGCAGCAATGCTGGCAGCACTCATACATCTATTTTCCAAAGACAACCTCTGGATATGACGCTGAACATGTGCATCCAACTTCTTTGGTCGACCATGGCGAGGCCTGTTCTGAGTGGAACCTGTCCTGTTAAATCGCTGTAGAGTCTTGGCCACCGTGCTACAGCTCAGTTTCAGGGTCTTGGTAATCTTCTTATAGCCTAAGCCATCTGTCATGAAACCACAGTAAACATTCATGTCTTATCTGTTGCCTACCTTGCTGCATATGTCCAGTTAAAGGCCGGCCTCCCTCACCTGTGAGCTTTAGTAGCCCTCCTCAGCTGGGCTCCACCCCAGGCCCTAATTAGGAACATTATATAACACCTGGCAGTGCAAGCCTGCAATGCCGATCAATGTTGTGTTTGGCTTTGTGTGTGGTTGTTCCTGTCGTATGCTCTGTGTCCATTTCCGTGTTCCGACTTTTGGCTTGTCTGACTATCTTTGCCTGCTTGATACCCTGACCTTTGGCTTTGTTCTCTGTTTCTCCTGTCTGCTTGTGGCCCTGACCCTTTGCTTGGTCGCTGACTATCCTATGCTGTTCCAGCGCTGCTGCTTCCTCTCTTCCACCTGTAGCCAGCCAAGGGTGAGCTAGGGGACCATGGGGGCCATGACCTGGATCCAGTTGCAGCCAAATCCATCCTCACCACCAGAGGCGCTGGCAAATACCTACGGGCTCTTAGACTCCGCGCCCTGGGGAAACCGATGCACTAGCTCCCTGTGTTTCAGTTTCCGTGCTCCAGGGACCCCTATTTCCGTACCAGCCGGAACTCATTAGCAGCAGTCAGCTATAGGTCCACTACCTTAGCGGTGTGCTTCACAACCTTAGCGGTGCACTTCGCACTTCACTGGTGCGATTCACACCCCAGCAGTGTGCACCTGTCACCTGACCCCAGGTGTCATGACACCATCTTTATGTAGAGCAACAATTGTTTTTTTTCAGATCCTCAGAGAGTTCTTTGCCATGAGGTGCCATGTTGAACTTCCAGTGAGCAGTATAAGAGAGTGAGAGCGATAACACCAAATTTAACACACCTGCTCCCCATTCACACCTGAGACCTTGTAACACTAACAAGTCACATGACACGGGGGAGGGAAATTGGCTAATTGGGGTCAATTTGGACATTTTCAAATAGGGGTGTATTCACTTTTGTTGCCACTGGTTTAGACATTAATGGCTGTGTGTTGAGTTATTTTGTGGGGACAGCAACTGTACACTGTTATACAAGCTGTACACTCACTACTTTACATTGTAGCAAAGTGCCATTTCTTCAGTGTTGTCACATGAAAAGATAGAATAAAATATTTACAAAAATGTGAGGGGTGTACTCACTTTTGTGAGATACTGTAGATACAGAAGATATGCACAGCATGCACGTGTCTACCTTATTATTAGCAGCTGTCTACTGTCACATGTACAATATAGTTTAAAAATGTGCAAACACTTAATAAACTGATATCTGTATTTTGAACTTTGAGCATAGTGAATTGTTTCCAGATCACTTTATTGTCCCTTTTTACGGGCAATAAATGGTTGATAGGCACATTTTCCCTGACAATACGTAAACTATATGAGGAATAGAGGCCGAGTAGAAGTTGTAAGGGGGGACAGTCTCAACTGGCAGTGGCAACTTGTGGGAAGACTTGGAAAAGGTGGTCTACGGCATGGTTTACTTGTAGTCCGACTCCAGTGTGATTTGCTTCAGTGTGACCACAATCTGTGCCGGAGAACACCTCACCATAGATCACACTGAAGAATTGCAGTCTGCTTGGCAGAGTTAATGATGTAAGCATGCCTAGGAGCAATTCCTTTAAAGCACAGTGTGACCTCAGACCAGCTTCGTAGTGAGAAGGGGGAGTAATCAAACTAGGTCATGGTTCAGTTTAACCATGCCCAGTGCGAGTACACCCTAAGTTTTACAGGGAACATGCACATAGATTTATATACGTTTGCTTTCTCACATCATTGAAAACACCAAAAGATAATTGGAACAACAGGACAGACACCAAACTCAGACATCTGTATAAATAGCTTTATTTCTATCATTCTACAAATTAAGCTTAATTAGACAAAATTACAATGCACATAACAGATAAAGTATGCCTCAAATATGCCTTAGGGACCCAAAACATAATCTCTGACCTAGTGATTAGACAAAAGTCTTCATATTAGCTAAAAACTAAAGATGTTGCAAAGCAGATTTTTGACAGCATTAAGGTTCCTATACAGTCCCTGCAAAATATTTATAATCTAACAATTGCTGATGCAAAATGGCGATTTCTTTTTTTTAACATGCAATTACTGCTAGCTTATTTTAAGTGGAAATGATGACTTTTAAATTGTGACAATTACTAAACTGCGACAATTCTAGGTCTCTGGAAGAATTGTAATTGTATATCTTCATCACAGTGGCTAAGTGGTAAGCACTACTGCCTAGCATCACTAGGGTTGTCTGTTCGAATCCCAACCATGGCACCTGGGAGTTTGCATGTTCTCCCTATGCACGCATGGCTTTCCTACGGGTACTGCAAAGACATGCTGGTAGGTAAATTGGCCCTAGTATGTGTATGTGCGAATGTGAGTTAGGGACCTTAGATTCTAAGCTCATTGAGGGCAGGGACTGATGTGAATGTATAATATACCGTATGTGACTATGTGTAAAGCGCTGCATAAATTGATGGCACTATGTACTTGTAATAAATAAATAAAATGTACTTCTTCCCCTGTAAAACTTGCTGCATATAGGTGATATAAAAGTGGAGTTGTAACGAAAAAAATAGTTTATATACTAAGTGTACACCTGTCCTTCATTACCCTTATGGCACGCTTTCTAGGCAACAACGGGTACCCAAAATTTTGCAGATACTGTACAGAGGCCCAGTACAATAGCGTCTTCTAACAATATTTGGGCTGCTCTGCATTCCCTAGGATCTCCCCAAAAGGAACATGGCATCATGCTTATCTAGGCACTATGGTGGAAGATGGAGATAAGGTAAGTTTTTAACTTAACTTTTTACTTATAGGTACAGTTTTTAACCACCTTTATGCAGTGATTTTTACAGGGGAAGGAGGGGCAGATCTAATAGGAAGATCTTGTATTTTTGGACCAAGGCCCACTTTAACTTTAGTATTCTTTTTATACATTATTTCAGTTTGTGAGGTTCCAGGCAAATCAACTTACATGCTGGCTTCTTGTAAGACTTGGCAAGCCCTTTGGCGAGCCATTTTCACTGCAATGCTCACTCTTGCACAAATTATGTTTCTATTTATCAAATGATGACATCAATCTTCTTATAAATTATGTTTCAAGCAGAGGTGAAAGAGTGGCACTTTTGTAGAGGGCAATGGCATGGACTACTTGGTAAAATCTGGAACTGGAATTTCAGAACTTAAGACATTGATGGGTTCAATCCATTGGTGCTCACCCAAATCTTTGTATTGACAGTTGTGGCCTGTATTCTTGAGTATATACAGCTAGGAAAATATATGTGCCCATGGGTGCCAATGGACTGTAATTTGTATATAAAAACTGAAGGAATGGAAAAATGTCATACTTTTCCATAACGGCCATCATTCTTTTGATAGAATGTGACTTTTGTGTAAAAAATGATGTACTTTAATTCCCTTGGCTGCTCAATGAGTGAACATATCCCCCTACATGACTGAGCTTAATGTAGCAATTAGAAATTTGGAAAGTTGGCCAAGTCGTCTATACCGGTGGTTCTCAACTCCTGTCCTCAGGACCCACTAACAGGCCAGGTTGCAGGATAACTGAAATACATCCCAGGTGATATAATTTGCTGTTCAGTGATTGCAGTATTCTAGTCTGCATCTCCCCAAGGTAATACTTAAAATCTGGCCTGTTAGTGGGTCTTGAGGACAGGAGTTGAGAACCACTGATCTATACCATGCTTGGTTTGTTGTTGGCTTTGAAAACTAACTTGGTTCTTTATGATTCTTGAGTGACATTTCGGCACACACATTTCTTGCATGATAGACTTTTGATATAGACTTATCATACCCAAAATATTAATTTATCACACCTAAAATAGTCAATTTTGACAAATATATTTTCAGCCTGAGAAACTTTTGCTATAAACCCATCACACACAAAAAAATACTTTTTACACTTGTAAACCTCACTTTCACTCCCTTATAATATTCCCTTTTAAGGCTATATTCCCTATAAATTGAATTTGTTGGGTAAGATGTTTATAGAGGTTTCATTAGTCCCTTCAACAGATTTCATAGCATTATTTGCCTACTTGTTTCAGGGCGATTGACTCCACTATGTTTTTTTTGTCATTGCATATATGTTACAGTCTTTTGTCAGCTGGTGTTAAGTTTAGGCATTAATGAAGGAGAAACAACACACTGCGGACATATGAATGCTTTGCTGGTTCTTTATAATATGCCCCCAACACCGTGGTTCTCCATTTTCCATTCTCCTGCTCAGAATTTGGTGGTTCTGTGTAGATAGATGGGACTCTTATTTTGGATATAAGGGTTGGAGTAGCCTTCCTTGTTCACTGTCCTCATACACCTCCGAATAAAGAGAAGAAGGACATCGAGGAACAATTCAAAGAACTCCGCTAGGGTGCAAACCGAGAAGCCCACCCAAAGGCCAACCAAACCCCCCATGTTAGAAATTAGGTTGATTTCCTAGAAGAGAGAAACATCCATCATTTATTTATTTATTTATTTCAGGTACTTATATAGCGCCGTCAATTTACGCAGCGCTTTACATATATATTGTACATTCACATCAGTCCCTACCCTCAAGGAGCTTACAATCTAAGGTCCCTAACTCACATTCATACATATACTAGGGTCAATTTAGACATGCTCTAATTCACCTACCAGCATGTCTTTGGAGTGTGGGAGGAAACCGGAGCACCCGGAGGAAACCCACGCAGGCACAGGGAGAACATGCAAACTCCAGACAGGTAGTGTCGTGGTCGGGATTCGAACCAGCGACCCTTTTGCTGCTAGGCAACAGTGCTATCCACTACACCACTGTGCCGCCCATTCTGTTATCAGTGGTATAGTTTATGCATTCATTCATGAAAGGGTCAGCCCACCCAACTGCTATTTCATTTCTTTCCCCCATGAATGACCTAATGCCATTTTATGTTTCTTAGATCCTCAGGTTTAAACCCCAAAAAGAGAGTGAAGCTCAAATGTTTCAGCGTTCACCAGGGAGAGGAAACCAGGGAAGAGATCTAGTTGTCCAGGGACAACTCTGAAGGTGGGATTTCTCTTCACTTTGGCTAAATTTAACCTTGTTTCCTGACATTTTGCTGGGGCAGGAAGTAAAGGCAAACTTCCTCAATGGGTACACAGACAGCATTAAAAACCTCACAAAACTTCTAACTCATCCACATCCACTCTAAAATGAAAACGTTTTGTCTACTTTAAAATCAGCATATCCTTTTAAAATTAAGGGTTGCTGAAATATACGATTACAAGTTTACTTCCTTATCTGGTTATGGAAGATTAACAAGTATGCACATGTGCAAAACTCCTGTCCCCACAAAATATGGATTCTGGCCACACTCTACATTTATAAACACTAAATAATTTTTATTGCATAAATGTAAAAAAAAAAGCTAATGCACGTGTTTTTTTGCACAGATTTATGACTTTAGGCTTAATTTACAAAGCTTTAACACATGAAGTATTTTTATTTTAACCATGTGGCTGATATTATCACATATGTTATATTATTTTCAAATCTTGTTGACCTTAAAATATAACTAAAGACAAAGTGTTTTTTTCAGTTTTGGCTATAGTGGTGAGGGATTAAAACATCTGCAGATTAACCACTTCAGCTCCGGAAGAATTTCCCAGTTAAGGACCAGAGCCCTTTTTATGATTCGGCACTGCGTCGCTTTAACTGACAATTGCGCGGGCGTGCAACATTGTACCCAAACAAAATTTACGTCCTTTTTTTTCCCACAAATAGAGCTTTCTTTTGGTGGTATTTGATCCCCTCTGCGTCATTTCTGATCACTGCTATAAACAAAAGAAGAGCGACTATTTTGCAAAAAAACCCACATTTCTTACTTTTTGCTAGAATTCAAATCCCAAAAAAAAATATAAAAAAAAAATTTTTCACCGGTTTTGGCCGATTTATATTCTTCCTCATATTTGTGATAAAAAAAATTGCAATCAGCGTTTATTGATTGGTTTGCGCAAAAATGGCCGCGTTTACAGATGGTGAGAATTAATTTCTGGGGTTTTTATTTTTTTTATTTTTTACTAGTAATGGCGGCAATCTGCGATTTTTAGCGGTACTGCGATATTGCAGCGGACATGTCGGACATTTTTGACACTTTTTTGGGACCAATGATATTTATTCAGCGATCAGAAATTTAAATGTCCACTGATTACTGTATAAATGTCATTGGCAGTGAAAGGGTTAACCTGGGGGGGGAGCTAGGGGTTAACTGTGTTCCCTGGGTGTGTTCTTACTGTGGGGGGGTTGGGCTACCATGGGCATGAGAGATCTAACTGATCCCAGTGACAGGAATCAGAAGATCTCCCATGGCTGCACTGTCAGAATGGGGAACCGCCATGTTTACATGGGCAGGGCCACCTTAATAACATGATGGGCCCCTGGGCAAAGTAATGCACTAGGGCCCCTACCAGGGAGATGGTGACCTGCGGTGCGCTATGCGTGTGGTGGCAAGGAGTGAGTGTGGCTAAATAATGCTACATATTGGGCATGGCTTTTTAGTTTAATTAGAAAACACAGATACACAAAACCATGGAATTATCCCAAAATTAAATTCGCCCCTATACACACCAATGCAGCCTCCCTGTGCCCATCAATGTAGCCTCGCTGTGCCCATCAATGCAGCCTTGCTGTGCCCATCAATGCAGCCTGGTTATGCACATGATGCAGACTCAATATTGCCGCCCTAGAGGATAACACACACAGCGCTCCCCTTCCTCCCTCCCTCTCTCCTCCTCCTCACAGCGTGCATCTCCCGCTGTGCATCACAGAGCTTGGTCTGTGTTCGGCGGCGCTGTAACAAGGTCCCGCCTCCTAGACCAGCTCATGTGATAGGTGGAACACTGATTCAATCAGTGTTCCATCTATACTATCACAGGAGCCGAAGCAGGACCTTGTTACAGCTGCGCCAAACACTAACCAAGCTCTGTGATACACAGCGGGAGATGCACGCTGTGAGGAGGAGAAGGAGAGAGGGAGGGGAGCGCTGCAGCTGCAGCTCCAAGTGCAGGGGCCCAGGGATAGGCACGGACTAAGGCTGTGATGGACATTTTCCAAATTACAGACCTTAGTGAAGGACACCAAGGTACATTTTAAATTAAAACCTTCAAAAAAAACCTTAATCATTGTGCCCCATCATTGGTGTCAGTGGGAGGAATAGTGTCTCATCATTGGTGTCAGTGGGAGGAATAGTGCCCCATCATTGGTATCAGTGGGAGGAATAGTGCCCCATCATTGGTGTCAGTGGGAGGAATAGTGCCCCATCATTGGTGTCAGTGGGAGGAATAGTGCCCCATCATTGATATCAGTGGGAGGAATAGTGCCCCATCATTGGTATCAGTGTTGATGAATAGTGCCCCATCATTGGTGTCAGTGGGGAGGAATAGTGCCCCATCATTGGTGTCAGTGGGGAGGAATAGTGTCCCATCATTGGTGTCAGTGGGAGGAATAGTGCCCCATCATTGGTGTCAGTGGGAGGAACAGTGTCCCATCATTGGTGTCAGTGGGGAGGAATAGTGCCCCATCATTGGTGTCAGTGGGAGGAATAGTGCCCCATCATTGGTATCAGTGGGAGGAATAGTGTCCCATCATTGGTGTCAGTGGAGAGGAATAGTGTCCCATCATTGGTGTCAGTGGGAGGAATAGTGCCTCATCATTGGTGTCAGTGGGAGGAATAGTGTCCCATCATTGGTGTCAGTGGGAGGAATAGTGCACCATCATCAGTATCAGTGGGCGGAATAGTGCCTCATCATTGGTGTCAGTGGGATGAATAGTGCCCCATCATTGGTGTCAGTGGGAGGAATAGTGTCCCATCATTGGTGTCAGTGGGAGGAATAGTGCCTCATCATTGGTGTCAGTGGGAGGAATAGTGCCCCATCATTGGTATCAGTGGGAGGAATAGTGCCCCATCATTGGTGTCAGTGGGAGGAATAGTGCCCATCTTACATTGCTGGTCAGCATAGAAGGGACTCTTACATGTGTAGTCAAAACAAGGAACACCTCAAACTAATGGATAGTTAAAGGAAGAAAGTCCATTACATTAATTGTCAGTGGTAAGGGCCCCATCCCTTTGTATTGATGATTAGTTGGTTCCCCAATACATTGTTTGTCAATGGAGAAGTGCCAGCTGAGAGGGGACTCTCAGAATGATTGTTATCTTGCAGACCACCCAGAAATGAATGGGTAAGCCCAGGGCTCAGCCAGCCCCAGTCCTCTCAGGCAGGCCAGACCCCCACACCCAGTCCAGTACCTCCCTGTGAAATTTACAAACAGCTGAAGTGAGTCAGGAGGACCATCACTGTGAAAAAAACGTACTCTGCTGGCACTGCTCGCTCCCACACAACCAGGACAGTCTGCAAGATAACAATCATTCTGGGGGTGGCACTTCCCCACTGACAAACAATGTATTGGGAAACTAACTAATCACAAATGCAAGGGGATGGGGCCCTTAACAATTTACAGGCCACTAAAGTGAGTCAGGACTGGAGGACCGTCACTGTAACAAAAAGCTTACTCTGCTGGGCTGAGTCACTGATCGCTCCCACACAACACAGTCTCCTCAGGCTCAGGCAGGCTCAGCAGCACCTCCGCTCCTCTGTCCTGTTGTTCTTCTTCCCCTGGCCTCGAGGCCTGCGCTCAGCACATCCCTGCCTGCCACACACAGAGAAAGGCCCAGCCCCTCCCTCTCACTCCGCACGCAGTGCGCTCTGCAGGAGACTCCAGGAGGACGAGTGGGCGGCGCCATGCTCCCTGGTCGACCTATTACAGCCTAGGAAGATAGTGGAGTGTAAAAAAAAAAAGTGACAGTGTAAAAAAGAAAAAGTTTGCGGCGGCGACGGACACCTTGCCGATCCCTGCAGGGCCCCCCATGCAGCTGGGGCCCCTGGGCTGTGCCCAGGGGTGCCCGCTCATAAAGACGGCCCTGTACATGGGCGGCTCCCCGGTCTTTGCCTGTGGCCGCTCATCGCAGCTCGCCGGTGGACATCGGGTCCGCCCGAGCCGCGGGCACACTCCTTAGGAGTGCGGCAGGCGCGCTCGTGCGCCCCCTAGCGGCCATTCGCAGAATGCCGTCTTTTTACGGCGATTCGCGGCCAGCATCCGCACTGCCGCCGTAAATATGCGGTAGGCAGTGTGGAACTGGTTAAAACAGCAGTTTTTATTACCGCCAGTGCCGCCGTTAGAAAGATTCACCCTCTCTATTTGTTCTGTTTACTGTTATTATTAAAAGTGAACACAAAAGAAAATCCTAAATTTTGGGTTGTCCTAGAACAGTAATAGAGGGGAAATATTCCAATGGGGACACTAGCTCTGGTGCCAACATGGGATTCCCTCACTTTGCAGGAATTTTCTCTCACTTCCTGTATTGGCTATTGGACAGGAAATGAAGTAAAATCTCTCCTTGCCATCTGTGGGACACAGATGGCAAAGAAAAAAAAACTGACATGGGTTAAAACCCTCCCTTGCTCTACACAAAATGAAAAAAATGTTTTGTTTGTAGTTCTACTTAAACTGAAATAAATGCAACTTTTATTTTTTAATTAAAAACCCTGCTGAACTGGCTGAAATTCGAGTTGTGGGTGGCCCTGCAATTGAAATATTGACTGAGCTGAGTGCAAAACTATTGGCTGACGAGTGACTGCATACTATCTACTATCAGATGCAGTCACTGTTCTTCAGCACCAACTTATTCACACAGCTATGGGTGCCAAGGCTGCCTTAACTAGTTTCCGACCGCCCGCCGTGGATTGACGGCGGCAACATGGCTCTCCTACGTGAACACTTGTATAACAGTGTAAATTTGCTGTCCCCTCAAAATAACTCAACACACAGCCATTAATGTCTAAGGAGCGCAAGGTCTCTAACATCCACCAGCTCCGTAATGTCGTCAGGGAGGAATGGAAGAGGAATCCAGTGGCAACCTGTAAAGCTCTGGTGAACTCCATGCCCATGTGGGTTAAGGCAGTGCTGGAAAATAATGATGGCCACACAAAATATTGACAGTTTGGGTCCAATTTGGGCATTTTCACTTTTGTTGCCAGCGGTTTAGACATTAATGGCTGTGTTGAGTTATTTTGAAGGGACAGTAAATTTACACTGTTATACAAGCTGTACACTCACTACTTTACATTGTAGCAAAGTGTCATTTCTTCAGTGTTGTCACATGAAAAGATAGAATAAAATATTTACAAAAATGTGAGGGGTGTACTCACTTTTGTGAGATACTGTGTATATATATATATATATATATATATATATACAGGGGCGTTGCTGGGTCTACAAAAGATCTGGGGCTAGTGCCCATAGCAGCAAAGTAAAGAAAATCATATGCTTGAGTGGGCATACACATGTATATAATATACATGCGTGTGTGTGTATGCATGTATGTATGTGTGTGTATATATATATATATATATATATATATATATATATATATATATATAATATATAATGCCCTTTTCCCCCTTTTTTTATAAGTGATCACATTCCATCTGTTCTCAGCTGCATAAGAGCTGGGGGAGGAGAAGCAGCAGCACACTGAGCTTCTCAGTGAATGGCTGTGGGGGGCGTGTCAGGACAAGTCTGATCATTGGAGGAGAGCAGGATAAATCCCCAAGCACAGCTAGAGAACTGACCATAGTGGGCTCTCCTATTTAGTGTGGTCAGTTTTAAATAGTAAAGCAGAGGGACTAGCAGGAACAATAGGGATTTCACAGAAAGGAAGCAATACATAGAGGACAGGATACTTTCTCATACAAGTACATGATACAGCAGACACATATCAGGAATATGAAGTGTTGGGGTTTGAGTTTCACTCTTGTGCATTGAGCCCCTTGTACTTTACTCTACTTATAATAATGATAGTTACCGTCATTGAGGGCTCCTCTTCTATCATTTCAAAATTTAGCTGTTTGAAATACACCACAACTTTCACAAAGTTATCTCTGTGAAAAAAGATAAGAGGGAAAACCTTTATTCATGGGGACCCTTAAAATAACACCATTTAGTGGCTAATTGAACAAACCAAGGGCCCTTTCACATGGATGGGCCGCCCAGCGGACTTCGCTTTGTTCAATGGGGGATTGATCCGCTGATCCCCACTGAGCAGGCAGATGACAGGTCCGTCTCCGCTCACTGTGTAGAGATGGACCTGTCAGAGCCCCGCTCTCCTCTATGGAGATCAGATGAAAATGGACCGCCTGTCTGTTTTCATCCGATCCCATTCGATCCGATTGTTGCCCTAATGTGAAGACAATAGGTAAATTAAAAATGAATTTATTTAAAAAAGCACTTAAATTGTTACAGCAAAGGATTTGTGGCACGGCCGCCTGCAGTGCAGACCGTGCTCTGCTCCTTCCAACGCGTTTCCCCTAAGGAGGCATCAACTGGGACTGGAGATCCTCTTTTCCCAGATCCTCGATCTCCAATCCCAGTTGACGCCTCCTTAGGGGAAACGCGTTGGGAGGAGCAGAGCATGGTCCGCACTGCCGGCGGCTGTGCCACAAATCCTTTGCTGTAACAATTTTTTAAGTGCTTTTTTGAATTAATTACTTTTTATCAAAATATAATGCACTATCAGTTTTTCCTCAAAATTTTTATCATCCATTATGAACCGATTACTGAGGATCCATTTGAGCCCTTTGAGGAGGGTATAGAGGAATCCATTCTATCAGCCACAGATGAGCTTTTATGCTTACTCATCCATTTGGGTCTACTGGGAGCTGTTGTCCGCCATGAATCTCTGAGATCTGCTAGACAGAGGAATGCATCCCTAATCTGTGCATCAGCACACACGCTTGTGACCTATGTGGGTCTGGTAAGCAGCCAATTTTATTATCTTTGAGAACGGTGGTGTCTTCATACTAAAGGGTTCACACACCTTGGGATCTACGTCTATTCGATTTGGGACTCACAAGACAATTGGATGGATTTTCAATTCAGCCCATTTACTTGGTTTTCACACAGACTTTTTGGAACTTGAGAGAGACTGCTGGCATATATTCACTCTCTTGTTTTTTTTTTTCTCTTTTAGTTTATATACACGTTCGTGTTTGAATTGTATTTTTCATATCCATTTGATTATAGACACACAGTTTTAATAGACGCTTTGTTTATTCACATGTGTCATGGGTCAATTTAGACCACACACTCTGTTTTAATTTACCTATTGTCTTCACAATAGGGCACCAATATTGTGCAATATATTTAAAACCACTATGGGTTTCCCATCTCTTATATACACTGAGCAAAATTATAAACGCAACACTTTTGTGTTTGCCCCTATTTATCATGAGCTGAACTTAAAGATCTATGACTTTTTCTATGTACACAAAAGGCCTATTTCTCTCAAATATTGTTCACAAATCGGTCTAAGCCCTGGTTCACACTGACATGATTTGGCATGCGATTTGACATGTCAAATCGCATGCCAACTCGGCGGCAATAGCCGGCAATGGCGCCATCCTAATCGGTGCGACGCCACACTTGCGGCGCTGCACCGATTTCAAAAAGTAGTTCTTGTACTACTTTTTGCGATTTACAGGTGCGAATTCCATAGGCAGTTGTGCCAAAACCCGCACAGATGCCTGTGAAATCGCCGCTGAAATCGGGACTGACATGCGGGAATGAAATGGTGCGAGTTCAGTTCAACTTTCACCATTTCATTCCCGCAGTCAGGGTGAACCAGGGCTAAATCTGTGTTAGTGAGTACTTCTCCTCTGCCAAGATAATCCATTAACCTCTACCATAAGCCAACTCCAAAGGCGTTTCAGAGAATTTGAAGAGGGATGGTTGGCGATAGGTCTCAACACTGTGTGCTGAATGGGCTGTCATAAAGAACAGGCTCTGAGAAAGAGTCCTTGAGGTATAGTCCTGTGGGGTCGGCTCCACAAATGGCAGCTGTCTTAGGGGCAAGAGAACCTCTGTAGAGAACAAGAAAAGGAGAGACACAGCGCCTCTAAGTGTAGCCGTTTGACATATTTATTAAAAGTAGGATAAAAATTACTCACAAACGAGTAGTGGTTGCTGGCCTTGCAGTGTGAGTCACTGCGCACTATAATGTAGAGGGGATGCCTCACTGATCCGGGTGAAGGAGGGTGGAGTGCCTTGCTTGTGCAGCGTCCGTGGACCGGGTCTTGTCGGTGGTTCCCGGAGCTTCCTGGTTCGGGCACTGTTTTTTTTTAATTCTGGCGGCGGGCTGACGTTGGGCGCTCCTTCTTCAAGCCGACAACGCGTTGCCGCACCCAATGTCAGCCCGCCGCCGGAAGTGATGACAACAGTGCCCGACACTACAGCCCCAGGAACCAGGAATCGCCGGGAACCACCGACAAGACCCGGTCCAGGGACGCTGCACAAGCAAGGCACTCCACCTTCCAGACCGCATGTAACCACACCAGCCCAGGACCTCCACATCCAGCATCTTCATCTCCAAGATCATCTGACCAGCCCCCCCCCTCGGACAGCTGCTGCAACAATCGGTTTGCAAAACGAAAGAATTTCTGCACAAACTGTCATAAACCGTCTCAGGGAAGCCCATCTGAATGCTCGTCATCCTCATCGGGGTCTCCACCTGATTGCAGTTCGTCGTCATAACCAACTTGAGTGGGTAAATGTTCACATTCCATGGCGTCTGGCACTTTGGAGAGGTGTTCTCTTCACGGATGAATCACAGTTTTCACTGTACAGGGCAGATGGCAGACCGCGTGTATGGCGTTGTGTGGGTGAGCCGTTTGCTGATGTCAACGTTGTGGATAGAGTGGCCCATGGTGGTGGTGGGATTATGGTATGGGCAGGCGTATGCTATGGACAACGAACATAGGTGCATTTTATTGATGGCATTTTGAATGCACAGAGATACCATCCACGACCCATGTTGCAGCATGATAATGCACGGCCCCATGTTGCAGCATGATAATGCACGGCCCCATGTTGCAGCATGATAATGCACGGCTCCATGTTGCAGCATGATAATGCACGGCTCCATGTTGCAGCATGATAATGCACGGCCCCATGTTGCAGCATGAAAATGCATGGCCCCATGTTGCAAGGATCTGTGCACAATTTCTGGAAGCTGAAAACATCCCAGTTCTTGCATGGCCAGCATACTCCCCGGACATGTCACCCATTGAGAATGTTTGGGATGTTCTGGATTGGCGTATACGACAGCGTGTTCCAGTTCCTGCCAATATCCAGCAACTGTAGAGGAATGGATCAACATTCCACAGGCCACAATCAACAACCTGATCAACTCTATGCGAAGGAGATGTGCTGAACTGCGTGAGGCAAATGGTTGTCACATGAGATACTGACTGGTTTTCGGACCCCCCAATACAGTAAAACTGCACATTTTAGAGTGGCCTTTTATTGTGGCCTGCCTAAGGCACACCTGTGCAATAATCATGCTGTCTAATCAGTATCTTGATATGCCACACCTGTGAGGTGGATGGATTATCTCGGCAAAGGAGAAGTGCTCACTAACACAGATTTAGACAGATTTGTGAACAATATTTGAGAGAAATAGGCCTAAGTCATAGATCTTTGAGTTCAGCTCATGATAAATAGGGTCAATCACAAAAGGGTTGCGTTTATAATTTTGCTCAGTGTAGTATCAGCACACCTGTACACTATCTAAATGTAAACGGACGATCATCCATCAACATCCGTTTTTTGGAAATGGCAGCTCTATTTTTCTCCCATTAAAAAAATGGATCGTTTTGCATTGGTAGTGGATGAAAAAAAAAAACTGATGTACAACTGATGTACTGTAAAAACTGATAAGAACCTGATGAGAAACTGATAAGAAACTGATGAAAACGGATCCCTTTTTGTCTTTGAAAAAAACGTGACTGAACTGATGAAACAAACGGATGCTCATGTGAAAGGACTCTTAAAGTAGATATAAACCCAATCAAAAAATAAGGTTTAAAATGTTAATGCAATATTAAATGTCCTTTCAATCCTTTTAAAACTAAAGAATTAAAAAAATACATGGTGATCCTGCCATACAGGTCCTTTTTCAGGCACTTCCTGTCATAAGGTGACACCCGTCTCCCACTGGTGCTCCTGCTTTATCACCCTGCCACATGCACCCTGACAGAGATTGCAAGCAGCTGTTCTGACACACTTTACACAGGCATGTTGTCGCCCTGTTGCACCATCTTTAAAGTGATTGTAAAGGTTTGTTTTTTTAAATAACAAACTTGTCATACTTAGCTGCTCTGTGCAAAGGTTTTGCACAGAGCGACCCCGATCTTTCTTTTTTGGGATCTCCCGGGCAGCGCTCCTGGCTCCTCCTCTTCATCGGGTGCCCCCACAGAAAGCCACTTTCCATGGGGGCACCCGTGCGGACGTGCTCCCGAGTCCTGCTGCTGCTCCATTGACACAGACAGCAGGACTCAGCACCGCCCCCGGCTCCTGTGTCACTGGATTTGATTGACAGCAGCGGGAGCTAATGGCTCCTGCTGCTATCAATCTGTCCAATGAGGACCCTGGAACGATTTAGTTCAGGTAAGAAAAAGGGGGGCACTGGGGAGGCTGCCGCAGTACAGAAGGTTTTTCCCCTTAGAATGCATTATAATGAAAAACCTCAAGACTTTAAAACTCCAGCCCAGCACAGTGATGTGCAGTCAATAATGGAGCGAGTGCATGTAGACAGGAAGTTGCTGGAATAGGGTAAAGGAAATTAATGCAATGCAAAAAGGGTGACAGTATTTTATAAAAAATAAAGCAATTGATTCATAATACACAGTGCTTTAGTAAACTAAATGTCTTCTGGTTATCACTTAGATCTTGTTTAAAGCGGAGTTCTTCCCTGTTAAAAGTCAGCAGCTACCAAAAGTGTAGCTGCTGACTTTTAACAATCGGCCACTCACCTGTCCCTTGCTCCAGCGATGCGGCCGCCCGAGGGCTCGTTTGTCTCCCCCTCCCCTCGGTGGCGCCGGCATCACAAGTGTGGGTACCCGGCTTTGGCTTCAAAGCCGGGCGCTCACTGCGCATGCGCAAGTCGCGCTGTGGCTTGTGAATGGCTCGGCACATCTTCTGGAACCTGTGACGTGTACCAGAAGATCGCCGGGTGGGAGGGAGGGAAGGTGAACTTCCTTCCGGCTCCTCTACGCCAGGGGAGTAAGTGGACCTGGGGCCCTGAAAACAGGGTCCACGCCCCCCCCCCCCCAAAAAAATGACATGCCAATTGTATGTCAGGGGTTACCTCCCCTTAAAGCGGAAGTTCCACTTTTGGGTGGAACTCCGCTTTAAGGTCAAAGTTACAGGTACATGGCCCCCTATGTCTCTATATTCGTAGTCACTGAGATGGTCATAGGTTAGTAGCGCTGGGAGACAAACCTAATGAGCGCTGGGTTGTCAGCAATATCTTTCATCTGTCCTCCCCAATCTCTCAGCTCTTTTGCAAAGTTTTCCTACAAGAAAAAAAATATCTCATTATTATTGGTGTTCATATTACCTTAACTGCAATCATTTGACATACACATCACAGCTCTTACACAGACATCTTACTGTATATAAAGTGTTAGACTTACAATAAAAGCACTGGATGGCCACTGGGACCCTGACACAGTCAGCTCATACATTTCCTCTCTGCAGGAACAATAAGACATGGGATTATTCATTATGGAACTGATATGTAGACATTGCATTTAAAAGCTTAACATAAAACACTGCATAGTTGGCAACATTTAAAAAAATAATTAGAAGGAACACCTTTATAGGCTCAGCAAGAAAAAAAATGCTGGAAGCATGGGGGCTTAAATTGGTTGTCAACTCTTGACTACCACTTTAGCCTACAGGTAGGACTATAATAAGGCTTACCTGTAGGTGCCCTGCACATCTCCTAAACCTGCATGGTTTAGGAGATATACGGTGAAGAAACAGCCCCGTGCCGTTCCTTCACTGAGATTGTGCCACGATTGGTGGCTCCCGCACACATCATGTGGCTCCGGCAAATCACAGAGCCGGAGTCCGCGGCCCCGGAAGGAAGAGGGGCAAAGATGGACGCTTCCTGGAGCGGGAGACAGCGCGGGCTTTCAATGCAGGTATTTGTCACATAATAGGCTAGTATGCAATGCATAATCGCCTATTATGCTTTTACATTGCAGGGTAATGCTGACCAATGAAGAGGAAGTAAAACCCATCAGGGTTTACTTCCTCCTTAAGCAAAAGTGGATATATACAGTATATCACAAAATTGAGTTGACCCCTCAAATTTTTGTAAATATTTTATTCTATCTTTTCATGTGACAACACTGAAGAAAGGACACTTTGCTACAATGTAAAGTAGTGAGTGTACAGCTTGTATAACAGTTGTGGGGGGCTAGCTCAATGGGGATCACCTTCCCTGGGAAAAAGGTAGTCCAAACGGCAGGTTTTCTTAAAATCTGACTTGTAGCCAGTTTTATTTAAAAGGTTACAGGTAAATCAAATAAACAAATCAGAAAATAAATCCTTGCCATCCGGACACTAACTAAACATTTCTGGTTTTCTAACTCAGAGGTGAAGGGCTACTCCCAGTCACCCACAAGATCATGCAAACCTTTTGTTTCAATCATAAAGCAAACTTCAGTTCATCAGCTCTCTCAGGCTTGATAGCTCCTGAGTCCCAGGCCAGAGCAATCATCTGCTCCAGAACGGTTTCCTTTATACCACCTGGTGGTGGACAAATGGACCACGGAATCTGGCCCAGAACCAACCCTGCCAAGGTGGCTGGTAAAACCCCTACCGGATTCCACCTTAGTTTCCTGCAAATGAATGCATGAGAGGTGAAACATAACGTCCATCGATCACCTTGCCTTTCATAATGCCACACAGTGTAAATTTGCTTTCCCCTCAAAACAACTCAACACACAGCCATTAATGTCTAAACTGCTGGCAACAAAAGTAAGTACACCCCTAAGTGAAAATGTCCAAATTGGGCCCAATTAGCCATTTTCCCTCCCCGGTATCATGTGACTCATTATTGTTACAAGGTCTCAGGTGTAAATGGGGAGTAGGTGTGTTAAATTTGGTGTTATCGCTCTCACTCTCTCATACTGGTCACTGGAAGTTCAACATGGCACCTCATGGCAAAGGACTCTCTGAGGATCTGAAAAAAATAATTTTTGCTCTACATAAAGATGGCCTAGACCCTGAAACTGAGCTGCAGCACGGTGGTCAAGACCATACAGCGGTTTAACAGGACAAGTTCCACTCAGAACAGGCCTCGCCATGGTTGACCAAAGAAGTTGAGTGCACATGCTCAGCGTCATATCCAGAGGTTGTCTTTATGAAATAAACGTACGAGTGCTGCCAGCATTGGTGCAGAGGTTGAGGCGGTGGGGGGGTCAGCCTGTCAGTGCTCAGACCATATGCCGCACACTGCATCAAATTGGTCTGCATAGCTGTCATCCCAGAAGGAAGCCTCTTCTAAAGATGGTGCACAAGAAAGACCTTTTGAAGACAAGCAGACTAAGGACATGGATTACTGGATCCATGTCCTGTGGCCTGATGAGACCAAGATAAACGTATTTGATTCAGATGGTGTCAAGCGTGTGTGGTGGTAATCAGCTGAGGAGTACAAAGACAAGTGTGTTTTGCCTACAGTCAAGCATGGTGGTGGGAGTGTAATGGTCTGGGGTTACATGAGTGCTGCTGGCACTGGGGAGCTGCAGTTCACTAAGGGAACCATGAATGCCAACATGTACTGTGAAATACTGAAGCAGAGCATGGTCCCCTCCCTTTGGAGACTGGGCCGCAGGGCAGTATTCCAACATAACGACCTCAAACACACCTCCAAGACGACCACTGCGTTGCAAAAGAAGCTGAGGGTAAAGGTGATGGACTGGCCAAGCATGTCTCCAGATCTAAACCCTATTGAGCATCTGTGGGGCATCCTCAAAGGGAAGATGGAGGAGCGCAAGGTCTCTAACATCCACCAGCTCTGTGATGTCATCAAGGAGGAGTGGAAGAGGACTCCAGTGGCAACCTGTGAAGCTCTGGTGATCTCCCTGCCCAAGAGGGTTAAGGCAGTGCTGGAAAATAATGGTGGCCATACAAAATATTGACACGTTAGGCCCAATCACTTAGGGGTGTACTCAGTTTTGTTGCCAGCGGTTTAGACATTAATGGCTGTGTGTTGAGTTATTTTGAGGGGACATCAAATTTACACTGTTATACAAGCTGCACACTCACTACTTTACATTGTAGCAAAGTGTCATTTCTTCAGTGTTGTCACATGAAAAGATAGAATAAAATATTTACAAAAATGTGAGGGGTGTACTCACTTTTGTGAGATACTATATATATACAGCCCATCCCTCACCTCTAAGCTGGGCCAGGCTCTAAAGCAGGTAGGCTTACTTAGAAAAGCAGATGGGATATTGCAATAAAATGCCTGCCTGTTTACAGTTTTTTTTTTCAGTTCAAACTTTAGTTCTGCATTAACTCACCTCTAGTAAATCTTGCTAGGTTTAAAGTAGCAAGTACCACCTGGCTCAAGCTATGTCACTTATGTGCCCTCAGTCTCCAAGCCCACACACAAAATAAATGATGTATAAGGGCCATGTCAGACAGACAATGTATTCACTCTAAGGCACAGGTGTCAAACACAAGGCCTGCGGGCCGTATCCAGCCCGCCATGCCTTGCTGAGTGGCCCGCACAGCGGCCTACGGCCAACATCTGTTACTTTTTCTCAGTGCCAAGTCTCCCAAGAGTAAACATCCTCCCCCTCAGTCCCGCGAGCAGAGCCGGCTTGAATCAGCGCATTTGCGGCCCGTCGGTCTGCAAGGAGACAAGAATAAACCTCCCTCGCACTCTCTCCTCCCCAATCCCTTCAGCGGCACCGGCCGTGAGCTGAGCGCAGGCGCGGCCTGTCGGTCTCCAAGAAGACAAGATTAAACATCTCCCGCTCTCTCTCCTCAGTCCCTTCTTGGGCGCCGGAAACTCCCCCACTGACAGCTATGCCGGGCCGACCAGCTGTGTTTTTTTTTTTGCTTCCATCCAGCAGGCTGAATCCTGAGGGCGGCTTTTTTGAGGACTTGATGAAGAGAGGCAGTGTTGTGCTGAGGTACCAGAGCTGGGCCAGGTAGGAAGGTAGGAGATGGTACAGATGTGAGGAAGTGGGGGGGATGTGTTGGTTGCAGAGGTCGGAACCCAGGAGAGGTGGAAATGTTATGTTGCACAATGTGTATGGCATACTCCTGAACCCTTCACTCCGTATTCAGCATGCTCCTGAACCCTGCACTCTGTACGTAGCGCGCTCCTGAACACTGCACTCTGTACGTAGCATGCTCCTGAATCCTGCATTCTATACATAGCACGCTCCTGAATCCTGCACCCTGTACATAGCGCGCTCCTGAACCCTGCACTCTGTACATGGGCATGTTCCTGAACCCAGCAGTCTGTACGTAGCATGCTCCTGAACCCTGCACTCTGTACGTATCACACTCCTGAACCCTGCATTCTGTAAGTAGCACGCTCCTGAACCCTGCACTCTGTACGTATCACACTCCTGAACCCTGCATTCTGTACGTAGCACGCTCCTGAACCCTGCATTCTGTACATAGCACGCTCCTGAACCCTGCATTCTGTACATAGCACGCTCCTGAACCCTGCATTCTGTACATAGCACGCTCCTGAACCCAGTGTTCTGTACGTAACACGCTCCTGAACCCAGCACTCTGTAGATAGTGCATTCCTGAACCCTGCACTCTGTACTTAGCGCGCCCCTACAGTAGATACATAGTCCTACAGATGCAACCGGCCCTTTGAGGGCAACCATACTGCTGATGCGGCCCCTGGTGCATTTGAGTTTACACCCCTGCTCTAAGTAAAACATCGTTTATTTCTTTGGAATTGTCAAATCGCTAATTTTTAAGAGACTTGTAGCTCAGATGCTCAGCAAATGAGTTTGTGTTGTGTCATGTTAGCAACAAGCAAACCAGCAACAGTCCCTCTGCATTCACCTCTACTAGCTACAAATACTAAAGGAAAGCACATTGTAGCAAAGCACACCAACCTAATAATCTAGCACTGATTTAACTTGTAGCTGTGACAGAAAGTGCTTCTTTACAACAAATCACCAGCAACTATGGTGAATAAAGCAGCTACAAATTTCTGAAAGTAGCAAGCATTACTAATTTATAGCAGCAATCCATTGCTGCTACAAAATCACCTGTCTGATATGGACCTAAGCATAATATAGTCAAGATGTGGGCGGGGGGGGGGCGTACTTGAGCTGATTGACTTGTAAACAGCATGGTGGGGGATTATTAGCAGTTTGAATGGGCATTAGGCTATCTGAGCCTAAGTAGCATTTGAAGATATGTCTGGATTTTACAGTACAGCCTGTGGAATGCGTACACTGTGGTCCTGCAGGCTCAGAAACACTTGCCAACTATACCCCAGTATATATATGTATTGCTGCCCTCTTGATGATGGCAAGATAATTCAATACTCCTCTGGTTTCCCTGACTTTGTGAGTCTTCTGCCACTTCTGACACACTGGGTTTACTCATTGTGTTAGTGTCCCTTTAAGTAATGACACAGTAATAGAATTCACCAGGTTGAGTTGAATTAGCAGTGTTTACTCAAAGGATTTATTAACTGAAGAACTTTGACCCAACAGGGTAAGATTAGGCACACAGAGTAGTTTTCACAACATGATAAATGGCATACAGCAGTAAATAATACTTAACACTAAAATGGAACTACCGCTTTAAGCACTCCTCACCCCCTTACATGCCACATTTGGCATGTAATTTTTTTGGGGGGGGAGTGTGTCCCCAGGTTTCAGAGGGACTTCCTGTCCCTCTTCCACCTTCCGCCTCTGGGCCGCCTAGGCGACTCCTCCTCTCCTCCTAGGCGGCCCCTCCCTCCTGGCAATCTTCTGGGACACGTCACAGGTCCCAGAAGATTGCCTGGCCATTGGCAACGCGCAGCGCGACTCGTGAAGCCACGGCCGGCGCCCACACCTGAAATGCCGGCGCCGCAGGGAGGAGGGGGAGACGAGCGAGGCTTCGGGCGCAGCCGTCGCTGGACCGGGAGACAGGTAAGTTACTGTTTATTAAAAGTCAGCAGCTACACTTTTTATAGCTGCTGACTTTTAATAAACCAAAAATCTAGTGGAACTCCGCTTTAATGTCAATTATAATCTTTCAAACTTAACCAATGTATATATATTTATCTATATACTGTACATGGGAGTGGGGCACAGGAGAGTGAGGGAATGACTCCTGTATGTGTCAGACTACTCTCTACTGCTCACTCGCATGAAAACAGCAAAACAGCAGATAAACCAGTATAACACCAAGAATAGTAAATACAGCATTATTCAGCCTGCTCTGAGAGAGAGAGTTCTTTGTTGAATGCAACTGTATAAGAAACTTCAGCAAAAGTAATATATGCTGCCCAAGTGGGGGGGAAGAATGAATATTGGTTGCAGTCCAATGTCACTTGTGCGACAGTTTAGTTGATCTTCAGCTAGGTTTCTGTAGATTAAGTGGTATATAACTAAGTATTTGTTGATAAAACAATGCAAATCCAAGGAAATGTAGTGTAATCAGATATAGCACTCTTTCTGCAGAAGGACAATGAAAGCTTCACAGTGATCACCGACTTGCAAAATCTGTGGAACTACAAGTAGCAGCAACTGATGCAAAGTAAGGCTGCCTGTGTATAGCGTTCACACTCAAAGTGAATGAATAGGCCTCTTTTAGTATCAAATATGCTAGCAGAAATGAAGAGTAAGGCTGTCTATGCACATTGTCTGTTAGGATGGGTTTTCACCTGCTCACCACACAGGAACAGAAGATGTAGATGCTGTATACTCCGGATATAATGATGATGATGATCTCTCCAGTCTATGGCTCTTAGAATAGTCTTCGGCTTCCACCACCTCTCACCACGGTTCTACCGGATCTGTCGCGCACACGGGGTGTATAGAGCAGGAACAGGCCCTGATTGCTGTGGGGCAGGATATTCAGGCTGCTCGCTGATGTCCCGCAGGGTATCTGGATTGATGAGTCTGTGAAAGCAGGCTGCGACTCCGCCACTTCCAAAAACAGATTCCTTGCATAGAGATCCATGCAGGTCCAGAGAGAGCACGCCAGGCCCAAAGCCTCTGTTTTTATAGTCTCTCCCACGAGGCACTTCTTCTCCCAGAAACCTCCCCTTCTCCACAGCCTGTTGGGGTAGGTGTAGTTTCTCCCAGGTACAGCCAAGGGACAAATCCTTACAAGTAAACTACATCCCCCAGAATGCATCACTCTCTTGTCACTATCATAGTCACAGATCGGCCAAACTGGAACACAAGGGGAAACAATTACATTATGTTTAATAGCAGAAAATGTCTTCTAGTTGCCGGAAATGTGTATACCCAGCTCCTGGCTACATATACTAATCGAGTGGTGCACACCCTTTAAAGGGTCAGTCTATTAAAAAGTGATATTTAAGCCTGAGGTGGTGATGGAAAAATGTAATATTTCATTTTTGGCTCACAATATCTAAGAATGGATTCTAAGCCTGGTTACCTTAGCTGACGTCATACTAAACTGATCAAGACCTTAAAAAGTAATGTTGCTCTCAAGGGGGTTGCTTATTTCCTTACAAACCAGTCCTGTATATAACATAGCCAAAACTTGGAATAATCAGTCTCGTCCCCAGAAGTGCGTTATGCATGTGTCTGATTTGATCATCATACCACGCCGCAATAAAGCAGACCGGACTTTGTGGCAAAACAACATTAAGTATTACTAATACTAAGCATTAAGTATTACTAATACTATTACAATACTAAGTATTCTTGTTATATTTTCTAATATTATTACATTTGTTATATGTCATTACTTTTTTTAATTTAAATCAGAGCTAAAGTTTATTCATGCTCAAAGTATACAAACCAGAACAATCAACAGACAGAGTAAAGAACAACCAGTGTGTACAGCCAACCAAACTACAAAAGAGCCAAAGTGGTACAATCAAGTAAAACAGTTATAAAAGTCATAAAAGACCATTAGTAAGACAGTAGATCTCTTGTTCTAGCATGAACTTTCAAAAAAAGATCAAAGACAAGAGCACCCTATAGAATAGACATGGCAGACATATTTGTGCGGCTACAGAGAGCGTATCTATCATTACTTAATTAAATGTTATACCTATAAGTGTTTGTGTGATCTCTCTTTGCACATCTCAAACAAAACCCCAAAAATGTAAACTATCACGTAACCGTGATAAACAGGTGGAGCCTGGTGGGCTAAGCCTTTGGCTTTATATAGGTCATGCATACTGCAACAATAAGATCTGCCTGCCATAATTCTTGCCTTTTTTTTTTTTGTCCACCTGGGAGTTTTGCGTTTCCCCCCACCTTTTTGTTTTCTGGCCGCTCATCTCACTCGTCATAGTATCAAAAAGATAAAAATGAAACAGGGACAGTGGGAGCCCCTTTAAAAGGCTACAGCACCTGTGTAGACCCAGGAACCCGGCACAGGTCTGCCAACATTAACCAGGCATCCTTATGAAGAAGGAGCTTCCTCCTATTGCTTTCTGCTCTCAGCTTTATACCACATTGCTAGTCATGGCCTGCATTTTGCAGTTCATAAAATTCAGGCCATGGTGTGAAGTCATCGGTGTCCCACAGAGTGTTAAGATTATATACTTTATAGTGGTCCCAAAATTAAACAGTTCTGGATGAGAATATATACTTGGATTCATTACCAATATCCTCAAAAATGCCTACATATCTCTCCTGAATGGCTCTTCCCAGACGCTCATATGTTATCATATATGCAAAACTGTCTGCCGCTAAAGCCTGGAAATCACCTGTGATAGATGTGGTAACCTAAAATAAGATTTGATGGATAATGCCACATGAAAAAGATAGCTATCATCTTATGATAAACAGAGGAGATTTGAGAGGATCTGGAACACATAGATATGTTATATTAAGTTCTTTTAGCTTGGATTTGGGAGAGGAAGGAGTTCCTCCCTGAGAGGAGAGCTTACTTTTTTTTCTCCTCTTTTTTTGTAACTTTTATTCATTTTCCTTGAGCCTCTTTACTCTGATGCTCTATGCCTTTTTTTATCAAGGTTTTTTGTCTTCATATGTTGATAACCTGCTGATGGCACTCTTATGGCAATGACAATGAGTTGGGTTAGAGCTTTAGACCTGTCTTGGGACCCATCAGTTATTTGGGCTCTGAGCCATGGGCGTCCGCAGATAGGGGCAAGGGGGGCAATTGCCCCCCCCCTGGAATCAGGGATCAGAATAGGGGTTCCCCACTAGGTCCTTATCCTCTTGAGCCATGTATGCAGTTTCTGACAGTCTCTTGGGCCATGTATGCAGTCTCTGACTGTCTCCTGTACCATGTCTGCAGTCTCTGACTGTCTCCTGTATCATGTCCGCAGTCTCCGGCCATCTCCTGGATCATGTCTGCAGTCTCTGACCATCTCCTGTACTACGTCTGCAGTCTCTGACCGTGATAATGTAATTATGACATTGTCAAAAAGGGGCAGAGCATGGATGACCTTGAAATTATGCCCCCCCCCCCCCTAGAATAGAAAAAGTTCTGTGGACGCCCATGCTCTGAGCCAGTGTGCTCAACCACAGGGCCTACTCCTCAACACCTGATCCGACTTAACAGATCCCCAC
>BLSH010102431.1:255188-292001 GCA_018402905.1 Glandirana rugosa
GGGCCCTGTCCTTGTCCACAATGTCTGTTTCGTAACCGGATATGCCGAAGACGAGGAAGGTGTCGACAGACGAAGGAGATGACGGCCGTGGCGGGGGTACGAGAGACTACGAGACCCCACCGACCAACCGTTGGGTAACTAACGTTAGACCCGAACGACTAGAAGGTAGGATCCCGTACCCGTACGTGAAGGGACCAAACTCAAACGGTCCGATGTAATCTCCCGAGACGCCCGGTGTCCAACTCGTGGGGACATCATTTCGTTCTAACTCCTATTGTCGGGGTTTCAGTGGTCACCGTCGAGGTCACTAAAGAAAAGAATGTCGACTTGACAGACACAAAAGAGGGCGTCCGGACATTTGCCTGTACACGCGTCAACTCATAGTAACTCTTGACACCGACGTCAGTGACCCTTAAACGGACAGGGTTCCTACACCCCCAAGGATTCACATTAGAGTCGTTGTTGCGTTAGGCACTCAGAGGACACATTTTACCGTATATACCATAATAGTATGGAGGGTTGAAAGTTTGAGCTCTTTCTCTCTGTGAACTCCCTCCAATTTCGTTCCGTTTTACCCACACCAGTTTACAATGTCATCAGAGAGCATGGGGGCGGTGCCGGCAGTAGAGGAAGCAGACAGCTGTGGAAGGAGCAGAAGCCGTATAGGCCAATGCTTTGTCTGTAACACCTGTTCCTGTCCCGGGCAGAGTGATACCAAGAGCGACCTTTCTAGCAGCCTGGTAAGTGATGTCAGCAGAAGCTGGAAGAGGAAAAGGTCACATCACAGAGACTGTACTTTTGCAATGGGCATATTGGCACTTATAAAAAGGGTTATTAGGCTGCTTTCACACTGATAGGTAGGTACAGCGCTGTGCATTTGTGGCTTTCCTGCGGGTTAGCTGCAGTGAGCCATAGGGGTCAATTCACTAAGCTTTACCGCATGCGATAAGGCAGTGGTTCTCAACTCCTGTCCTCAGGACCCACTAACAGGCCAGATTTTAAGTATTACCTTGGGAAGATGCAGACTAGAATACTGCATTCACTGAGCAGCAAATGAGATCACCTGTGATGTATTTCAGTTACCTTGCAAACTTGGCCTGTTAGTGGGTCCCGAGGACCAGAGTTGAGAACCACTGCGATAAGGGTATTATGTTACTCATTTGCATAAATTATCGCATGCGGCAAATTAAGTCCAGTTCACAAATAAAAAATAAAGATTTTGTAGTGTTTACTGAAAAAAATGTGGCGGTAAATATCGCATAAAAAGCTCTTTTTTTTTACAAATCCCGGCCCGCTCCATAGCAACCAGCTCAATGCAGTAAGTTACTGCATCAAATAATGCAGTAATTACAGCTAAATCGAACAAATACCACATTCTGTATTTAACGAAAAATTCTTAGTAAATTGACATTTCACAACTGATTTACCGCATGCCATATTTTAACGCATTTTATTTGCCGCTATTTAATTTTTAGTGAATTGACCTCGTAAACTTCTATACCCTGCGGTTTTGGTGCGCTTTCTGAAAGCGCACCAAAACTTCTGGATATATCCGAATCTTAAAATCACAATAGTAACAAATTTCAACAAACAAAATAATTATAATGAAAACAACAACTTCATTCCGATTCATTTGCTTCATCCGGATGACATGATGCAATAGTTTGAGCCTTTTGTTAATGTTTGAAGCATCCAAACTAATGTAACAGCATAACGAATGATCCAAATTGATTTGAATTAATTTGTTTTAGCTAGTGAGCGTGGCATGAATATTCTAATAAGATTTATTTTTTTATTGGGGTTGAGAAACCATTTGTTTAATTAGTATGTGCGCCTCCCAACCAACAAAGTCAGTTGGGAATAATTTAGAATATTTTCATTATATACAAATGGCTAATCTCCCGAAATAAATAATTAACACGGTAAAACGAATATAGAATATACAGTCTTCCGAAATAACAAAAGAATAACAGAATTTCTGAAAATATGAATTGATTCAAAACAACGAATGTATACTCTCCTAAGATAATGAATCGTTATGAAAATGAATCATTCTAACATAACGATTATGACGAAACAAAATTATTTTCTCGAATGAAACGGGAAAAAAACTAAGCACATTTTTCTGTTGTGCACATCTCTAATACAAGCTTCATGAATTGTCACCAGGGGCAGAGTTTGTACAAATGAGTATCGTCATTTAGCAATGCCGGGTGCTGCGCGATGCCTACGGTGGGGAAAATAATTTGATCCCCTGCAGATTTTGTAGGTTTGCCCACTTACAAAGAAATGAAGGGTCTATAACGTCTTATCATAGGTGTATTTTAAATGATGGAGACAGAATAGCAACCAAACATCCAGAAAGAGCACATGATACAAATGTTATAAATTGAGTTGCAGTTCAGTGAGTAATATAAGTATTTGATCCCCCAGCAAAACATGACTTAGTACTTTGTGGAGAAACCCTTGTTGGCAAGCACAGAGGTAAATGTTTCTTGTAGTTGGTGACCCGGTTTGCAGACATCTCAGGAGGGATTTTGGTCCACTCTTCTTTACAGATACTCTCTAAATCCTTAAGGTTTCTTGGCTGTCGCTTGGCAACTCGAAATTTCAGCTCCCTCCATAAATTTTCTATAGGATTAAGGTCTGGAGACTGGCTAGGCCACTCCATGAGCTTAATGTGCTTCTTCTTGAGCCACCCCTTTGTTGCCTTGGCGGTATGTTTTGGGTCATTGTCATGCTAGAAGACCCATCCAGTGTTCTGGTTGAGGGAAGAAGGTTCTCATCCAAGATTTGACAATATGTGGCCCCGTCCTTTGGCCCCTCTATGTGGCCTGTACCTTTAGCAAAGAAACAGCACCAAAGCATAATGTTTCCACCTCCATGCTTGACTGTAGGGATGATGTTCTTAGGGTCATAGTCAGCATTTTTCTTCCTCCAAACACAGTGAGTCGAGTTAATGCCAAAGAACTCAATTTTAGTCTCATATGACCACAGCACTTTCTCCCAATCCTTCTCTGAATCATTTAGAAAAATGTTCATCTGCAAACTTCAGACATGTGCCTTCTTGAGGAAGGGAACCTAGCGGACGTTGCAGGATTTCAGTCCATGGTGGCGTATTGTGTTACCAATGATTTGTTTGGTGACTGTGGTCCCAACTACCTTGAGATCATTCACACGCTCCTCCCGTGTAGTTCTGGTCTGATCCCACACTTTTCTCATGATCATCCTTATCCCATGAGGCGAAATCTTGCATGGAGCTCCAGACCGAGGGCGATTGATTGTTATTTTGTATTTCTACCATTTGCGAATATTCGCTCCAACAGTTGTTTCCTTTTCACCAAGCTTCTTGCTGATAGTCTTGTAGCCCATTCCAGCCTTGTTCAGGTCTATGATTTTGTCCCTAACATCCTTTGACAGCTCTCTGGTCTTGCCCATGATGGTGAGGTTTGAATGGAAGAAAGATTCTGTGGTTGGGTGTCTTTTATACACATAATGAGTTATCATTAGGAGCACCTTTATAAATTGACAGGACTAATCTGTGTACCACAGGAGCACCTACTGTAGCCCACGGGTGGTCAACCCGTGGCCCTCCAGCTGTTGTGAAACTACAAGTCCCATCATGCCTCTACTTTTGGGAGTCATGATTGTACTTGTCAGCCTTGCAATACCTCATGTGACTTGTAGTTCAACAACAGCTGGAGGGCCACAGGTTGAGCCATGCTATAGCCAGCCTGTGAGAGCCAGAATTATTGTTGGTTGGTAGGGGATCAAATACTTATTTTACTCACTGAACTGCAACTCAATGTATAACATTTGTATTATATGTTTTTTCTGGATTTTTGGTTAATATTCTGTCTCTATCATTTAAAATACACCTGTGATACAAAATGAAGGACCCTTAATTTCTTTGTAAGTGGGCAAACTTACAAAATCCGTAGGGGATCAAATAATGATTTCCCCCACTATTTACAGCCCCAATCATAAGAAATACTAGAGTATTAGTAGACAGAATCCAAAAAACAGATAGTCTTATTAAATGGAACCAAGCATAAAACACACACAGAGGGCCAATGTGTTTTATGATTAAGGCTGGATTCACACCAGTCTGGTGAGAATTCCAGCCTGTTTGCTCCTGAAAACGAATGGAGTCGATGTTCAGCGGCTCCTGTCCATTCTCACAGTGCAGCAGCTACCTGGGGATGAAGGGGGAAGTGCCGCGAGCAGGGGGAAAGATCCCCGTTCAGTGTGGAACACATCTGTGGGGCAGATACGTTCCCATTGAACTTAATAGGCTGGGAATTCGCACCTCATTGCACAGAAAACGCAGACATTTTCTGTGCAATGCGAAGTGCAAGTGCACTGCACCTATGTGAACCTGACACATTGAAAACATTGTGTTTTCAGGTGTCGTGTGATTTGGGTACGGTGTAAGCCGCATCCAATTCACATAGGTGTGAACCCAGTCTTAAGGGGTTGTAAGCCCTCAAGGTTTTTCACCTTAATGCATTAAGGTGAATAACCTTCTGTACTGCAGAAGCCCCCCAGAGCCCCCCTTTTACTTACCTGAGCCCGATCGCTCCAGCGACAGGGACGAGCACACCCGCTCCAGCCATTGCCTTGGGTCCCCATTGGATAGATTGATAGCAGCAGAAGCCATTGGCTCCCGCTGCTGTCAATCAATGCTGAGGAGCCGAGTCCTAATGTCCTAATGAGTGTGTCAATGGACGCAGCAGCAGGACATGGAAGCACGCCTGCACGGGTGCCCCGAGGGAGAGCAACTCTCCAATGGGGCACTCGAGAAGAGGAGGAGCCAGGAGCACCGCTGAGGGACCCTAGAAGAGGAGGATCGGCGCCACTCCAACTGCACAGAGGAGGTAAGTATGACATGTTTGTTTTTTTGTTTTTTTAAAAACAAACCTTTACATATCCTTTAAGGCAGGGGTCTCCAAACTATGGCCCTCCAGTTGTTTAGGAACTACAATTCCCATCATGCCGAGTTATGTCTGTGGATGTCAGAGTTTTACAATGCCTTATGGGATGTGTAGTTCCCAAACAGCTGGAGGGCCATAGTTTGGAGATCCCTGCTTTAAGGACTAACAGCCAAAACGCGTTGGCTCTCTGTGTGGATTTTATGCTTGGATCCAATTAATAAAGGCTCACTGTTTGTGGATTCTACCAAAGTGCCAGCATTTCTTCAAGATTCAAATTCTACAGGGCTTACAATGGCCGACAGCTTGAGTACCAATTAATATACTCAACATGATTAAGGAGAGGAGGTAGTAGCTCTGTGTGTCTTGAATTTACAGCCCCAGTCCTAAACATATTTATAGACATATAACTCAACATGATGCAAGTATGAGCTTTCTCTCTTGGTATTCATTAGCTCTGTTCAGTTAGTGATTAGGGTGTTCGTCATTAACCTCACCTCTCTTGTGTACCCAGCGCCGTAAACATCTTTATAGAAATTGTTGATGCCATCCCCTTCTGTGCATTGGCTTGCATATGGTGATTTTAATCTGTTGATGTGAACCTGTAAAATAATATTGTAAATCTTATCAAAAGTATGGGTTTATTATGTACATTATTACGGTATTCGTCTTTGGTCAATCTTTGTTTTATGTTTTTTTAACTTTGTGTTTTTTTTTTTTTTTTTTTACTGTTTGTATAAAAGCTACAGGTATTTAATATAGGGTATCCCCATGACATTGGTGTCATAGAACATTATAGGGGTTTTAAAGTAAGAATATAGCAGAAGCTGTTTGCCTTCAGACTGTATATTTCTAATAAAACAGACAAGGGAGAAAAACTGGGACCATCTGCTGGCATGTATCTTTTACAATCATCATATACAGGTACAATAAAGAAAGATTTTGATTGAAACTCATATGCCCAAATATTCATCCAAGTCACCATGATCAATGATCGAATCGGATTATCACTTGCACAGATTAAGCTGTATGTGAGCGCCCAAAGCTCAATTGATTACATTGTACAGAAGTTCAATGCAACAAACAGAGCCTTCAATTACAATTTTTTTCAAGCATACCATGACAATTAAACAGGATCAAATTGTTGACTGTTTAATTTATTGTAATTTTAACAACTTTTTAGCAATTTATGTCTGTTTTTCTGCCTATTAAAAACTTGTTAAAAATGTTACTGTAGTTTATTTTATTTAAAAAAAGTGCTATATTTATGAAAATAGTTGTATTCTATGAATTACAGAAACATAACATTTAATGATCATTTTCCATCTAGAATAGAAAAGTGATAGTTTTGTTGTATATAGACAATCTATGACTTATGTATACAGTTGAGCGAACACCTGGACGTTCGGGTTCTGGGGGTCCGAACGAACTTTGGGAAAAAGTCCGGGTTCGGCACCGAACGTTGCCGAACGTTTTCCCGGACCCCGAACCCCATTGAAGTCAATGGGGACCCGAACTTTTAGGCACAAAAATGGCTGTAACAAAGTCCTGGCAAGTGCTAGAGGGCTGCAAAAGGAAGTAAAATGAGGGTAAGAGTAGGGCAAGTGACCTACAAAAAAATGGGGATAGGGAAAATAAATTAAAATCAAATAAACTAGGAGATGATTTTTGAACAATAATGTGTCACTTACAGCTGCAGCTAGAACCTCTCCCTTTAGAACTAGGAGATGATTTTTGAACAATAATCTGTCCCTCTAAGCAGAAGCCTCTACCAAGTGCCGTCAGATCGTTGTGTAATGCAGGGTTTGATCTGCAATCTGTCACTCAAAGCAGCAGTATGTGAAATCTCAAATTACTCCCACAATCTGATCGTTGTGTTACGATCGTAGCGATCGTTGTGTTATGCAGAGTTGATCTGCAATCTGTCACTCAAAGCAGCAGTATGTGAAATCTCAAATTATTCCCACAATCTGATCGTAGCGTTGTGTACGATCGTAGCGATCGTTGTGTTATGCAGAGTTGATCTGCAATCTGTCACTCAAAGCAGCAGTATGTGAAATCTCAAATTTCTGCAATCTGTCCCTCAGAGCAACAGTAGTAGTAATCTCAGGATGCAGGATCAGATGTTAAAATGAAATGTCTGCAATCTGTCCCTCACAAAAACGCCGGCAGCATCCTCTCCCTACACTAACCCAAGAGCATGTGACATGCAGCACTGTGACTCCAGCCTCATATAGAGGCTGGGTCACATGATGCACTGGCCAATCACAGCCATGCCATTAGTAGACATGGCTGTGATGGCTTCTAAGGGCAAACCAGTGAAACGCTTGTTCATTGGCTGCCCTGCAGCTATTCAACATGCGTGATCAACTACCAGAACCCGAATGTTTTTTGAAACGTCCGTGTTCGGGTCCGGGTCCCGGACACCCCAAGGTTCGATATGGACCCGAACGTTACAGTCCGGGTTCGCTCAACACTACTTATGTAATCATTGACAGAGATCAAATGTTGGTAAATTGCTCAATTTTTGCATATTGTTAGCTGACTCTGTTAAAGAAGAACTAAAGGCGAAACTTTTTTTTTCCATTTAATTTTGGATAATGTAAGGCAAACTTTTTTTTTAAAATCTCATTTTGGATAATGTAAGGGAGGGTTATAACCCGTGTCAGGTTTTTTTTGCCATCTGTGTCTCCTTGGGGAGATTTCTTTTCATTTCTTGTCCCATAACCACAACAAGAAGTCAGAGCAAATCCCTCCAAAGTGAGGAAATCCCGGGGTGTCACCACGGTCACCAGAACTAGTGTTTCCATTGGAAAATTACCCCTATTACTGTTCTGGTGTTAACCCAAAGTTTGGGATTTTCTTTTATTTTCACTTTTGGTGAATTTCCCTAATGGGGGCACAGATAGGAAAAAAAAACTGGCAGGTGTTTTAATCTTTCTCCATTCTATTCAAAAGCTAACTAAGAAAAAAGGCTTTAGTTCTACTTTGATAATAGAATTTGTCACTTGACTGGGGCTCCATCTAGCTGTAAAAAAGTAGAACAACACATAAAGGATTTTCCATGGCATTGTCTTATCTGACTGGGAAGGATTAAGCCATGGTTTTATGTTTTTTCAACACCAGTGAGTTCTGATATAGGGGATTTAAGTGACTTTGAACGTGGCATGGTTGTTGGTGCCAGATGGGCTGGTCTGAGCATTTCAAAAACTGCTGATCTACTGGCATTTTCACACACAACCACCTCTAGGATTTACAGAGAATGGCCCGAAAAAGAGAAAATATCCAGTGAGCGGCAGTTGTGTGGATGAAAATTTCTTGTTGATATCAGAGGTCAGAGGAGAATGGGTAGACTGGTTTGAGATGATAGAAAGGCAACAGTAACTCAAATAATCACAACCAATGTATGCAGAATACCATCTCTGAAAGCACAAAACATCGAACCTTGAAGCAGATGGGCTACAGCAGCAGAAGACCACACCGAGTGCCACTCCTGTCAACTAAGAACAAGAAACTGAGGCTACAATTCACACAGGCTCATCAACAGGGCTGCTGATAGAAATCGCGGGACCCTGTACAGACTATCTGACAGGGCCCCCCCCCAAGAAAGTATTAAAGCTATATTTCACTAAAAATTACAATAAAACTATTAGCAGACACAAATACAACATAACTCACAGAATCCATGCTAAATCTAAAAGATAAAACTGAGTTAATAAATAAAAATGAAGATGAGATGAAAAAAATATACAGGCTCCGGGATCAGAGAGACAGAGGGAGAGAAAAAAAGTTAAGCTCCATGCACACTGGGCTTAAAAAACTCCAATTCAATTGGCAGAAAAAAATTCTGATATAGAACATTTTTTGTACAAAGTTTAGACGAGTTTAGGAGAAAAGAAGGGCTTTTTTTTCTGTCTCTTAAACGTTGAGCTTAAAATATGCCTGTAATTCTGCTAATGTGTATGGACACATAGGATAACATTGAGCTGCTTCTAAAGGCAAAACACTAAACTCCTGTAGAAGCAACGTTTTTTTTAAGCTAGTGTGCATGGAGCCTTAGAGAGATAACAAACTCCAGTGCTGAGAGGAGGGGGGCCCACACAGGGAGGGGGGTTAGTGAGGGACGGCTGTCTCTTTCTTAGCAGATAATAGCTGGTAGCAAGGGAGAGGGAAGGAGAGCAACTTTCATCTGCTGGAGGAAAAGAGACACAATTGTCATCTGTCACTAATCCCCCCTATGTGGGCCCCCCTGTGTGCTCCAGACCCCCCACACCAGGGCTGGCTGTACCCCCCTATCAGCGGCCCTGCTCATCAATATTGGACAATAGAAGATTGAAAAAACATTGCCTGGTCTGATGAGTGCTGATTTCAGCTGCGACATTCAGATGGTAGGGTCAGAATTTGACTTAATCAACATGAAAGCATGGATCCATCCTGCGTTGTATCAACGGTTTAGGCTGGTGATGGTGGTGTAATGGTGTGGGGGATATTTTCTTGGCAGACTTTGGGCCCCTTAGTACCAATTGAACATCGTTTAAACGCCACGGCCTACCTGAGAATTGTTGCTGATCCATGTCCATCCCTTTATGACTACAATGTACCCATCTTCTGATGGCTCCTTCCAGCAGGATAATGCACCATGTCACAAAGCTCCAATCATCTCACCACTGGTTTCTTGAACATGACAATGAGGTCCCTGTACTCCAAAGGCCTCCACAGTCATCAGATCTCCAATCCAATAGATCACCTTTGGGATGTGGTGGAACAGGAGATTTGCATCATGGATGTGCAGCTGACAAATCTGCAGCGACTGCGTGATGCCATCATGTCAGTGTGGACCAAAATCTCAGAGGAATGTTTCCAACACCTTGTTGAATCTATGCCGCCATGAAGAATTAAGGCAGTTCTGAAGGCAAAAGGGGGTCCAACCCGGTACTAGCAGGGTGTACCTAATAAAGTGGCCGGTGAGTGTGTGTATATATATATATATAAAATATAATCATTTGATACATTTTAGGGCCTATTCACACTTATTCATACATGGATAAGTAGAACTCTCATTCTTTCCTATGTGGTAGGTTCCCATCTATGTGCTGCAATTTAGTGTGAAAGACAAAGGGAAACTCTATGAGCCCAATGAACCTACACATGTGCAGTAGTAGGACCTTCTGGTCCTGTAATAGTGGAAAATAGTGCCTTGGACCTCTACTGATTATGTTTATGTATTAAGATGACCATAGGTGTGTGCGTCCCAAAGCTCAAACACGCATGCCTTTTTCTGCAGGCTCAGCTGCACAGGGCAGTGAATGAATGGGAAGTGCTCCGTGCTGAGCGGCTTCCTGTTCATTCCCTTTAGATTGTAAGCTCCTTGAGGGTAGGGATTGCTGTGAATGTACAATGTGTATGTAAAGCGCTACGTAAATTGACAGCGCTATACAAGTACCTGAAATAAATAAAATAAAATAAATTCACAAACTGAAGCATAGTAATCACAGATTACTATGCTTCGGTTATGAATGGACACAATGAGTGAGCGAGTGTGTTCATTTAGAAAAGGAAGGCACCGGTAAATGACATATTTACTAGCCCCTTCCCCCACTCTCCATCCTGAACATCCCCCGCAGCAGCAGGGGAGAGAGGAAGGAAGCCAGCAGCACTGCGGGGCAAACGCGGAAGGAAACCCAGGCAGTAAGGGGAATCAGCACTGTACATAGGGATTAGGGTGTGCCCAGGCACACCTGGTATACCTCCTGCGCACACCTATGAAGATGACCATATGCATTTAGACATGTGCGGTTCGTTTCGTTCTGAATTAAAATTCAGACGAATTACAATAGTCCTGAATTCAAACGAATCCGAAATAACAAAAAAAAAATTCGGATGACTTTCAAATTCGAATCATTTTGAAATCGCTTTCCAAAATTTTTCAAATTTGAATTTGAATAGTTTTCCAATTTCCAAAGAGAACAAAACAGAATAGAAAACAAAGGAATAGAACAGAAAACAAAAAGAAAAGAATGCAACTGCTCTGTTCCACTCCACCACATCATATTCTTTTATTTTCTGTTGTATTCCCCTCTATTGCATTCTATCTTTTTCCATTCTTTTCCTCCATTTTCCACTCCACCCCATTCTCCTGGGAAAGGGGAAAACTATTTGAATTTGAAAACGATTTGAAATTGATTCAAAAACTTGTCGAATCGATTCGAAAACGAATAAACGATACAAATTTCGAAAACGAATTAAGCGAATCTAACTAAACAAATTTACGTAAATAATGATTCAAACCTAAACGAAACAATTTTTTTTGCTCTGAATATGCTTATATGCATTACAATGAGATTGTACCATTTCTTTACTATCACCATTAGATCAACCGAACCTGTATAGCAGAAGCCACAATCTGTTCCCTTTTATCCTTTCAGGTAGGCTCCCATACTACAGAGATGTTGGTAGATCTAAGGGATATTCTACAAAAAAACAATATTCTAGCTATATATTCTTTAACATTTTTTACACTATGGCACGTAACGCCAGGTGTCATACTTATTCACAATTTTTCTCTGTTATTGTGCTATACACATAGGGAATCCCATTCATTTCAATGGGCCACCCTATGCGCGACACATGCAGCAAAGTAGCTCCTGTGACCGATATACAAAAACTTGGAGCGCCACTCAAAGCGCTGCAAAACGTCCCCCAACTACGTAGCTCATGCACCTTTTTGAGCTGTGAGCATCTTTTTGCAGTGAAAAGCTGCAGGTCTGCTTGATTTTTGCATTTGGGGCGCTATTAACAATGAATGACCTTTTGGCCTCATACACACGGGCATTTTTTGACGCCATGTTAAGGGGCGTTTTTTGCAGCTCTCCATGTTATTCAATGGCCCTCTAAAAACGCCGGCGTTTTGGAGCAGTAGAGGGCGTCGGCATTGGTGAGCTGTTTCTAAAACGCAGGACCAGTGCGTTCTGAAGCTGTAGCGTTTCTTGACGCTAATCGGCAAAACGCTCACTAACGCCATACCGGCGTTAACCGGCGTTTTTTAACGCCAACGTTTTTAGGTTGAAAAATAGCAGAGGACTGATTTTTTTCAAAAACGCCAATGCAAAGCACCGCAAAAAACGCAGATTTTTTTTCAAAAAGTCGGACTCGACGTTTTGCTTATTTTTTTTCAGACGCCTGTGTGTATGAGGCCTAAAAGTGCAACACACATTTTTCACGCGTGTCGTAAACTTGCATAAGCTCCCATGGTTTTGCACATGTTCATGAAATGCTATAGTGTGAATGCCAGATAGAAGACGGATATAAAAGACACAAATGAAATCAGGTCTGCATTCTTTAATAAAGCATGAAAAGTATTTTTAAATATACGCAGCTTAACCACTTCCCGACCACCCGTCACAGTTTTGTTAAAACAAGCTGTAATGTCGGGTCCGACGCCAGGAAAAAAAAATCGGCGTTAAAAACACGATTACGTCTGCGTTTTGCATCTGCGTTAATGCGCGTTATTGAGCGTCAGCGCTACGCCGCAATTTGTTTAACAAGATATCTCTCTGCTATTTTGGGACATTTTAAAACAGAAAATGCCGACGCTAAAACGGCGGTTAACGTCGCTACATCGCTAATGTGCGTTAGTGAGTGTTTTGCCGGTTCAGCATCAAAAACGCCATAACGCAACAGCTTTGGAATGCGAAGGTCCTGCATTAGATTTACAGCTTACGCCATCTACAGCTCAAAAACGCCAACGTGTATATGAGGACATAGAATAGCATGGTGTGGCGTTCTTAAGATGTAAAAACAGCTCAAAAACGCAGAGTTAATAACGCCCATGTATATGAGCCCCTATACTGCAGCTAGGTGACTGGATAGCGCAAATCGCCGTAGGTGTACGTTGGTCCGTGCATGTGACACGTCCCCTAGCCACCCGCGATCATGGTATGCAGAGGCAGAACGGGCTTTGCCTATGTATATAAGGTGGATCCCCGCTATGCCAGGTGAAATGTCAGATCTTCTGTTCCCAGTGATCGGGAACAGCGATCTCTGTCATGTCCCTAGCAGCCCACCCCACTACAGTTAGAACACACCCAGGGAACACACTTAACCCCTTGATAACTCCCTCGAGTTAACCCCTTCCCTGCCAGTGTCATTTTTACATTGATCAGTGCATTTTTATAGCATTGATCAATGTAATAATGTCACTGGTCCCCAAAAAGTGTCACTTGGGGTCAGATTTGTCCGCCGCAATGTCGCAGTCCCACTAAAAATCACAGATTGCCACCATTACCAATAAAAACAATAAAAAAAATGAAAAGTCCCTAAATCTATCCCATAGTTTGTAAATGCGATAACTTTTGCGCAACCCAATCAATATACGTCTATTGCGGGTTTTTTTTACCAAAAATATGTAGAAGAATACATATCGGCCTAAACTGACGAATACATTTGTATTTTTATATATATATATATATATATATATATATATAGATAGATATATATAGATATATATATAGATATATTTGGATATTTATTATAGCAGAAAGTAGAAAAAAAGTTATTTTTTCAAAATTGTCGTTTTTTTTGTTTATAGCGCAAAAAATAAAAACTGCAGAGGTGATCAAATACCACCAAAAGAAAGCTCTATTTGTGGGGAAAAAAGAACATCAATTTTGTTTTTGTACAACGTCGCACGAACGCGCAATTGTCAGTTAAAGCGTTGCAGTGCCGTATCGCAAAATGGCCTGGTCAGGAAGTGGGTAAATCCTTCCGGGGCTAAAGTGGTTAATTCTGCAATTGACCTGGTATCAACCTTATGCAGGCAAGTAGCATGTTGATAGGAGGAGAGAGCAGATTGACAGAGAAATGAGCTAATCAGTCTGCTGCTTCTCCGGAACTGTCCAATCACAGGCTGGAAGAGGGACAAGATCTGTGAGTGTTACTGAACTTCAGCAGAGAAAAATAAGGTCTCTTGTTCTGTCAGCTATGTGGCAGAGCTATTTAAATTTCAGAAATTGATGGACAGAAATACAAATCTTTTGACTAGTTAAAAAGATCACATATACAGTTGTGCTCATAAGTTTACATACCCTGGCAGAATTTATGATTTCTTGGCCATTTTCAGAGAATATGAATGATAACACAAAACCTTTTCTTTCACTCATGGTTAGTGTTTGGCTGAAGCCATTTATTATCAATCAACTGTGTTTACTCTTTTTAAATCATAATGACAACAGAAACTACCCAAATGACCCTGATCAAAAGTTTACATACCCTGGTGATTTTGCCCTGATAACATGCACACAAGTTGACACAAAGGGGTGTGAATGGCTATTAAAGGTAACCATCCTCACCTGTGATCTGTTTGCTTGTAATTAGTGTTTGTGTATAAAAGGTCAACGAGTTTTTGGACTCCTGACAGACCATTGAATCTTTCATCCAGTGCTGCACTGACGTTTCTGGATTCTGAGTCATGTGGAAAGCAAAAGAATTGTCAAAGGATCTGTGGGAAAAGGTAGTTGAACTGCATAAAACAGGAATGGGATATAAAAAGATATCCAAGGAATTGAGAATGCCAATCAGCAGTGTTCAAGTTCTAATCAAGAAGTGGAAAATGAGGGGTTCTGTTGAAACCAAACCACAGTCAGGTAGACCAACTAAAATTTCAGACACAACTGCCAGGAAAATTTCGGGATGCAAAGAAAACCCACAAATAATTTCAGGTGAAATACAGGACTCTCTGAAAACATGGTGTGGCTGTTTCAAGATGCACAATAAGGAGGCACTTGAAGAAAGATGGACTACATGGTCGAGTCGCCAGAAGAAAGCCATTACTATGAAAATGCCACAAAGTATCCCACTTACAATACGCCAAACAGCACAGAGACAAGCCTCAAACCTTCTGGCACAAAGTCATTTGGAGTGGTGAGACCAAAATTGAGCTTTTTGGCCACAATTATAAACGCTACATTTGGAGAGGAGTCATCAAGGCCTATGATGAAAGGTACACCATCCCTACTGTGAAACACGGAGGTGGATCGCTGATGTTTTGGGGATGTGTGCGCTACAAAGGAACAGGAAATTTGGTCAAAATTGATAACAAGATGAATGCAGTATGTTATCAAAAATACTGGAGGAACATTTGCATTCATCAGCCAGGAAGCTGCGCATGGGACGTACTTGGACATTCCCACATCACAATGATCCAAAACACAAGGCCAAGTCGACCTGTCATTGGCTACAGCAGAATAAAGGAAGGTTCTGGGGTGGTCATCTCAGTCTCCTGACCTCAATATCACTGAGCCACTCTGGGGAGATCTCAAATGTGCAGTTCATGCAAGACAGCCCAAGAATTTCCAGGAACAGGAGGCTTTTTGCCAAGAGGAATGGGCAGCTTTACCATCTGAGAAGATAAAGAGCCTCATCCACAAATACCACAAAAGACTTCAAGCTGTCATTGATGTTAAAGGGGGCAATACACAGTATTAGGGAACTGGGGTATGTAAACTTTTGATCAGGGTCATTTGGGTAGTTTCTGTTGTCATTATGATTTAAAAAGAGTAAACACAGTTGATTGATAATAAATGGCTTCAGCCAAACACTAACCATGAGTGAAAGAAATGTTTTTGTGTTATCATTCATATTCTCTGCAAAATGGCCAAGAAATTATATATTCTGTCAGGGTATGTAAACTTATGAGCACAACTATATGTATCTCATCGGTGTATTAAGCTGCATGTGCTGTTTTTAGCTTTAAAGGGGTTGTAAAGCCTCGCTGTTTTTCACCTTAATGCATTCATGCATTAAGGTGAAAAACCTTTTCTAACCACTTGCCGACCGCCGATCGGCATCTGACGGCGGCAAAGTGTCTCGTTCCCGCAAAACGCCGTCATACGACGGCGGCTGCGGGAACGAGTTTAGCGAGCGCGCGTGCGCCGCCGGAGGCGCGCCCGCGCGCTCACTGTGTTCGGGGAGGGCCAGGGAGCGGGTGCGGCGGCTTCGATTGCCGAGATGTCCCCCCCGGAGCGAAGGAGCGGAGGTCCGTGTATGTAAACACGGACCTCCGCTCTGTGTGAGGGGGAAGGGCTGTGATCACAGCCTTCCTGTACGTGAAGGCTGTGACCACTTCCCTTCCCCTGTTGGGGCAGCCCAAATACAGTTAGAACACGCCCAGGGAACATAGTTAACCCTTAGAGCGCCCCCTGCAGGTTAACCCCTTCACTGCCAATGGCATTTACACAGTAATCAGTGCATTTTTATAGCACTGATCGCTGTATAAATGCCAATGGTCCCAAAAAAGTGTCAAAATGGTCCGACATGTCCGCTGAAATATCGCAGTACCGCAAAAAAATCGCAGATTGCCGCCATTATTAGTAAAAAAAAAAAAAATAAAAACCCCCAAAATTAATTCTCATCGTCCGTAAACCCGACCACTTTTGCGCAAACCAATCAATAAATGCCGATTGCGATTTTTTTTATTGCAAATATGAGGAAGAATATAAATCGGCCAAAAACGGTGAAAAAAATGTTTTTTTATATTTTTTTTTTTGGATTTGTATTTTAGGAAAAAGTAAGAAATTTGGGTTTTTTTGCAAAATTGTCGCTCTTCTTTTGTTTATAGCGGCGATCAGAAATGACGCAGAGGTGATCAAATACCACCAAAAGAAAGCTCTATTTGTGGGAAAAAAAGGACGCAAATTTCGTTTGGGTACAACGTCGCAGGACCGCGCAATTGTCAGTTAAAGCGACGCAGTGCCGAATCGCAAAAAGGGCTCCGGTCCTAAAGCTGGAAATCCTTCCGGGGCTGAAGTGGCTAATACAGCAGCCCCCCAGACCCTCCGTTTTACTTACCTGACCCTGATCGTGCCCGCGCTGGCGACAAGCCTAGCAGCTCCAGCCGTAGGCTCCAGTCCTCATTGGCTAGATTGATAGCAGCAGGAGCATTGGCTTCCACTGCTGTCAGTCAAGTCCAGTGATGCGGGAGCCAGGGGGTGGGCTGAGTCCTGCTGTCTGTGTCGATGGACGCAACAACAGGACTCGGGAGCGTGCCTGCGCGGCTGCCCCCAGGGAAAATGCTTCTCTGTGGGGACAGTCGGAGAGGAGGAAAACCCAGGAGCGCTGCTGAGGGACCCCAGAAGAGGAGGATCGGGGTCACTCTGTGAAAATTCACTGCACAGGGGAGGTAAGTATGACATGTTTGTTATTTAAAAGAAAAAAAAAAACCTTTAGTATCACTTTACATGCAGCTGCTGTAAGCAGCTAAATTTGTCTTGCTATCAGTCTTTTCTAATAACCTGAACTACAGCACTCAGACTGGGAGAGGGAGCGCCAGCACCAGTCACCAAACACTTCTGTGCACACATGTGCCAATTATGAAATAAAACAACGACATAAAAACAGTGTCACACAGAGGCGTAACTAGAACCTTCAGGGCCCCGTGCAAGAAATTATGAAGGGCCCCCCTGACCCCTGACCAGGGCCCTTCCCTCTTCCCACTGATCCTGGGGCCCTTTACTCCTATCGCGGGTCCCTTTATTATGGTACAGCAGCGGACCCCCTTTCTGCCATCTTCGGGCCTCCCCATGGTAGTGAAATGCTAGGGCCCGATCACAATAAATATTTTAATTGTATTATTTTTTTTACCATTTCATTTTATTTCTTTTACAATTTTGTTTGTACAAGTTTTTTCAATTTTTTTTTTTTTAGGAGCTCTGTTGGGGGGCTTTGATGAGATATCAGGGGTCTAAACAAACCCCAGCTCTCAATCTCCATCTGTGTAGCCTCAGCTGCACAGAATGAATGGACAGGAATAGCTGTGCACCGAGCCTCCCATTCATTCAGAAACTGAAGTATAGTAAAAAACAGTTTACTATGCTTCAGTTATGAATGAACCAATTGGTACCAATCACTGACTCTGTCCATTCAGAAAAGGAAGGAGCTGGTAAATGACAAATTTACCGACCCGTTCCCATCTCTTCATCATGACACATCTTCTACAGCAGCTGGCAAGAGAGAGGAGGGGGGAAGACAGCAGCTTTGTGCAGGGCCGTCTGAATAGCATCATGGGCCCCTGGGCAAAGTGATGCACTGGGGCCCCTACCAGCCTGCCCCAATTTACACACCTACTCTCAAGAATTAAAGTATTAATAGTTGATAGAATTAAACATATATGTATTAGTACTTTCAATAAAATCAATTTTAAACAATAAGAAAACATGGCATAAACCAAAGGCTAATCAACACAAAGGGTACAGTAGAGGTGGGTCAGGAGGGCACAATACTTGGATCAAGAAGGCACAGTACAGGTTCCGGGACACAGCCATCCCAGGACAGCTTAGTAAAAAGTGTGACTGTCCTGGGAAATCCGGGACAGTTGGCATGTACAATGTAATGCAAGATTGTCATGGGGCCCCCATGCACCTGGGGCCCCTGGGCCATGCCCAGGGGTGCCCATGCATTAAGACAGCCCTGGCTTTGTGGGGGGGACCAGGGAAGCACTCAGGGACCCTGGGAACAGCAGAAGACAACTAAACTGGGCATTGGGGGCAGCATATAGGAACCAATCTCCTCCATTAGGAGGAAAATGGAGGAGATTGATTCCTCTAAATGCCACCTGCCATCCCTGCTATTTAGGTGTACCAGGGAGGCACAGGGGCCCCCTGGAGCATGGGGCCCGGTTGCAATTGAATCCCCTGTAGTTATGCCCCTGGTGTCACATGGAGCTGAGTAATGGCTCATCAGTGTGTACTGCTTCCTCATTGTCCAATTTGCAGGCTGGGGGCAGGTCACTGATGTAGCTAGTGCTTTGGAGGGCACCTTGCAGTGTTATCTCACAGTAGTCCCTGGATCAAAACATTGGCTGCACAGAATTAAAAATCTTTTGCCAGGTAAAATTGTTCCCATATCTGTACTTAGCTGTGTGTTTAGCTGCTTGTCTGCGGTTTGGCATGAAAACAATTATCCATGGAGAAGACAATGAAGTGTGGTTAGTTACCTTCATCATGCCAATATCAGTCTCGGCTCCTGGTGGCACATTCACTCCTTCATCCTCAGGGAACGGCATTTGCGTTTGATCGTGGATGAGAAGGCGAATTCCGGCAGCGTGCGTCATGTCTCTTACGTATTCAATCTGTTGAATGAACAGCTCGAGGTGCAATCCTGTCCAGAGCACAGCAATATGCAGAACATTTAGATGCAACTATGCAAGGTCTAGGTGCTCAGTACACATAGGTGACAGTAAATTTGCTGCTTGAAGCGAACATGTACTTTGCATATTCCGGTAAAAATAACATGCAGTGTATTTCCACTTTTACAGCCAAAGTGAAATGTGTTGGCAGATCTCATTCTCAGTTGTAAACTACACACAGCAAGAAGAGACATTTGAGACTCTACCAATATAGGCCACCCAGTGTTGTACAAAGTGGCGGCTGGTGCTCAATATTTTCGGTGAGGGGGCGACAAACCAATGACAAAGCAGAAGATGGATGGGAAGGGGCCTCCTTACTTAGGAGGCAGATGAGGAGGATCCGGGGTAGGGCTGCTGCTCCTCGCTCTGGGGCCGTTGCTTCTCCTCCCGGGCCAACAGGAAGTGGGTCTCGAGACACGATTGGCCAGGAGTCTTAAGACTATTTTTTTTTAACTTTCTACTACATCACCCCTTTCAGCACTTGCTTGGTAGAGGTAGCAGGACTTAAATTTGCACTGAAGACCAGAAGCAGGAAAATTAAAGTGTTACTAAACCCACAACAGTAAAATCTGTCTGTATATGCAGAATAGCATGCTTATTATACTCACTGTGTAACTTAAGGGGTTAATCCTCCGTATTATGTAAAAAGGCTGTTTGATCTGGTATGATACTTCCTTCTTGCCTTGTCTACTATATTAGACTATACTACATGCAGGCAGTGTGGAAAGGTTGCACATGCTCTGATGCACATGACACAGACTGCAGTCTATTTCTAGAGGCAGTGATTGTTTATTTGTGAACTGAGCATGTCATTGGCAAAGCACCAATCAACGCTGGCCGGATTGTGGGTGAAGGGTCACTGATGCAAAGGAAGTTACATCATCAGAGAGTGAAATCTCCTCCTATATGAACACTGGGGAAGTCCTGGCCCTTTGCAGTTTATCACCTGACTGCAATATACAGATAAAAAAAAGGTCTATATCAGCAGTATTTTGGTATAAAAAGAAGATTTAGAAGCTGTGTGCACTGTGGGGGGACAAGGCGGGGATTGTTTTTATATTGCTGGGTTTAGTAACACTTTAAGGTTATTCCATGAACTGATGACCGCCTCTTTCCTGACAGCTTCAGTTCACTTCACTGGTTCTAGTAATGTACGATGTCCACAGCTCTTCTTCCCCTACCTCTCCCTGATATAAGTTAAGATCAATGACAGTAGGGAGGTTGCCAGGAGGTACCATTCAAATTTTGCTATGGGGCCCCTTGATCTGTAGTTATACTGTACAGTCATACTTGCCTTGGTCTCCATTAGGTACCCTCCCTGGTTATAAAAGAAACCTGTTGCTTTGCCCATAGTGAGCATAACACAATTTCACTTTAATTAAACAAAAGCTAATTGAAGACATTTTTAAGTTGGGCTGTAAATCGCATTAAAAAAAGACTTCATTTGCGCTTCAAATCACATTAAAAGGATTCAAATGAAATCTTACCATACATAAAGCCAGCTTTGGTTATGTTCAGTGGCTTGGTACTGACAGGGTTCCCTTTGAAATCTGTGGGCTTCTGGGAATTGAATGTGTAACAGTTTCCAAACTTATAGTTAATGAAACCAGAGAAGTAACTGGAAAATAAGGATGACCAACAATATTAAAGGACATGTACATCTTTTCTATCTTTACTACAGTCAAGATAAAAAATAAATAAATAAATATGTAAGCCAGGTAAATATGAAATAAATGCACATTAATAGTTTGTAGTCTATTATGCAGCCAGCAGGTGGAGCTTTAGGATCCAATACACATTTTCCATATTCTCCTTAGCTCCTTTGCTGTAAACACATTTTAAATACAGCGATCAATAGTTTACAATGAAGCTTACACACAAGTCATTGAGTCAGAGCAGTGACTCCTCCCTTGTTGGATGATTCATTGAGATTGTGCCTCATAGGGAGATATTTTTACTGTGCTGTCTGGTTAGCTAACCTATAAATTATTAATTATTTATTTGTAAGACAAATACAGGCGGTCCCCTAGTTACAAACATCCGACTTATGAACGACTCCTACTTACAAACGGGGGGAGACAACAGGAAGTGAGAGGAAATCTCCCCCTAGGAAGGGAAATTCACTCCTGTAAGAGTTATTATGGGAAAAAGGGGTCTCCACTGATGCTTTATCACCAAGGTTTGATTCCACAACAACCCAAAATTTTTAAAATCCAATTATCATGGGACAGGAAGTGAGGTGAAATCTTCTGAACAGAAACATAGACAGCAAAGCAAACATTACAGGGGTGTTAACCCTTCCCTATGCTATCCAAAAAGCTTACAAATATTTGTTTTGGCTGAAGCTACACTTAAAAAATGTACCTGTTCCCACTTACAAACAAATTCGACTTATGAACAAACCTACAGTCCCTATCTTGTTTGTAACCCGGGGACCGCCTGTAATGTAGAAATAGATACACTATATTACCAAAAGTATTGGGGCGCCTACCTTTACATGCACATGAACTTTAATGGCATCTCAGTCTTAGTCTTTAGAGTTCAATATAGATTTGGCCCACCCTTTGCAGCTATAACAGCTTCAACTGTTCTGGGAAGGCTGTCCACAAGGTTTAGGAGTGTCTATGGGAATGTTTGACCATTCTTCCAGAAGCCCATTTGTGAGGTCCGGCACTGATGTTGGACGAGAAGGCCTGGTTAGCAGTCTCTGCTCTAATTCATCCCAAAGGTTTCCTATCAGGTTGAGGTCAGGACTCTGTGCAGGCTAGTCAAGTTCCTCCACCCCAAACTTGCTCATCCATGCAAAGGGTGGGCTAACTTAACCACTTCCTTACTGGGCACTTAAACCCCCCTCCTGCCCGAACCAATTTTCAGTTTTCAGCGCTGTCGCTCTTTGAATGACAATTGCGCAGTCGTGTGACGTTATACCCAAACAAAATTTGCGTCCTTTTTTTCCCACAAATAGAGCTTTCTTTTGGTGGTATTTGATCCCCTCTGCGTCATTTCTGATCGCCGCTATAAACAAAAAAAGAGCGACAATTTTAAAAAAAAAACAATATTTTTTACTTTTTGCTATAATAAATATCCAAAAATAAAAAATAAAAAAACTAATTTATTCATCAGTTTTGACCAATTTATATTCTTCTACATATTTTTGGTAAAAAAAATCGCAATCGGCGTTTATTGATTGGGTTGCGCAAAAGTTATAGCGCCTACAAACTATGGACATTGATTTATGGCGTTTTTATTTATTTTATTTTTTTACTGGTAATGGCGGCGATCTGCGATTTTTATTGGGACTGCGATATCGGGGCGGACATGTCGGACGTTTTTGACACATTTTTGGGACCAGTGACATTTATACAGTGATCAGAAATTTAAATGTCCACTGATTACTGTATAAATGTCATTGGCACTGAAGGGGTTAACCAGCAGGGGGCAGTGAAGGGGTTAACAATGTTCCCTGGGTGTGTTCTAACTGTGGGGGGGCGGGGCTGGTCGGGACATAACAGATCTAACTGATCCCAGTGACAGGGATCAGTAGATCTGTTATGTCCCATTCACAGAACGGGGAACCGCCGTGTTTACTTCGGCGGTTCCCCGTTCCTCCTCTCTGAAAGGAGATCGCGGGTCTCCGGCGGACATCGGGTCCGCCCGACCCGCGGGCACGCTCCCGCGGGCGCGAGCGGCGCGTGCCGCTCGCGCCCGCGGGAGCGCGCCCAGCACAAGCCAAATGGGAGGACGTCTATTGACGTCCTCCCGGCATTTTAGAGCCGCGCTGTAGCCGTCATTTGGCTATGGCGCGGGCGGCAGGAAGTTAATATTGAACCCTACGGACTAAGACCCCATACACCCTATACAACTTTTGTTGTCTGATTCCTTTAGCTGTACGAAAATCATGTAGTGCAAGGGCCTGCCAGATTGCAGACAAATTGAAACTCTTAAGCCCCATACGCTCTATACAATTTTCTGTACACTTTTGTCCTCAGAATTACCAAAACCATATAATATGAGGTCAAACCTTAAGGCCCCATTCACACCTGGGCGTTTTGTAGCTTGAAGCCTGAAGCTACAAAACACTGGAGGGGAAAAAATCAGTGATTCTCTATGGAGATGGTTCACATCTCCACTCAAAAACGCCTGAAGCCAAAAGCCTGAAAACGCCTGAAGCTCAAACTAGTTCTGGAAGTATTTTTGTAGCTTGATTTGGGCGTTTTTCTATTTTTTTACATAGGTGACTTTTTGACCTGTACAAAATCGCGGTAAAAATCGCGGCAAAATCGCGGTAAAATCACTGCAAAATCGCGGTAAAAAACGCGTGTATTTCTGCCTGAAAACGCAACGCCCAGGTGTGAATGCAGCCTAAGAGTTTCAATTTCCATTCAATCAGGCAGGCTATTACACTACATGGTTTTGGTAAATATGAAGACAAAAGTCTACAGAAAATTGTATAGTGTGTATGGGGCTTCATATTATATGGTTTTGGTAAATCTGAAGGAAAAAATCTACATGAAATTGTATAGTGCGTATCCAGCTTAAGACTAGGATGCCATTAAAGTTCATGTGCATGTAAAGGCAGGTGTCCCAATACTTTTGACAATATAGTGTATATAAAATCAGTTACAAAAAATAAATAAAATTGACCTTTAAAGCAGGGGCGGCCCGTGCATTAAGGGCGCACGGGCGCCACCCCCCGTCCCTGCTGCCGCCTTCCTATCCATGCGCCCGGCCCCTTTCAGGACGCCGGACACATGGATTCCTATGGCGGGGGCAGGAGGGTTGTCTTTTTTTTGCAGCACCTGATTAGGTATGAAGCACCTAATAGGCTTCAAAAAAGGGCGGGCTCGGGGCGCAGACAGTGTCCACTGTCGGGGGCAGTCCACCCAATTGTGGAACAATAGCGAATGAATTTTCGCTATTTTCACACTACAATGCCTCCCCGCCAATCGGGAGGCAGGTCATCAGACCTGTTTCCCGATTGGCTAAAGCGCCAGGCAAGCCTACTGGATGCCTAATGGCGCTTTGGCAACAGGAAGGAGGAAGCACGAGGAGCGGGGACATCTCTGTCCGCCGACGCTGCTGCCCGCCGTGCCTGCACTATGGAGAAGAGAAGGGAGACACAGGAAGATCCTCTCTCTTCACCCCATAAGTGCCGCACCTGGGGGGCTGGTGGGTGTTATGGTATAGTGGTGATTTGGTGTTCTCCTATCTTTGGCTCTGTACACTCCTATCTGGTGGCTCTGTAGACTCCTATCTGGTGGCTCTGTATACCTCTATCTGGGGCTCTGTATACTCCTATCTGGTGGCTCTGTATACCCCTATCTGGTGGCTCTGTATACCCTATCGGGTGGCTCTGTAAACTGCTATCTGGTGACTGTATACCCCTACCTGGTGGCTCTGTATACCCCTATCTGTTGACTGGTGATGCTGGGCTGTATACTCCTGACAGAAGGGGTGGAAACTATAAGGGGTGGGGCTTATGAGAAGTAGGAGGGGTAAAAATCCTAAAATTTCACCAGCCGCCACTGCTTTAAAGTAACCCTTTATGTTACCAATTTTTACAGAAACCAGCGCCAAATATGAACTATTACGCGTATAAACAACACACTGCAGTAAAATCAACGAACAAAAATTACTTTCAATCTGTCCCATAAGACCCAGTTATTACCCCATTGGGTCCCGCCATCTTGCTTGTCACAAGATGGTCACAAGCTTAGAGAAGGCGAAGTCAGGCTTTCAATCACAGCCAGCATATGGCAGATACCTTGGCCCTCTCTATGACCATTGTTTGGTAGAGTAGTAGGAGATGAAAATGAGGTCTTAGCTGTTGCCTTTAGACTTTTCTCCCTGCATATTTTGGAGAAGGAAAGAATGCGTGTAAAACCACCGATTAAGCAGATTATTAGGCTGGGTTGACCCAGCAGGTTTTAGTAGGTTAATGCAGGGGCTTCCTAACCTGCCAAAACCTGTTAGGTGCAAGCACTGTTATTTGTTACTCAGCACAGAACTATGCACAGTAGTGCTATACGGTGCCTTGGGATGCCATCAAGAATGAATGACACTGCAGGACATCGATGGGCAGCATGATATCACTAGGTTTCCAGGCTTAGGAAATGGCAAGGTCCATTTAAAAACCAGAGTTATTTATACAGAATATGTAGCCAAGAAGTAATTGATCTAATAAAGGAAGATTATTGCATCACACACGCCAGCTTTGTTAACTGTGTTACACAATGAGATGCTTGTAGAATCTTCTTTGTACTTAATCCCTCTATTTCTGGTGAAAGCCACCAACACGACATAATTAAGTTGTAAGTTGGGCGTGCAAAGCTAGTTCTAGTAACTTCTAGCGCCAGAAGCAGACACGCAGAAAGGACGTTGCAAGCTTATCAAAGCAGAATATTAAAACACAGAGACATACGCTGAAGCTAAAAGCTTTTAAAAGGTGATGGGTGGTAAGGTGGGGCTTGGGAGAGGTCGCATTCCTCTGCTGGCATGTTCTCCTAGGTTTAGGGACCTGCTAGCAGACAATGCGGTTATCTTAAAATATGAACATTTAATCTCATATTTTTGTAGTTGTGCAGGCTTGAAGGATTTCTATTTGTTGCCTTTTTATTTAGCGTGCTTACTTTTTTTCAACAATGGCTCTAGAGCTGAAAATTAGAGGTGATAGGCCCCCAAGGTCTGACTGTTTCTGGGGTGTCTATTGCTTGACCTTGTGCTTTTAAAGCATACAATCCCCCTGGATTCTGAATGTGTATACCAGTAACAATAGATGTTAAAGGGTTTCAACAATGCCGTACAGAGAATGTAAGTGATGTTTATTGGGTCATGTCAGACTGCTGGAGATCTGGCCTGCTGCGCTCTGTGACAGAGCACCAGTCTGGTACTGCAACATTCTGCTGCCATAGGACACTAGCACTAGAATATTAGAAAAAATGGTAAAGATTTTACTTTTTCAGCAGCTTGATTGCACCCAAACAATTAAAAACATAAAAATTGGGCTCCTTTGGGCGTTTAAAGTAGACCATGCATGATAATGGAAGGTCCCCTCTAGTGAAAGCCCCCACCTTCCCACAAGAATGCACCCCAGTTTATAGACAGGGGTACATTCTTGTGGAATTTTAAGCACTCAGTTGTCCCAAGAGGCAGCGGTGACATCAACTGCAACTCTTGGATACAGCAGAAGCTAGACGGGGACTTTAAACCCTGTTAAGGGACAAGTTTATGCTGGTGGTGAGCCAAAGTTTTGCTTTGCTCCAGAAATTGATGTACTGCTCTGTTTTTTCATGCTGACAAGCTGTTTTTGTTTGCCTTTTTTAAAAAAAAAAGACTGTTTGCTTTTACAAGAGCGACTGGCTAGTGGTACGGAAACCCAAAATATCACAGAGTGGAGTGATAGGAATCAGTGGAGTGTGGCTTATTTAATTTTTAATATAGTTATATATTTATTATGGTCATTTATATAGTGCTGGCCATTTATGCTGGCCTCATACATCATACATACCTATTTAGACAGGAGCCAATTAATTTTACTTTTTGTTTTTCCTTTATGGACTTTTGTGGTCTGAGAAGAGTCTATTAAGCTGGCCACTCTTGGAGCAAATTTTGGCCAGCCACCCGGAACAAATTTTGGCCAGTTCATCAGAAACCGACCAAAATTCACTCTGAGGGTAGCCTTGTCAGCACCCTCCGTCAGACATCCCTTGATTGAAAAATTAAAGGAGTTGGTGTAAAATTGTTAGTCAAACAAGGCCTGCATCCAATCAGATGCAGTACCTTATCCGGTATTTTGACAACCATTCACACCGGCCATCAAAACACGAGTCAGAACTAGAGATTTGTCCATCTGCACTGTTTAACGTGGATGGAGGAATTTGTCAGATTTATTTTGGTCAGCCCACAGTCTAAACAAAAAGAATCTATGCGTGTTTGGCCAGCTTTGGCAGGGCATCTGCACTTACTTGCCTGCCTATATGGACAAAGGATTGGCCTGGAGTCTTTGGTGTTCGCCAAACATGCACTGTGTCTCACAGCTGTCAGAAAAAGCACAAGCAGTAAAAAAATTGTGTAGCACCCTCTACCCAGGTCGTGTGCTAGAGATAGGATTTTTGGTGAGTGTGTCCTGTGAATGCAGGGAGAGAGGAGAGAGCAGTTATAGATGGACACAGCGCTGGATCAAGTGAGGGAGGAGAGTGGGGCCATACTGCTTCTGGGACATTTTTTACCTTAAAGTGGTTGTCAAGTCATGACAACCACTTTAAACTACAGGTAAGTCTATATTCAGGCTTACCTGTAGGTCCTGGGAATATCTCTTAAAGTTGCACCATTTAGGAGATATTCCCTGTATTTGCATGTGCCGACGTCATCAGCACATGCACAGTGAACAAACGGCCCGACTGGGCCGTTTCTTCAGGAAGTGTGCCGTAAATGATGGCTCCCGTGCGCACGTGCGGGAGTGACGTCAGCGCGGCTCCTGCCAATCACAGCGCTGGAGTCTGCGCTGTGATTGGTCGGTGCCCAGGATCCCGGAAGACAATGGACTCAGCATGTCGTCGGTCACAGCGGTGCTCGGGGACCGCTGCTACAGCGTCGTTCTAAGGTAAGCATTTCATAATAAGCTAGTATGCGATGCATACTAGCTCATTATACCTTTCTCTTGCAGGATTTTTTTTTTCAACTTGACAACCCCTTTAAAGAAGAAGTACAGCCAAAGCTCTGTGATGGGAGGAGAGACTCCACTGGGGGCACCTGTGATGGAAGGAGAGAATTCGCTGGGGGCACCTGTGATGGAAGGAGAGACTCCGCTGAGGGCACCTGTGATGGAAGGAGAGACTCCGCTGGGGGCACCTGTGATGGAAGGAGGGACTCCGCTGGAAGCACCTGTGATGGAAGGAGAGACTCCGCTGGGGGCACCTGTGATGGAAGGAGAGACTCCGCTGGGGGCACCTGATGGCGTCTGGTAGCAGGCGACAGTGGCAAGTGACACGCTCGGGGCTCCCACTGATTCTGCATTATGGTGAGTTGAATGATTTCATTTTATATTACAATGTAATAATAGAAATAATGCGCTTCAATCATCCTGACACCATACCAACCATGGTGCCGGGATGTTTGAAGCGCTAACACCAGGTGTTTGGAGAATCTTTATCTGCTGGTTGTTAAACTTTCTGGTATACACATATTACTATTGTGGTGTAGGATCTGGGCCTGCTGTCCCTCCATCCCGACTTCTTTCCTTCGTTCTCTTCTCTTTCCTTCCCTATCTCTCTCTTTCTTTCTTCCTTCCTCCAACCCTCATTCATCTCAGACGTGAGCCACACCCCAAAGCCATGCCAATTTAAGCCACACCCACTATTTAGTTTAGACCACACCCATTTTTTGCATGCTGCATTTCTCTGGGCTAGAGCCCCTGGTCTTTTTCCCACCTAGCAACGCTCCTGCTTCCTATCCTTTTACAGCCAAGAAAGCTACCATCTTGGTCTCTGTTTGATCTGTATTTGCCATGGTGCTGCTCATGTGATCCACTATGACAACAGCAATCTCATGGCTTGATAGTTCGGCTGGGGGCTAACATGAGCACACTAGTAACCATAAAAGCATGCCTTGAACTTAACTGTGTTGGGAAACAGTTAAATCAGTGGGTTTAATTCCACTTAAAGTGGAACTAAACCCATCAATTTAACAGCTTCAAGAAACAGTTACTTTCCTGGCCAGGAATGTAAGTGTCACATTGGTTGTGCTCTCAACCACACTGTCAAACTATCAAATGGCTGAGGCATAGCTGATCACATGTGCAGCATCATGACAATGGAAGATCAAACAGAGGCTAAGATGGCAGCTTCCTTGGCTGAAAACAATAGGCGGGTTTAGTTCTGCTTTAAGGAAACTTTGATCTCATGGAATTCAGTCATGTGACTTAATGTCCAGGCATTTGATAAAGTGATTTCCACTGAGGAATAGGATCACAGTTCTGATGGGCTGATCCTGTTCTTCAACAAGTATCACAGGACTGCCCACAGCGGAATCTAGGAGCAGTGTTTTCTTCGTAGAAGCTATACTTCAGCTACAGTGCCTTTTGTTTTATCATATTAACCAGTTCCCGACCGGCTCGCGTACATTTACTGCTGCAAGTTGGCAGCATAGCGCAAATCGCCATTTATAAATGGCGATTCACTCACGCCTGAGTAGGGCTGCGGGTCGGACGGACTCGATGTCCGCCGGCGACCTGCGATCGCCTGGTACAACACAAAAGCGCGGAACTGCCAATGTAAACACGGCGGTTCCCCGCTCTGTCGGGCGGCATGACAGTGATCTACTGATCCCTGTCATCGGGATCAGTTAGATCTATTATGCCCCTGCCAGCCCAGCCCCCACGCCTAGGGAACACAGTTAACCCCTTGATTGCCCCCTGCAGGTTAACCCCTTCCCTGCTAGTGACATTTACACAGTAAAAAGTGTCTATTTTTAGCTCTGATCGCTGTATGGTCAATGGTCCCAAAAAAGTGTCAAAAGTGTCCGATCTGTCCGCCGCAATGTCGAAGTCCCAATAAAAATCGCAGATCGCCGCCATTACCAGTAAGAAATAAAAATAATAAAAACGCCATCAATAAACGTGGATTGCGATTTTTTTTTTACCACAAATATGTAGAAGAATATATATCTTCTAAAACTGATGAATAATTCCAAAACTGATGAATAATTTTGTTTTTTATATATTTTTTTTACATTTATTATAGCAAAAAGTAAAAAAAATATATATATTTTTTCAAAATTGTCGCTCTTTTTTGTTTATAGCAGTGATCAGAAGTGATGTAGAGGTGATCAAATACCACCAAAATAAAGCTCTATTTGTGGGGGGAAAAAGGATGGCAATTTAGTTTGTGTGCAACGTCCCACAACCACGCAATTGTCAGTTAAAGAGACGCAGTGCCGAATCGCAAAAAGTGCTCTGGTCATTAAGGGGGTAAATCCTTCCGGGGCTGAAGTGGTTGAGGGTGAGCAGAGTAGGGAGGATCTTGGGTAATAAGTGTATTCCTAATATGAATCATGAGACAAAACTTTTTTTTGATAAAGTAAAGAATGATTAGAACCATTTTCAGATATTTTTGTGTCTGCATACCATTAGGGAGATTTCCCCTCAATTCGCATTTTGGAGACACAACGAGAAGTGAATGGAAATATATCCCAATTCAGGGCGCAGTTGCCATCAGAAAAGGTGTCCCCATTTGAGGATTTCTACTCATCTCCTGCTCTGGAGACAGCTGTAAACGTTTGGCTTTTCCTCACTCTCTGTCCCAGGGACAATGGTCATCTGGGCAAATAGAGAGGGTGAATCACAAGAAAAAAAACCTGACTGGGGTTCTAACCCTTCCCTGTATTTTCCAAAATGTTTGCTTTAAATATACAGTACTTCAAATTAAAGGTGTTGTGGGGGGCACTCGACAGGAGGGAGGAGCCAGGAGAAGCAAAGGGGGACCCGAATAGAGGAGGACCTGAGCTGCTCTGTGCAAAACCACTGCACAGAGAAGGTTAAGCCCCGTATACACGTTCAGAAAATCGAATGAAAAATCCCGCTTTCAAATCGATTGTACGATAAACGGATCGTTAGTACAGAGCTTTCGAGAGCCGATCATGACAATTCATCCAATATTATCCGTCCGGACATGATCGGACATGCAGGAAAATTTTTCTCATACGATGGCCGATCGTACGATTTTCATTTAACCACTTCAGCCCCGGAAGGATTTCACACTTTAGGACCAGAACACTTTTTGTGATTCGGCACTGCGTCGCTTTAACTGACAATTGCGCGTTCGTGTGTCGTTGTAACCCAACAAAATTTGCGTCCTTTTTTTCCCACAAATAGAGCTTTCTTTTGGTGGTATTTGATCACCTCTGCGTCATTTCTGATCGCCACTATAAACAAAAAAAAAAAAGCGTCAATTTTGCAAAAAAAAAACAATTTTCTTTACTTTTTGCTAAAATACAAATCCAAAAAAATATATTAAAAAAACTTTTTTTTTCATCGGTTTTGGCCAATTTATATTCTTCCTCATATTTATGGTAAAAAAAAAAAAATCGCAATCTGTGTTTATTGGTTTGCGCAAAAGTTTCCGCGTTTACGGATGAAGAGAATTCATTTCTGGGGTTTTTATTTTTTACTAGTAATGGCAGTGATCTGCAATTTTTAGTGGTATTGTGGCGGACATGTCGGACCATTTTGACACTTTTTTGGGACCATTGTCATTTATACAGCGATTATTGCTATGAAAATGCACTGGTTACTGTATAAATACCATTGGCAGTGAAGGGGTTAACCTGGAGGGGCACTCTAAGGGTTAACTGTGTTCCCTGTGTGTGTTCTAACTGTATGGGGGCTGGGCCGGCAGGGGGAGGGGAGTGATCACAGCTTCCATATACAGGAGGCCTGTGATCACAGCCCTTCCCCCACTGTCAGAATGGAGATCCGTGTTTACATACACGGACCTCCGTTCTTTCACTGCAGGGGGGCCATCGCGGGTAGCTGGCAGAGATCAAGTCCTCCCTACCTGCTCCCTGGCCCCCCCCCCGGAACACAGTGAGTGCAAGAGCGCGCCTCCGGTGGCGCACGCCCACAATGCTAGTTATCGTGGCAGCCGTCAGGTGACGGCGGTTTGTGATAACGAGCCATGTTGCCGCCGTCACGCTGCGGCGGGCAGTCAGCAAGTGGTTAATTAGTACAGTTGTCAGTTGAAAATGCAATACAAATACACTACAACAGATCACATCACTTACGATTTTTTATTCTATCGTACAAGAATTTTCGTGACTAAAGTAAACTCTTCCGATTCGATCTGCGATTAGCATGCAAAGAAAACGGACGATCATTCATCCGATAATCTCATCATGTGTACCGGTTAAGTATAACATGTTTGTTATTTAGGAAAAAAAAAAAAACTTTACAATCACTTTAACCATCTGAAAATCATGGAAAGCCTGGTTAAGGTCTTTTAATATTGTTTTCCTTTGTTTTATCTACCTCGCATTGCATTCTTGACCGTGGAAGTTGCAGAAGATTAGCATGTCCTCCAGCTGATGCCCCATTTCAATCTTCTGCTCATCGGATAACTGGTTAAACTCAGAAGCAAACTTATTGAAGGCGCTGGCATACTGCACTGTCTCATCTTGGAATTCTGCAGAGGAATTGACATGCGTTCGATTTCTACGGTGGATCGTTTCCAGACCAGAACCCTGCGGAATCAGAATCATAGTATTATCTTGTTTGCCAAAAACACACCTTATGGGTATTTTAACGTACTTTCACCCACTTCCAACCAGTTTTTGATTGCAAAAATGAGTAAATGGATCAATGGGACCTACAACCACAAACCTCTGTTAAAACCACTTGCCGACCACCTCCTGAAGCTTTACTGCTACAGTGCGGCTTGGGTACGCAGGATCACGTATGTATGTCATTCGCGGCTGTGCTGTCATTCGTTACACCACAAGCTGATCACCGGGTTGCTGACAATAATTCATAGCTGAGACCCGCCGATGGGCTGAGCAAATGACAGAGGAGAGCCCTGTGTAGGTAAACAACACAGGGCTCTCTGCTGACAGCAGTGATTTGCCATTTTTTTCTCCCTGCAAAGCATGGAGTAAAAAGCCAGCACATTGCTAAGTAAAAACATCACACAGTAAACATTGTTAGGCACACATTTAACCCCTTGATCGCCCTAGATGTTAACCCCTTCCCAGCCAGTGCCATTAGTACAGTGACAGGGCATATTATTAGCAAATAAGTGAAAGGATTCCTATGCGCTACCGTATAAGAGAGAGAAACCAGGTTTCAGCAATCTCATTATTAGCACTGATCACTGTATTAGTGTTACTTTGGGTGTCAGCAGCAGTTAGTCAGTCCCCCCCCCCAAGTGTCAGTTAGTGTCAGATTGCCTGCCACACTATCGCAGTCCCATTATATGTTGCTGATCACCTCCATTAATAGTATATTATTTTAAAAATAAACATTCTAATATATATACAGTACCATATTAAAATCAAAAATTGCTGTGCTAATGACAACAAAAGCATAAATCAAAAAAAGAAAATAAACAAAATGAAAAAACATGAATCCTTATGCCAGTGTGTGAATTATAATAGCAATCGCAATAAAATAATAGTCCCAAAAAAGTCAATCAAACGTAAAATTGTCCAAAATCATTTGTTGAGGGAATCCTAATCTTGCACCATCAATAAGGAATTCCACCACACCGCAAGTGCTCCAATGATCAGGTATTCCAAAAAAACTACAAGTGTTCCACCACCTTGTGTACAATATAATTCTTAGGTATAACAAGACTCAATAGTGCAAGGGTATTTGCATGGCTCCCATATGGAAAAGCATGTCTCCTCTGGATACTCAGCTTCATCTTTATGTGTGTCTCATCCACCATACGAGATTCAGTTATAACATCGCGTGGGGGGGGGGGGGGGCACATAGCATGAAAACATTTCAAAGTACTAACCACTCACATGATAAAAAAAAACATAGGTGTGTACCTGTAAACCACTGGTCCTGGGAGTCAGACGGGCTGTTTCCTAGTTACGAGGTGCGTGATAATGTCCCGAGGGATAGCTCTGCCCTATGCGTTTCGTCACATCTGACATTGTTGGGAACACTTGTGGAGTTTTGGAATGCCTGATTGTTGGAGTAATTGCGGTGTGGTGGAATTCCTTATAAATGGTGCAAGATTAGGATTCTCTCTTAAGATTATTTTGGACTATTTTGCATTTGATTTGCTTTTATGGGAACTATTATTCTATCTTATTGCGATTGCTATTATCATTAATGCCCTTGCATAAGGATTCATATTTTTTTTTTCATTTTGTTTATTGTCTGTTTTTGATGTATGTTTTTGTTCACACTAGCGCAGCACTTTTTGATTTTAATCAGTTACACAATTTTTATTGCTTATTGTGCCAGCTGCTCTTCAAACTCTGCAGCACAATTTCTTTTTAGAGTTATTAATATATATACAATAGTTTGTAGACGCTATAACATTCACAAAAACCAATCAATATACATTATTATTGGAATGATTTTTTTACCAAAGACATGTAACAGAATACATTTTGGCCAAAAATTATGAAGAAATTTGATTTTTTATAGCAGAAAGTAAAAAATGTATATATTTTTAATTTTCATCCTTTTTTCCGTATATATATATATATATATATATAAATCCCAGTGGTGATCAAATAACACCAAAAGAAAGCTCTATTTGTGTGAAAAAATATACAAATTTTGTTTGGGTATAGCATTGCATGACTGCCCATTTGCTAGTTAAAGTAGCACAGTGCCAAATAGCAAAAAGTGGCCTGGTCATGAACAGGGGTAAAACCTTCCAGAGCTAAAGTGGGTTTAATACAATTGTTCATTTCCTGTCCCAGAAGCCCAAGTGAGAACAAAATGTCTCCAAAGGGAAGGAAATGCCCATCTTAGTTGTCACCAGAACAGGTGTTCTTATTAGAAAATTTCCCTTCACCTCTGGTTTTGGATTTCTCATGACTTTATGTCTTATGACATCAATTACTTTTTGACAGTAGGTACCAGGGCAAATAGAGAGGTTGAATCGCCCAGGCTAGGACACAATCAGTAATAAAAATCTAAGAGAGGGTTTAACTAGTGTTGCACCAATACCGATATCGGTTCTGATACTAAGCATTGATACGAGTATTGTAACTCGTGCAAATGCTCTGATACCTGCATCCAATACTTTCAGGCTCTGCTCTTTCAGCTGTCAGCAGTATTCCCTGACTGACAACTGAAATGTACAAAAAAAACTGGCTATCATCGGTTGTTAAGGAGCAGGACCGCATCCTTAACAACCAATGACTAATTCAGCTGTCAGTGGGGTTCCCCTGTTGACAGCAGAATTGTAAATGAAGTCCCAGCAATTGGATATGTCAAAAAAAAAAAAAAATCAGCCAGGTAATGTTTATCAACAACATTACTCAGCCACTGAAACAGAAAGATAAAAAGAAAAATTGTTTCTTTTTTTATCTTTCTGTTTATTCATCTACAGATCAAAGGGATGAACTTCGATTTGCAGATGAAGTCAGTCAACCTGTCAAGTAAAGAATTTTTTTTAATTAAATGTTCCTCTGTTTAGCCCCTTATTAACCCTTACTTTACTCTAATCAGTCTTAATTAATTCCTTATTCTCCTCCATTTAATTATTATTTTCCTGCTGATTTTTTTTGTACACTTCTGTTTTATAAACTATTAATAATTAAAATGTTTTTTGTTTGCTCGTTCATTAATATTTTTACACCTTTAAAATATAGTTACACGTTTCACATTGACAAAAGCACAATATTAAAAAAATAATTTATTTCATTTATAAATAACTTTTCAATGTCTTGTACTAGTGGTGCACCGAATGGAAATTCTGGTGCCGAAAGTGAAACCCAAAATGCACTTAGCTGAAGGCCGAAAACCGAAAAGGGCAGTTTTTAGAAAATGTTTATATAAAATTGTTATATGCAGCCTACCTGTGCCAGGGCACTGATTGAAAGCTCTGATAGGCAGCACTGATTGGCACTGATAGGCAGCACTGATGGGCAGCATTGGTTGGCACTGATAGGTGCCATTGGTTGGGATTGAGGAGGCGGCACTGATTGGCACCGACAGGTGACACTGATAGAGATGAGGTGGCACTGATTGGCACTGACAGGTGGCAATGATGAGGTGGCACTGATTGACACTGATGGGTAGCAATGATAGTGGAGATGAGGTGGCACTGACAGGTGGCATTGTTTGGCACTGATGAGGCGGCACTGATTGGCACTGACAGGTGGCACTGATGGTTGGCATTGGTTGGCACTGATGAGGAGATGAAGAGTTTCTCATTGCTCACATAGCGCGGGTTGTAAGAGCCGCTCTATGTGTGAAACTCTCATGTAACTGATTGCAGAGACCTGTCAAAATTCTGTGGTGATGTCGGGGGTGGGCGGGACTAAACAGCTATCAAACACCCGCCCAGCTCCTATCCCATTGGCTGGTGTTTTATAGCTGTTTGGTCCCGCCCACCCCTGACATCACAGCAGAGATTTGACAGGTCTCTGCAATCAGTTACATGAGAGTTTCACACACAGATCGGCTCTTACAAGCCACGCTATCTGAGCAATGTGAAACTCCTCACCCCCTCCATAACATACAGACACCCCGCAATGGGCGGCACCCGGGGCTGATCCTGCCCCCTTTCGGTACCAGTATCGGATGTTTTTTTCTTTCGGCTGATGCCAAAAAACACGGTTTTCGGATGATATTTCAGTAGATATTGGTAATTCGTATCATGAGTACTAAAAAAAAAAAGTATCGGTACTCCTGAAAAAAATGGTATCGGTGCATCCCCAGTTTTAACCCATCCCCTGCTAGTAGCAGCAAAGGCTGCCAATTATTCCATGTGCTGACAAAAAGCATGGCAAAAGGAAGAGAAAGCAGAAAGATTAGCTCATCACTTGTCTTTTAACTGACCAGTTACAGGCCGGGGCTCTTAGGAAATGGGTTGAATTATGCTGGCCTTTAGACTAAGAATATTTAGCATTGAATTATGGAGGAAATCTTTAAATTCAAGGTAAATATTGTTGCAAAAGGTGAATTTTTTTGGCTGGAGTTCTACTTTAATGTACTTTAATGTAGTTTTTTAATATTTATAA
>BLSH010102431.1:292011-302222 GCA_018402905.1 Glandirana rugosa
GTAGTCACGGTGGACAGTCACGGTTAGTCACGGCGGAGTAGTCACGGTTTGTTACGGTGGACAGTCACGGTTTGGCACTGACAGGTGGCATTGTTTGGCACTGATGAGGCGGCACTGATTGGCACTGACAGGTGGCACTGATGGTTGGCATTGGTTGGCACTGATGAGGAGATGAAGAGTTTCTCATTGCTCACATAGCGCGGGTTGTAAGAGCCGCTCTATGTGTGAAACTCTCATGTAACTGATTGCAGAGACCTGTCAAAATTCTGTGGTGATGTCGGGGGTGGGCGGGACTAAACAGCTATCAAACACCCGCCCAGCTCCTATCCCATTGGCTGGTGTTTTATAGCTGTTTGGTCCCGCCCACCCCTGACATCACAGCAGAGATTTGACAGGTCTCTGCAATCAGTTACATGAGAGTTTCACACACAGATCGGCTCTTACAAGCCACGCTATCTGAGCAATGTGAAACTCCTCACCCCCTCCATAACATACAGACACCCCGCAATGGGCGGCACCCGGGGCTGATCCTGCCCCCTTTCGGTACCAGTATCGGATGTTTTTTTCTTTCGGCTGATGCCAAAAAACACGGTTTTCGGATGATATTTCAGTAGATATTGGTAATTCGTATCATGAGTACTAAAAAAAAAAAGTATCGGTACTCCTGAAAAAAATGGTATCGGTGCATCCCCAGTTTTAACCCATCCCCTGCTAGTAGCAGCAAAGGCTGCCAATTATTCCATGTGCTGACAAAAAGCATGGCAAAAGGAAGAGAAAGCAGAAAGATTAGCTCATCACTTGTCTTTTAACTGACCAGTTACAGGCCGGGGCTCTTAGGAAATGGGTTGAATTATGCTGGCCTTTAGACTAAGAATATTTAGCATCAGAAACAAAGAATTATGGAGGAAATCTTTAAATTCAAGGTAAATATTGTTGCAAAAGGTGAATTTTTTTGGCTGGAGTTCTACTTTAATGTACTTTAATGTAGTTTTTTAATATTTATAAATCTTCAGCTTTCATGATACCTGTTGATCCTGCCATTAAGGTCCTTGTTCAGGCATTTCCTGATTTACAGTGACAATGCGCTGTCCCTGTCTCCCAATAATGCTTCTGCACTGTAACCTTGCCACATGGGCGAATGATGGAGACCACAAGTGGCCCATTTCAACACATTTACAATGGTGCAGGATTGTCACAATTCATACAAATACAGTAATTATTCATTTTTCAACACCATTTCAATTGCTTAGACTGGTTTTGAAAGATGAAAGCATGGGTTGGAAAATTCTGATAGTTTTGCAAGCACATCTTTTGATGTACGCAGCAATCATACTTTTCCAAAACAATCACTGTTGATTATTGTTTAATTTTATCCCAAAAAAGTTTTACAATAAAACCTATAAAGCAATCCATTCGGATCAGGTGGGGTTTGTCCCTATGAGAGAAGCCAGGGATAACACGACGAAGGCGCTTAATTTGTTCTATGCTGCACAGACCCGTAAGATTCACCCGTTGCTCCTGCACCTTTCTGACAGAGACTCTTCGCTTCATTGGGCTGGGGCAGCGGATGATGCATTGGATTCAGACCATATACTCCTGCCCATCAGCACAAGTGAAGGTGTATGGCCATCTATCACAACCGTGTGGGATAAAGAATGGCACAAGCCAGGGGTGCCCTCTCCCCCCCCCCCCCGATCTTTATTTTGAATTTAGAACCCTTTTTGAGTACCATTCAAAACAATCCAGATATCACTGGCCTCCACTTGGATTCAACTTTTTCTCCCAAAATCATAGCATTTGCGGACAATATCCTTTTCTTCTTGTCTAACCCCCTGATCTCCGTCCCAAATTTGTTTTTGGAGCTGAAGACTTATGAGGCACTATCATCTTTCCGCATAAACTCTCGGAACTCGGAAGCGCTGACTGTGTCCATGCTGGTTTCTACATTGGCACTGCTTCGAGTGGACTTTCCTTTCAAGTGGGCATCAGCGCACATAAAATACCTAGGCATTCGCCTACCCAGCAGGGTGGAAGATGCATTCATGCTTCTACAGTCTACAGATCTACAGTCATGGCAACACGTTATGTTTTCATGGTTCGGGCAGTGCAGCACAGTGAAAATGAACATTATGCCCAGTCTGCTGTACTACTTTCAAGCCCTCCCAATCCGGATACCGAGTGCTTTACTCAAGGCGGGGAACTGAGCCCTGATCACTTCCCTATGGGCCCTGAAATCTCCCCGCTTGGCACAAGCTATACTGAGATTTCCGAACCTCAGGGGAGGCATGGCACTGGCAGTTGCCAGCCTCTATCATATGGCCTGTCACTTGACCCGCGTCCCGGACTGGTGTCGCCATGGCAAGCTCAAACAATGGGTTAGGGTGGAGCAGATCCTGGCAGGGATCCCATTGGAGTCTATACCGTGGCGCCAAACGGAGCTACCTCGCAGGATTTTAGACCATCCATTTTTTAAATCGAGGAAGATATGTATGAAGGCATTCCGCGACTTCTCAGTGGCGCAGTCACCGATTACTCCTGTAGTGAGCAATCTGGCTTTTAGTCCAGGCCTCCACAACCTCAAATTCCAAGACCTGAAACTAGCTGATGGATCTCAAGTCCGACATTTCATTGCCAGTGGGCGCTGGAAGACCAGACGGCAGATTATGAATTATCCGGCCTTGACTGGTTTGTCTTTTTGGCAAAAAATACAACTAGTCCATTTCATTGGATCCCTACCACCCCCAGAGCCCTTTCTGAGACGCCTCACCACTTTTGAATTGCTCTGTATAGAACACTCTCCTATACAGCATGCTGTCTCTCAAACCTATCAGATCATAAACTTCCATATATCACTAGCTGGGAAAAGGATTTGGGACTCCAACTGACTGAGAAACAGGTAAACAGAATCCTTCTGTTTTCCTACAAAACCTCGATTTGGGGTAAACACAAGGAGGCAGGGTTTAAGGTGTTGACCCGGTGGTACTATACACCAGTTAAGATGCACAGAATTTTTCCTCTGTGTTCGGACCTATGTTGGAGATGCGGGGAGGATACTGGTTTTCTCCTCCACATTTTTTGGTCCTGCCGACTCCTGCAATCTTACTGGACGGATGTTCACCGCATCATCCAAAAATTCACTGATCGGGAGCTACCAAGAGATCCTGCGCTCTTCCTCCTGCATCACCACGATATACCCTGTAAAACATACAGAAGATCTATTTTGCCTCTCATGATTACTGCTGCAAAAGGTTGCATCCCGCTGTTTTGGAAGCAGACACAGCCGCCGTCTGGCTGAAAAGAGTAGCTGACATTAATGAAATGGAGGACTTGGTAGCGAGAGAAAAGGGTCTCCATGAGAAATTTTCCAAAAAATGTTTTATTGGCACGAGTTTGTCTACACAGAGGAATACGTGTAGCTGGTTTCTTGAACTTCCGAGTATTGGGGACTGAAACGCTGTCTCCCCTGGCCTGTAGGGAGTGTCTGGCTGGTGCCCTCCTTCTTACACCCTGCCCTTTTACCCCATCCCCAGCCCCTTTTTATTTATTTATTTATTTTTGTTTCGCTCTTCTTTTCTCCACTCTTTCTTTTCCCCTCTCCTTTTAACTTGTTTCTTTTTTCCTGAGGCCTTAGGGTCTATTCTAATTTCCCGCCATTCTGTTACACGGTGTATGCCATGCAAAATGACATACAGGATATGGAGACTCCATTGTTCCTGATGCTCACAGTCCACACTATTGCTTATTGTTCTTATTCGTACATGCAAGGACCTGAGTTATGCTGATTTTTAGCTTTGGTCTTCAGGGGCGGCTGGTGGAATTTTAGGATAGGGGGCGCCAGACCCCGTCCTTCCTTTTAACCACTCCCACTTCTCATAAGCCACACCCCTTATATTTCCCACCCATTGTGTCAGGAGTATACAACCAGCATCACTAGATAGGGTATACAGAGTCACCAGATAGGGTATACAGAGTCACCAAATAGCAGTATACAGAGCTACCAGATAGGGGTATAAAGAGACACCAGATAGGGGTATACAGAGTACCAGATAGGGGTATACAGAATCCCAGATAGGGGTATACAGAGTCACCAGATAGGGGTATACAGAGTCACCAGATAGCAGTATACAGAGCCCCAGATAGCAGTATACAGAGCCCCAGATAGCAGTATATAGAGCCACAGCTAGCAGTATACAGAGCCACAGAAAGCAGTATACAGAGCCACCAGATAGGAGTATATAGGGCCCCAAATAGCGGTATACAGGGCCCCAGACAGCAGTATACAGAGTCACCATATAGCAGTATATAGAGCCCCAGATAGCAGTATACAGAGTCAACATATAGCAGTATGTAGAGCCCCAGATAGCAATATATAGAGTCACCATATAGCCGTATATAGAGTCACCAGATACGGGTATACAAAGTCACCATATAGCAGTATACAGAGCAACCATATAGCAGTATACAGAGTCACCATAAAGAAGTATACAGAGTCCCATATAGCAGTATACAGAGCCCCAGATAGCAGTATTCAGAGTCACCATATAGCAGTATACAGAGCCCCAGATAGCAGTATACAAAGTCAACATATAGCAGTATACAGAGTCCCATATCACAGTATACAGAGTCACCATATAGCAGTATACAGAGCCCCATATCGCAGTATACAGAGTCACCATATAGCAGTATACAGAGCCCCAGATAGCAGTATACAGAGTCCCATATAGCAGTAGTCAGAGTCCCATATAGCAGTATTCAGAGTCCCAGATAGCAGTATACAGAGTCCCATATCGCAGTATACAAAGTTACCTTATAGCAGTATACAAAGTCACCATATAGCAGTATACAGAGTCCCATATCGCAGTAAACAGATTCACCATATAGCAGTATACAGAGCCCCATATAGCAGTATACAAAGTCACCATATAGCAGTATACATAGTCCCATATCGCAGTATACAGAGTCACCATATAGCAGTATACAAAGTCACCATATAGCAGTATACAGAGTCCCATATCGCAGTATACAGAGTAACCTTATAGCAGTATACAAAGTCACCATATAGCAGTATACAGAGTCCCATATCGCAGTATACAGAGTCACCATATAGCAGTATATAGAGCCACCATATAGCAATATACAGAGTCCAATATCGCAGTATACAGAGTCACCATATAGCAGTATACGGAGCCCCATATAGCAGTATACAGAGTCCCATATAGCAGTATACAGAGTCCCATATAGCAGTATACAGAGCCCCAGATAGCAGTATACAGAGTCACCATATAGCAGTATACAAAGTCACCATATAGCAGTATACGGAGCCCCATATAGCAGTATACAGAGTCCCATATAGCAGTATACAGAGTCCCGTATAGCAGTATACAGAGTCCCATATAGCAGTATTCAGAGTCCCATATAGCAGTTTACAGAGCCCCAGATAGGAGTATACAGAGTCACCATATAGCAGTATACATGGCCACCATATAGCAGTATACAGAGCCCCAGATAGCAGTATACAGAGTCCCATATAGCAGTATATAGATCTCCAGATAGCAGTATACAGAGTCCTATATCGCAGTATACAGAGTCACCATATAGCAGTATACAGAGCCCCAGATAGGAGTATACAGAGTCCCATATAGCAGTATATAGATCTCCAGATAGCAGTATACAGAGTCACCATATAGCAGTATATAGAGCCCCAGATAGCATTAAATAGAGTCACCAGATATGGGTATACAAAGTCACCATATAGCAGTATACAGAGCCACCATATAGCAGTATACAGAGTCACCATATAGAAGTATACAGAGTCACCATATATCAGTATACAGAGTCCCATATAGCAGTATACAGAGTCACCATATAGCAGTATACAGAGTCACCATATAGCAGTATACAGAGCCCCAGATAGCAGTATACAGAGTTACCATATAGCAGTATACAAAGTCACCATATAGCAGTATACAAAGTCACCATATAGCAGTATACAGAGTCACCATATAGCAGTATACAGAGTCCCATATTGCAGTATACAGAGTCACCATATAGCAGTATATAGATCTCCAGATAGCAGTATACAGAGTCACCATATAGCAGTATATAGAGCCCCAGATAGCAGTAAATAGAGTCACCAGATATGGGTATACAAAGTCACCATATAGCAGTATACAGTGCCCCAGATAGCAGTATTCAGAGTCCCATATAGCAGTATACAGAGTCACCATATAGCAGTATACAGAGTCACCATATATCAGTATACAGAGTCCCATATAGCAGTATACAGAGTCACCATATAGCAGTATACAGAGTCACCATATAGCAGTATACAGAGCCCCAGATAGCAGTATACAGAGTTACCATATAGCAGTATACAAAGTCACCATATAGCAGTATACAGAGTCCCATATTGCAGTATACAGAGTCACCATATAGCAGTATACAGAGCCCCAGATAGGAGTATACAGAGTCCCATATAGCAGTATACAGTGTCCCGTATAGCAGTATACAGAGTCCCATATAGCAGTATTCAGAGCCCCATATAGCAGTATACAGAGCACCATATAGCAGTATACAGAGTCCCCATATTGCAGTATATAGAGCCCCAGATAGGAGTATACAGAGTACCAGATAGGAGTATACAGAGTCACCATATAGCAGAATACAGAGTCACCATATAGCAGTATAGAGAGCCCAAGATAGGAGTATACAGAGTCACCATATAGCAGTATACAAAGTCACCATATAGCAGTATACAGAGCCCCAGATAGCAGTATACAGAGACCCATATAGCAGTATTCAGAGTCCCATATAGCAGTATACAGAGTCCCATATAGCAGTATTCAGAGTCCCATATAGCAGTATACAGAGTCCCATATCGCAGTATACAGAGTCACCATAGAGCAGTATACAAAGTCACCATATAGCAGTATACAGAGCCCCAGATAGCAGTATACAGAGTCCCATATAGCAGTATACAGAGTCCCATATAGCAGTATACAGAGCCCCATATAGGAGTATACAGAGCCCCAGATAGGAGTATACAGAGTCCCAGATAGGAGTATACAGAGTCACTATATAGCAGTATACAGAGTCCCATATAGCAGTATATAGATCTCCAGATAGCAATATACAGAGTCCCATATCGCAGTATACAGAGTCACCATATAGCAATATACAGAGCCCCATATAGCAGTATACAGAGTCCCATATAGCAGTATACAGAGTCCCATATATCAGTATACAGAGTCCCATATAGGAATATACAGAGTCACCATATAGCAGTATACAGAGTCACCATATAGCAGTATACAGAGCCCCAGATAGCAGTATACAGAGTCACCATATAGCAGTATACAAAGTCACCATATAGCAGTATACAGAGTCCCATATCGCAGTATACAGAGTTACCATATAGCAGTATACAAAGTCACCATATAGCAGTATACAGAGTCCCATATTGCAGTATACAGAGTCCCATATAGCAGTATACAGAGCCCTGTATAGCAGTATACAGAGTCCCATATAGCAGTATTCAGAGCCCCATATAGCAGTATACAGAGCACCATATAGCAGTATACAGAGTCCCCATGTTGCAGTATATAGAGCCCCAGATAGGAGTATACAGAGTACCAGATAGGAGTATACAGAGTCACCATATAGCAGAATACAGAGTCACCATATAGCGGTATACAGAGCCCAAGATAGGAGTATACAGAGTCACCATATAGCAGTATACAAAGTCACAATATAGCAGTATACAAAGCCCCATATCGCAGTATACAGAGTCACCATATAGCAGCATACAGAGCCCCAGATAGCAGTATACAGAGTCCCATATAGCAGTATTCAGAGTCCCATATAGCAGTATACAGAGTCCCATATAGCAGTATTCAGAGTCCCATATCGCAGTATACAGAGTCCCATATTGCAGTATACAGAGTCCCATATTGCAGTATACAGAGTCCCATATAGCAGTATACAGAGCCCCAGATAGCAGTATACAGAGTCCCATATAGCAGTATACAGAGTCCCATATAGCAGTATACAGAGCCCCATATAGGAGTATACAGAGCCCCAGATAGGAGTATACAGAGTCCCAGATAGGAGTATACAGAGTCACTATATAGCAGTATACAGAGTCCCAGATAGCAGTATATAGATCTCCAGATAGCAATATACAGAGTCCCATATCGCAGTATACAGAGTCACCATATAGCAGTATACAGAGCCCCATATAGCAGTATTCAGAGTCCCATATAGCAGTATACAGAGTCCCATATAGCAGTATTCAGAGATCCATATAGCAGTATTCAGAGTCCCATATAGCAGTATTCAGAGTCCCATATAGCAGTATACAGAGTCCCATATAGCAGTATTCAGAGTCCCATATAGCAGTATACAGAGCCCCATATAGCAGTATTCAGAGTCCCATATAGCAGTATACAGAGTCCCCAGATAGGGGATCGCAGCACTGACAGACAGACCCCTCCTGAAGTCCCGCACTTACCCCATCTTTTAGGCGGGCTGGATTGTGCAGAGCCGGCGAGTGGGGAACATGTTGGAGTGCAGACTCGTGGATGGTCTGCATGGGAGCCGGGACTGAAATCCGGCGGAGTGCTGCGCCTGCGCGAGTAATCACACAGCCAGCACGTCTGCCACAGTCCCGCCCCTGCCCATTGCATTCAGTGACAGTCATTCACTGGCTCAGGGCAGCCAATCAGACTATGTGTGTGCGCCTGTTCAGCACACATACATACATAGTCTTTAATGACTGACCAATTGGCTCACTACTTGCTGTCAGTAGACAGCAAGGAGCCGAAGAATAAAAAAAGTCAATATACCAGCTCCTCCTGTAGGGGGTTGGGCTGACTTTTTTTTTCTTGTCAGCGGAGGGGAGGCGGCGCCCAAGCGCCCCTTATTGACCAGCCACCACTGTTGGTCTTGTATCTTCAAGCTTGCTTTATGATTGTGGTCTCTGTATTTACCGTGTGTTCTTTTTTTTTCAAATAAAATATTGGAAAAAAAAAACACTATAAAGGCAGGAAAATTTTCTGCTCTTGAAATATGGTGTGGAAATGAGCATCTGACAACCTACTTGGTAGACAAGAACCTTAATAACTGACAATTTTAAAACAGCAGATATGTGAAATCCCTGGAAACTTCATCTGGCTTACTTTAGAGGTTTGGATAGATAGACATCAAACACGGGTCATTTGCGGTATACTTTAGGGTGTTTTGAGGTTTATTTTTCTTGAGTTTGAGTCACTTGATTGGACTTGAAGTAGACCTGTGCTGATAATACCCAAGTCTACCCTACTCCAAGACAACTGTAGATGGACATTTGTTTGTGTTAGATATGTTTTTCTACCCATACAAATCAATATGAATCCAAAAGCATGCAGCTTGAAAACAGGTCAGAAGCAGGTCAGGCGCAGGTCAAAGGTACCTCTGAAACAGATCAGAAGAACTTTAGAGGCATCTCAAACTGAATGTCCTGCATTTGCTCATCTACACCCCATAACAACCATTCCTACTACAAACTAGAGTGTCTCAATGGTTACGATAAGCTATGGCAAATGTTAAATGGTACCTCATCCACAATTAAAGCTATAGAGAGGGAGTAGGGGTCTATTAAAATTAAGAAGGCTTTTATTAACACAATATGTTAAAAACAGCAATGGAAAAAAAATGTGCAACCCCAGACATAGTTACAATATTGTCAACATCATTTACATTTCATATTGGTCCCCCATTAGGGAGGGAGAACATCAAGATACAGTGTCACAGACGTTGGTGTTTCTCTACATGTTTCGTGGCCTCAATTGCCACTTCCTCAGGAGAACATCTGTGATAGTTGACACATAAAACCATAATAAGTACATTTACAAATACATGTATACATTTTAACACCATTATTAGGGGGAAAGGAGAAAAGAACATATCACAATATATAGGTATTGACACTGGGTTACACTTACCAATGACCCTGACCACATCAAGGATGAGGCACCAACTGAATTGTTCCTGGTCGGCGGAAGGGGTGGTTTTGTGTGGAATGGTAGATGATAGATCTAAATGAATGTTAATGGTGATAATTGAATATACACTCTAAAGGTAGGGGAAGAGAGGGGAAAGGGGGAGCAGAACAAGGGGAGGGGGAAGAAGGGGGGGGAGAGGACGTAAGGGGGGAAGAAAGGTGGGGGGAGGGA
>BLSH010102431.1:310300-322716 GCA_018402905.1 Glandirana rugosa
TCCTTGGGTTTGAGTTGGTCGTCAGACCCCCTTGGGGTTAGATACCGGGACAGGAACGGAAGGGGAAGACCGAGTGGACTCCTACGGAGGGGGTGGTCGTGACCGAGTAAGGTCTACCCCAATCGTTCCCTGTATCCTCGCCGGCCGTAAAGTCCCTGTAATAGGTACACGACTGGTGGCGTCAGCCATAGGCCGTAAGACATGAGTCGTCTGTGTCCTCAAGACAGGGGAGCTAGTTGGGTTCCTTAGGGGGCGCTACGAGGTTGGCCTGTGGTCACAGGCGAGGACGTTTAGTCCGTTGGTCCAGTCGCGACCTTTGTGTGCGCGACAATCCTTTTCTTGTTTAAAGACCGATTTAGACAGTAAAGGCGCCACCACGCGTGTTTTGGCCTTTTGCCGCGGTTTACCCGGATAAATTCGGACCTCTGAAGAACAGGTATCCGGAGCTGAGGCGTACAGGTCGGGAACGCTGTAGAGCGAGCAGCACTTGGTCTCGGAAGTCTCCAGGCTTAAATAGGCCCATTTGGCGCCGTTTTCCGGTTTTGTGCGCACCACCGCGGAAATGACAGATTTAGCCAGAAATTTGTTCTTTTCCTAACAGCGCGTGTGTTTCCAGCGCTGACCTGGTTGCCTGATTTGCAGGAGCGGACACTGGTGTCCGGTTGGAGCATCGCGGGGGATTCCTTGGGTTGATCGAGGGGACAGAACTCCTGTGTCTGCTGAGTACAGAATGCCGGATACCGACTGCGGTGGTCAGCACATGGATAATGTCCCTGAAATGCCGGCCGCTCCTATGTCCCTTGCTAACCCCATCTGGAATGAGCCAGTGCTGGTGGGGGAGGCATCCTCAGGTGAGCCAGAAGGGGAAGGCAAGGACAGGGCCATAGATTGGGGTTCCCCCAGACTGCTGGTTGAGTTTGGGTTCCTGGAGGAGCTAGCAGAGTGGTCATCTCATAGCAACAGCTTGGAGAAGGAATGGGAGACAGGAGGTTCCCATGTACTGGAGGTCTAGTCCAAGGGAGGAGATGTGCCAGGCTCTGCTGAGGGAACTGAAGAAGCTGCAGGAGCCCCCATCAGTAGTGAGAGACTCTTCTATAACAGACCTTCCACCACCCAGGCCAGAGCAGCTGAATACAGGAAGTGGGTCAAGAGGTCCCCCAACACGTGTCCTGCCAGGGAAAGGGAAGCCCAGAGAACTGCCCAGGTTTTCCAGGTTCCAGCGGGAAGTCCAGCGGAGAGTTGCTCTGGAGTGGGGTCTTGACTACCCTTATGTCCCTCCTGATACTATGGACATCGTAAAGAACTCCCAGGAAGAGTGGGAGGATGACCTAGTGTGGGAGTATTTGCATATCTCTAAGCCTTTGTGGGTGTCGGAGTGTGAGGAGACCTGGGCCTGCTTTGACAACATTTGGAGGGAATGGAGGCTGGGGAGAGCAATCTACAGAGTGGTTGTAAAAGTGGGATGGCCTGCCAGGAGCCACTCTGACTCCATCAGAGAAGAAGAGGGCGGAAGGAGGAGATTGCCTGACCCGCTTTTCTATGTGTGAGAGACTGCTGGAGCGTGTAGCTCACCTTGGAAATTTTTGCAACATGGACTGCTGTGAGGCATGCAGACTGTTTTCTTTCTTCCTCTGACTTTTGCAGGACTAAGACTGGCCTGCCACCCTGATCGGAGCCAGTTTGAGGAACGTTCTTACTGAGGGACACTGGGTGAGGTCAAAGTTCTGCGCTTAACTCTTAAAGGAGCCTGATAGTCCGGTGAGGGGCCCCTCCCACCAGGAACTTCAAAGAGAACTGTTCACCTTTCATTATTTTGCTTTTCTGTCAGCAGGACAGTAATCCCCTGTTGACAGAACCTGATATAGGAAGTGATGGACAGAAACTGATACTGATGATGTGTTTCTATACTTCTCTGTACTTGACTCTTCATCTCTAACTAAATTGGTCTCAAATATGAAATCCTCCACCTGCATACTTGACCCTATTCCCACCCACTTATTTAAATCTTGTTTTAGTTCTCTATGCCCCATTATCATCAATATCATAAATGACTCCCTTAGCGCTGGTTTTGTACCCACAATCCTCAAAACTGCTGCTATCACCCCGGTACCAAAAAACCCAACATGGCCCTGGACAATTTAAACAATTTGCGCCCAATATCTAACTTATCCTTCCTTGCCAAGATCCTCGAGTGGGCTGTGACATCTCAGTTACATAATCACCTGACTTTAAATAATCTATTTGAACCCCTCCAATCTGGTTTTAAGCAGCTACACAGCACAAAACCCGCCTTGGTCAAAGTCATTAATGACCTTCTGTTAGCCTCTGATTCCGGGTCACTAACTATTCTTATTCTACTACTTAGTTCTGCCTTTGATACTGTAGACCACAATATATTACTCTCTTGCCTTGAAATCATATTTGGAGTCTCAGAATTGGCTCTGAAATGGATTAAGTCATATCTCACTGATCACTGTCACTTTGTTTCTCTGGGTGGATTCAAGTCTGAATCTGATCCAGTCAAGTACGGTGTTCCTTAGGACTCTTGGGTCCCTTACTTTTTAGGATATACGTTTCCACTTGGCCAACTGCTTAGATCACATGGGCTCAAGTATCACTTCTATGCTGAGGACACTCAGATATACATCCACACTAAACGAGATTCTACTTTGGCTGCTTCTCTCCTAACTGTATTTGTGATATAAAAACGTGGATGGCCCATAATTTCTTTCAATTAAACTGTGATAAGACTGAAGTCATGCTTATTGGCACCCCCATCAATTACGTAAGGCCAGTCCAAATAGCTTATCTATAGATGGCACTGTACTTGAGCTTCAGGTCAAATTGAAAAATCTAGGGGTGATATTTAATGCTAGTCTAACCTTTGAGCCACATGTACAAAATGTTGTCAGAACATCTTTTTTCCACTTGAGAAACATTGCTTGGCTGCGTCCCATGCTATCATACACTGTAGCTGAAAAGCTGATCCATACATTTGTGTTCTCCCGACTTGACTACTGCAATGCTCTACTTGCTGGTGTACCTAAATCCATTATAAATCGGCTCCAATATGTTCAAAATTCTGCAGCCAGAATCCTGACTAGGGTTGGTACAAGTGATCATATTACCCCTATCCTGGAGTCCTTGCACTGGCTACCAGTCAGGTTTTGCATAGATTCTTGCTCACCTACAAGGCTCTTCACGGCTTGGCACCCCATTATCTCTCTGAACTTTTTTCAACTTACTCCCCCCCGTAACCTCCGCTCCTCAAATTCTGGTCTACTGTGTGTCCCCCCTACTCACCTACACTCAATGGGGGACCAAGCCTTCTCCTGCTATGCTCCAAAGCTATGGAATTCACTTCCTGAGAATGTTAGAGAGTCCTCTTCTCTAAACTCATTCAAATCAAATCTAAAAAACATTTCTTTAGACAAGCTTAATTGTTCCTTTATCCCTTATGTTATGTTATCCTGTGTATTTCTTGTGTTTAATCCTGTGTATTTCTTGTGTTTTATCCTGTGTATTTCTTGTGTTTTCCTTGTAAAGCACTTTCAGAAGCCACCTTTAACCACTTCACCCCCGGAAGAATTTTGCACTTTAGGACCAGAGCACTTTTTGCGATTCGGCGCTGCGTCGCTTTAACTGACAATTGCGCGGTCGTGTGACGCTGTACCCAAACAAAATTTGCGTCCTTTTTTCCCCACAAATAGAGCTTTCTTTTGGTGGTATTTGATCGCCTCTGCGTCATTTCTTATTGCCGCTATAAACAAAAGAAGAGGGACCATTTTTCAAAAAAACCCAAATTTCTTACTTTTTGCTAAAATTCAAATCCAAAAAAAAAAAATATAAAAAAACATTTTTTTCACCGTTTTTGACCGATTTATATAATTCCTCATATTTGCGATAAAAAAAAATCACAATTGGTGTTTATTGATTGGTTTGCGCAAAAGTGGCCGCGTTTACGGATGATGAGAATTCATTTCTGGCGTTTTTTTTTGGTTTTTTTTTTACTAGTAATGGCGGTGATCTGCGATTTTTAGCGGTAATGCGATATTGGGGGGGACATGTCGGAACATTTTGACACTTTTTTGGGACCAATGACATTTATTCAGCGATCAGAAATTTAAATGTCCACTGATTACTGTATAAATGTCATTGGCAGTGAAGGAGTTAACCTGCAGGGGGAGAGCTAGGGGTTAAGTGTGTTCCCTGGGTGTGTTCTTACTGTGGGGGGATTGGGCTAACATGGGCATGAGAGATCTAACTGATCCCAGTGACAGGGATCAGTAGATCTCTCATGCCCCACTGACAGGGCGGGGAACCGCCATGTTTACATCGGCGGTTCCCCGTTCTTTTCCCTGTAGCCGCTCATCGCGGCTCGCCGGCGGACATCGGGTCCGCCCGAGCCGCGGGCACACTCCCCAGGAGTGCGGCGGGAGCGCGCGTGCGCGCGCGCCCCCTGGTGGCCAAATGCGAATCGCCACTTATTTACGGCGATTCACGCAGGGCTCCCCGACTGCCGCCGTGAAAAGACGGCGCGCGGTCGGGAACCTGTTAAATGCGCTATATAAAATAAGGTTTATTATTATTATTGTGTGTTTGATGTTGTTTACATTTATTTCTGTTGGCAGGTTAAAGCGGAGTTCCACCCTAAAGTGGAACTTCCGCTGGTTGGATTCCTCCCCCCCTCAGGTGTCACATTTGGCACCTTTTGGGGGGGAGGGGGAAGAGGACACCTGTCTTTAGACAGGTGTCCTTTTCCACACTTCCGGAAGCTCTGGCCGGCGGACGCGGCCGCTGACGTCAGCAGCCCGGCTCCCTCCTCCCTGCTCGCTCTGCTTCTGGCCGCCTGGCCAGTAGCAGAGCGCGGCAGAGCTCGCGCATGCACAGTAAGGTGCCCGGCGTGAAGCTGTACTGCACTCGGACCTCTGCTTTAATAACCCCCTCCTGACAGAAAGTCCTGTAAATGTGTAGATAGCTTCTAGAGATAGGATGTTGTGTTTTTCTGTCTCTTCCTACTGCAGGATTCCAGTGTGGACGGCTGTCTATTCGGTTCAGGATGGAGTCAAGAATCCTGCGGGCAGAGGCCCTCCCTTTAGGGGGGGGGTACTCTGGCTCATGTATAGTGTTATGTGGTTGCTATTAGTTACAGGGACCTGTAGTTAGGTTGTGAATACTATGATGTAGATATGTGAATATAATATTCTTTGTACTGATATTTGTGAATAGCCCTGTCCCAGTTTGTTCCCTTCCAAAACTGTATTTTTATGGGATGCCCTTGCTCCGGGCCCCAGGAGTTGATTTTTGTAAATTTCCCAGCCAAGGGACTGGCTGGATGTTAGGGGGCTGAGTGTAGCTCCCTCTTATGTGCTAGAAGTTATAGTGATTTTTTTTTTGGTAGAGTAGGTAAATTTCCAGGCTTGGCTGGCAGTCAAGCCTGGGTGTGTTTGATCTGGGTTGAGAGTGACTCAGGGTAGAGCTGGGTGACTCACAGGCAGCATCACCAACACCTCCCACTTCTTTCCAGAATGTTTTGGTGTTTTCCGGAAAGGAAGGAGGAGAGGAAAGGTGGAGCTGTCTGGGGTATTCTGAGGAGCCCTGACCAATCCCCAATTGAATTGGCCAGGGGCAGGCCTCCTTAACTACCCAGGGTCAGCCCAGCTGGAGAAGAGTTGTTTGGGGAAGAAGCTGTAGTTGGAGAGTTAGGCTGTTGTGGCCTTTGAGTGAGCTCACCATTCTGGGGGGGGTGACCTTGGGCCTGGGCTCGGGTGTGGACGGGGCCCTCTAAGAACACGTGGAGGTGTCCTGGACAGTAGGCACAGGAGAAAGGAGAGGACAGCGGGAGAGAGCACTGCCAGGCAAGTCTCCAGGGAGGAACAACTGGTCGCAGGACTTCAAAACTCAGCAGCCCCTGCGGGGTTACCGCTACAATTGTATAATTTAAGCTAAGATGGCTCCCATTCCTTTTATTTTCAACAGTCTGTCTGTATTAAACATGGCACACCAAAATCTATAGACAATCCCTTCATTTTAATTCTAAAAGGGCACTACTGTGAGTGTTGGTGTATTCGGGATATTACAGATTATATATCAAATCAAATGAACATATTGTAATCCTAGATGAAGTAAGTAGTTTATCCATTAAATGGTCACTAAACCAATGACATATAATAAATATTTTTGTATCATGTATATGTAAAGTATGTGTATCTAAAGCAAAAACAATACTTTTTTTTGAGGGGCTTTCCCCTTATTATTAACTTGCGATGCTGCCAGTAAAACACTTCCTATCCTAGGGTGGCAAAGCTTCCTCGCCATACTGTGTGGGCAGAAGTTCCCTGAGGCCCGAAAGTTATTTCAAATGTTCCTTCATGCTAAAAAGGTTGATAAAAGCTGGCTCACAGAGAGCAGTAGACTTCACGGGACTGGTACAGTGACCTTAATGTAAGAGCTGCCATTGCAGTGGGGCTGTCATCCTAATCATCATTAGTAGTCATCCTTCATCATTACCTATCTGTCCTTCCTATAGATCCTAATCTCTTCACTCCTTAGTCATTGACCCTGAACAAGCATGCTTCCCTGGTTAGTTCCCTGCATTTTTCTAGGTCACTAAGCATTGAGACAAGGCTCCCCACCACCATTAAAAACACATAGACAAAGCAGCTCCCATTACCTATTTTCCCAACAGGTTTTCTTCAACTTCAGTACAGATTTGGAAACCTATACATACATAGCTGTGAATGTTAGTAGCAGCTTTTGCACACAGTAGAGTATGTCGACTTTGGAGTTTAATAGCCATATACAGAGAACTTGTCATTATAAGAGAGCCTGTCTAGAAATACCAAAACTGCCACTCCTGACTTGTTTTAAAAGGTATAGGTTGTTATCCTTCACCTGCCTTCACTATGAAATATGCCGCTGGCCTGGAAGCAGCATTCAGATGAAGGGTCTTGACTTCATTAGTTGCATTTTTTTTGGATCAGCTACGCTTTCATTAATGAAGCAAGGACAAGGGTGACCTAGAGTGGGGGTCAGCAACCAGTAGATCTCGAACAGGTGAATGGTAGATCGCAGTCTGGGCTTGCTGACCTGCCATTCCAGAGCAAAAATCCCCCTTCCTCCCAGTACAAATCTGCACCCCCTGCTGAAATCCACCCTGCCAACACAAATCTTTGCCCCCCCTCCCCCTCCAAGCTCAAATCTTGCCCTCTCTACAAATACCCCCAGCACAAATCCCCCCCTCCTGCTTCTAACACAAATTTTCCCCCCTCTTAGCGCAAATTCTACCCCCACCCCCCTTCTAGCACAAACCCCCCACAAATTTCCTCTCCTAGCATAAATACCATGATATCGCCCCCTCTTAGCACAAATCCTTTCCCCCATGCAACTAAGGGCTCATTTAAAAGTGCAGCAGGCACTGCTGCTCCCCTGAAAAGCAATCCGAGTTTGTTGGACAGGTGGTGAGGAGGCGATATGTTGCCTCCTCACTGCCTGATTTAAAGCCATGATGGCCGTGCAATGCACACAATTGCAACATGGTAGTATGGCAATTAGACGTTTAAATCAGGTGTGAGGAGGCGACCCTGTGCCCGGTGACCTTTGACTGCTTCCTTGTTGTGCAGGTAGATCTCCACCTCTTTAAGGTTGCCTACCCCTGACCTAGAGCTTACACCAGAAAACCTGTCAATGGCAGTTCCTTATATTATATGTTATTGAAACATATACCCAAAAAATACAAACAATCCTGCTTGCCTTAGCTGACTGTGGTTTAAAACAGTTATCTCAGGAGCAATTTTGTGAAATATTGGGATATACACAAATGCACTTTCTTTGCCTTCCTCTCTCTCACACACACACATCAGTAGGTACATGAGGACATAAGAAGATACTTTACTAGACGTTCACACCTGCAGCGATGTAGACATGGCGAAGTTCTTCTGGATGGACGAAAGTTTAACGCTGTTGAGATTGCAGATGGTGACAGCCGGGAATTTAAGTTTGGCGCTTGAGATGAGCATGATCTTCTCGTGTGATGGGTAAGTATAGTAGGTCATGACCATCTCGGTACACTGCCACAGAGCACAGGACAGGGCAAACGTCACAAAAAATAACCAAACTAGGCGCCGAAACCAGTGCCTGGACCTGAAGATATTAGGGATACCATGAGCCGAGGTGTGTTGCAGGATAGCCCGACCTAGCTTCCTTAAGGTGGTGGCATCATAGGACGACGTCAAGGCCCTCATCTCTGGGTAGCCCATTGTCACTTTGTGTCACAGAGGGCTTGAACTGAAGAGCCAGCAGCCCAGCTTGAACACCTTCTGTGAACCAACTTTAGCGGCTCTTAAAAAGACAGGAGCTGTAATGCCCAAAGGTATAAGGACCTCTAATCCATATTTCCTTTTGTTGTGATGACCTGTTACCTTAGAGACAACCTCAGTAATGATCTCATTATAATTCCAAGTCATAGACAGCCTTTAGGATGATACTTCTGAGAACCAATTAAAAGAAGACTGGACATTTTATAATACCAACTATACTAAGCTCTTGGATTCTATCGGGAAATATATTGATTTGATATCACGTATTCTGTTCTCCTTTGTAGCATCCTGTTATATCTTATGTGTGTCATACAGACATCTCTCATATGTAGAAGCTTTAACTTGCTTTAAAACTGGAGTACAGCTGATATAGAAACCCCGTCCATGACACCCTCATATGCTATATCCCTACCTTCACTACATTGACAGCAAAGTTCACACAGAGCAGAGAAAATTAATTTTCCATTTTGCATCTTGGAAACTGAACAATTTTTTCCTGATTCAGACCTGCTTTGCTAGTGACATGATATGGAAGAGAAAAGGCCACACACAAACTTAAACACAAGCTTATGGACACAGCTCTGGAAATTACAGGCATAGGTGTGTTATAGGGCAGGGCTGCTCAACCCATGGCCCATGGGCCAATGTGGCTAAGGAACCCTCTGATGTCACCCACATGTGACCTATTGCAAGGGAAGCACATGCCCATGCTCAGGTCATCAAGCTCAGATTGCGATCAACAGGTTGCCAGCCTGCCATCCCAGAGCATGAGTGCATAGGGTAGGCACTGGTAATGGAGAAAGCATGTGGCTGTGGAGAGAGACAATGCTTCCTCTGTAGCTTCGGCTCCTGTCCCATGCAGAATGATACCAAGTGCACATCACCTGGGACTTTTTTAGCAGCCTGGAGAGTAATGCCAACAGAAGATTGAAGAGGAAGTGCATTAAACATCACATATACTTCACGTTTGCAATGGAGATATTAGCGCTTATAAAAAAGTGTTTTAAGCCTGCTTTCACACTGATCCACGGGTGCAGTCCAGTGCACCTGTGGCTTTTCTGTGGGTTAGCTGCACTGAGCCGAAGACTGATTATATCCTGCCAGTTTGGTGCGCTTTTGGTTGTGGCACGTGACCGGTTACCAAATCACTTAGGTGGCCCTTGTTCTTCAATAGGTTTAGCACTCCTATTGTAGGGTCTCTTATACAGAAGCCCACTCCAACGCAAGGGGTGTTAGATGAAATATATCGCCCCCATAGTTGGTTTCTGGTGTGGCTGATCTTCTATGAAATTCTAACGGTCTGGTTGCCTTGTAGTCAGGGACATCTATAATATTGATTGGACCCTGGGCAAACATTTTCTTGCCCCCCCCCAAGAAATACAATAGAGAGCAGATAGTCTCAAAATAAGTTTACTGCAGCAGATCAGGTAGCAATTGTGATTGGTTGCCAGAGGTTACAGCGTATTATTGCCGCTCACTAACTGGTTGCTAGAGGTTACTGCACATCTTTTCTGCGTGCTGAGTGGTTGCTAGAGATTTAAGAAATGTGGTTGCAACGCTCTGCACAGTGGAGAAAATCCAAACTCGAAGTGGTAGCCAGGGTGCCTGCGCTGTGATGTGTTCCCACACACCATACAAAATAGTATTCAAAAGATAAGAAAAAAATTTGTACTCACTGGTGTGGTCTACATGAATAAATCATTCGAGGATTACGGAGTTGCTAGAGATTAATGCACATGATTTCTGCTCACTGATTGGTTGCTAGAGGTAACTACACATCATTAATACTCACTAATTGGTTGCTAGATGTTACTGCACATCATTATTGCTCATTGATGGGTTGCTAGAGATTACAGCAGATCATTACTGTTCACTAATTGGTTGCTAGAGGTTACTGCACATCATTATCTCTACATCAAACTGTGGGTGTGGCTAAACTGCACTGTGGCAAACTGCAACAGAGAGGCATTGTTATATTCCAGGATTTTTGGAGTGCACTATATACAGACTGCAGGGTTCTGGAGTGTGCTACGTACAGACTGCAGGATTGAAGAATGCACTATATGCAGAGTGTAGGGTTGAGGGGTTATCTATGTGCAGAGTGCAGGGTTGAGGAGTCCGCTATGTACAGAGTGCAGGTTTAAGGGGTCCTCTATGTACAGAGTGCAGGGTTAAGGGGTGCACTATGTGAAGAGTGCAGAGTAGAGGGGTCTTCTATGTGAAGAGTGCAGGGTTGAGGGGACCTCTATGTGCAGAGTGCAGGGTTGAGGGGTCCTCTGTGGGCAGAGTGCAGGGTGGAGGAGTCCTCTGTGGGCAGAGTGCAGGGTGGAGGAGTCCTCTGTGGGCAGAGTGCAGGGTTGAGGGTCCTCTGTGGGCAGAGTGCAGGAATGCGGGATCCTCTGTGGGCAGAGTGCGGGGTTGAGGGGTCATCTATGGGCAGAGTGCAGGAATTAGGGGTCCTCTAAGTGCAGAGAGTAGGGTTGAGGAGTCCTCAATGGGCAGAGTGCAGAGTCGAGGGGTCCTCTGTGGACAGAGTGCAGGGTTGAGGGGTCCTCTATGTACAGAGTGCAGGGTTAATTGGTGCGAGATGTGAAGAGTGTAGGGTTGAGGGTTCCCTATGTGCAGAGTACAGGGTTAAGGGCTGCGCTTTGTGAAGAGTGCAGGTTTGAGGGGCCCTCTGTGTGCAGAGTGCAGGGTTTAGGGGTCCTCTGTGGGCAGAGTGCAGGGTGGAGGGGTCCTCTATACACAGAGTGCAGGAATGAGGGGTCCTCTGTGGGCAGAGTGCAGCAATGAGGGCTGTGCTGTGTACATTCAGGTCCCCCCCCCCCTTCCAAGTACATAGCTCTCCCCTGGATTACAGTACAGAGCTGCAACCCCCCCCCCCTCTCTAGTACAGAGCTTTTCTCCTGTCCCAAATCCTCTCCCAACATCTAGAAATCTTCACAGAGTGGGAGAAGAAGAGCAGTTACAGCTTACACAGGAGTCTGTGCAGGCTGCTGGCTTCAGAAGGAGCTTCTGCCTGTGTAGATTCCCCACCCCCCTCTCTCACCTGCTCTGCTCTCAAATAGAGATGTGTCGATCAGCAAGGGTTCTGACCAGCCGCTGACAAAGCAGAGCAGCCAGCAAGTGACCAGCATGTGTGGCAGAGCTCCAGCATAAAAAAAGACCTAGCGGGCAGCAACGCGAGTTTCATTGCAGCTGCTTTGGGCCCCCCCTGTTTGCCCAGCGTTAAAGACAGCCCTGCTGGAGAGAAAGTAATATAGAGGGAGCATTCCCTGAACTTTCTGTACTCAACTGGAACCTCTCCCTACGATAAAGGCTGTCCTTCACAAGCAGGTTCCTGTCCATGCCTAACCACTCACTCAAAGCAGGCCAAAATGATGTGAGTTCCCCTCACCCAAAATGGCCGCCAAGACTCCCAAGAGTTCAGTGTCCAATTGGACAACTTCTTCTGTCAAGGCACGGGACAGAATCTTTCCTACAAGATCCCCTCAACAATGGCACAAGGCCACCTATAGGGGTAGACAAATTTCAGCCCCAACGGGCATTGCAAAACTGACAGCCAAAGCAAAGACTCCCAAAGGCAGAATGAGACATATGGCTCCTGAAGAGCTGGAAGACTGAAGTTTGACTACCCCTGGGCTACAAGGTTTAAAATATAATGTGGTAGCCATTCTGTGTTCCTGCATGGGGAGAAAATGAGGTCCTTGTAAACTTCCCTGCACTTGTCTATGAACTGCTTCCAAAAAAACTGATCGGTGGTGTTTGTGAGTGGGAGCTCCTGCCGCAAAAAGCAGCATGATGGGGTAGATGGAGTCAGTGCCGGGACAAGGCCACCTGGTGTCCAGGGTGAAAATGGTAACCCCCCCCCCCCACATTTTTATGTGAATTAGGCTACTTCCACACTCAGGCATTTGAAAAACATCAAGCGTTATTACCGCATTTTACCCGCGTTAGCGCTATAATTAGCGTTAACACCCAGGCATTTTTCAAGCACTAGCATTAAATAGCAAACCCCCCTACATTACATCCTGTTTACTTCCTGGTATTTTGACCTTTCCACAACCTCTGGGTGGTTTGCTGGCGCTTTTAAGGCGC
>BLSH010102431.1:328728-339307 GCA_018402905.1 Glandirana rugosa
AACGGTAAGTGTCACAAATAATATGAGCAATACGATGTAATCACCGTCACTATTAATTGGGGAAGTACGACGTAATAAATTTCCCCCAATTAATTTTGACGGTGACTGACGGTTACCTTTCCCTACAGGATTTATGGTGGTGGAGTTACGTTCTTTTACTTCCCCAATGGTTGTTTCCCCAAATGTATCTTACTGTGGTGACTGGTTGTTACATATACAATAAAAGAGGAATGCAAGTGACTGTCTGCGTCGAAGAAGTAAATGAAGTACCCCAAAATACAAGCAGGTTGATCCTCAATTGATCCGTCCCTTTTCTAGTCGACCGGGGAGGGGACCCCCGGCAGGAGAGAAGGATGTAGTTTGGGGGAGTGTCATAGGGGCCAGCTGATCTTTTCCCTGCCTAGTTAACTCCTAGTTGGACGAACATAAAACCCCATGAAGTAAATGAAGAAGCTGCGTCTGTCAGTGAACGTAAGGAGAAAATAACATATACATTGTTGGTCAGTGGTGTCATTCTATGTAAACCCCTTTGTTGGTAACCCCTTCATTTTCTTGCATTGAGGTGGTGGTATTTAGGACATCCCTTTCCATTGGCAGTCAGTGGCAGTTTTAATTAACCCCCTTTAAATAATGCAGCATGAAGGGGTTAATTATCACTGCCACTAATGTAGCATAACGAGTATAATAAACACTGTGAATGGCAACTCATGCATCTTTGTACAAAGAAATAATTAACCCCCTGGGGGTGTGGGAATTATTAACATTGCCACTAGTCAGAAATGCAAGAGGTTAATAAACACTGCCACTGGCTATTAATGCAGCACTGGCCAGTGGCAGTGTTAATCAACCCCTTGCATTACTGGGTAGTGGCACTGTTAATTAACTCCCACTCCCCCAAGGGGTTAAACATTTGCGTGTACAAAGCTGCATTTATCCTCAGCTGCTGCACTCATGTTTTTGATTAACTGACTCGCCACTCACTGCCCAGCCGGGAAATGATGTCACGCTGCAGAGCAGTAGTGCACAGTTTCTTCTGCCAAATGCAGGAATTTAGAGAGCACTTTAGCACTTGGCACCCCGCTGCCCCTCTGCAAAGTTGGGTGCTGCTAAGGTCTGCACTGATGATGTATTGGGCCCCTGATCAGGGCAGACTGTAGCAGCAGTTTGATAGTAGCTGCTCTGGTCACACTGCGCCCCTCTCTCCCCATTCAGCTGTGATACCCAAGGCACCTGTTCTCTCTGGACAGTGCGATTTCCGGGTAATAGCCGCCAATTTGGCATGCGATTTGACATGTCCCAAATGTCCCATGTACCAAATTGGCCCAATGTGAACATGGGCGGAGGGCTTGTTTGGGGAGAAGATACCATGCCATTAGCTCCCGCTGCTGTGAATCACAGTCAGTAAGCTAATAAGGAGAGAGAGGGGGCAAGGCCAAGCCGCAGCTCTGCGATTGGATGGATACACAGAGTGGAGGCTCAGGAGCGAGCCTGCTTGGGTGCCCCCATTGCAAGCTGCTTGGTCTTGGGGCACGTGGCAGGAGGGATGGGCTAGGTGTCCCAGAAATATGACCCCGGGACAGACAACCCAAAGTCACTGTCATGGACTATGATTTCTATGTGCAGAGATTTGGAGCCCAGAAACAGCTGGACCCCTGGTGGCTATCCCTCAGAACAGATAATAATCTACCTATCCTGGTTGAAGGCAGCACTTGGGTGAGGATTCAAATCAAAGACCAGGTGGTGAAGCAGCAAGGGGTAGTGATGACCTGTGGCCCAGTCAACCCAGCAGTGCCTGGGATGTTCTGAAAGACCTGGATTTACCCTGCCTGTTGGCCAAAAATTAACACAGGCATGCAACTGCGGCCTGCAGGTGCTGTGGCTCAGAGTACTTCAGCCCTACGAGGCTCAGCACAGGGCAACCAAGAAACAACCGGAGCAAGTAGGAGTCGTCCATACACCCCCAATAAAAAATTACTCTTGGCGCCCCTGTCAGAGGTGGTCTAGTCACTCCCTGTTGGGGCCCACCAGAAATTACAGGGGGCCACTGTTATGATGTAACGCCACAAGGACCCTGTGACACCAGGGGAGTTGCTGATGAGCCATACCCTATGCAAGATCCATTGGAGAAGAGTCTAATGGCCCTCTATAAATCTGATGGTATTGTGAGTTATTTGCACATTTAATACAAGGTGCATCATGACACTTGATTTTGAGTATTTAAAAAATTGCTTATCTACTGGGATTTCCATGCTCAAACATCTCTAGGATTTACAGAGAATGGTCCAAAAAAGAGAAAATATTTAGTGAGCAGAAGTTGTGTGGAGGAAAATGCCTTGTTGATGTCAGAGGGGAATGAGCAGACTGGTTCAAGATGATAAAAAAGCAACAGTAACTCAAATAACCACTCCTTACAACCAAAGTATGCAGAATACCATCTCTGAATGCACAACACATCGAACCTTGAAGCAGATGGGCTACAGCAGCAGAAGACCACACTGGGTGCCACTCCTTTCAGCTAAGAACAAGAAACTGGGGCTACAATTTGCACAGGATCACCAAAATTGGACAACAGAAGATTGGAAAAACGTTGCCTGTTCTGATGAGTCTCGATTTCAGCTGCGACATTCAGATGGTAGAGTCAGAATTTGGCATAAACTACATGAAAGCCTGGAACCATCCTGCCTTGTATCAACGGTTCAGGCTGGTGGTGGTGTAATGGTGTGGGGGATATTTTCTTGGACCCCTTAGTACCAATTGGGCATTGTTTAAACACCATGCCCTATCTGAGTATTGTTACTGACCATACGAGTAAAGTTATTGAGTGAGCGCAAATGACCTGCATCCAAAGGGAGAAGGATTGTGGTAGCATATGTTTAGAAGTCCACTTGACCGGCTATCTTAGGGAAGCTGTTAGTGAAGAAGACAGAGGTACTTCTGGGAGCAGGAGACAAAATACTCAAGAAGTGCCTCTAAGTGCAGCTCTATAAACAGATTTGCCAGGCGTATTTGCTGAGTACGGCCCGCACTGGCTTACACTGCAATGCTCCCTTGCTTTATTTCCTTGTGAGCACCTCCACTTGTGTTTTAATAAATCTGTTTATAGGGCTGCACTTAGAGGCGCTTCTTGTGTATTTCGTCTCTTGTTGCTGACCATGTCCATCCCTTTATGACTACAATGTACCCATCTTCTGATGGCTCCTTCCAGCAGGATAATGCACCATGTCACAAAGCTCAAATCATCTCACCACTGGTGGCTTGAACATGACAATGAGGTTACTGCACTCCAATGGACTCCACAGTCACCAGATATCCAATGCAATAGAACACCATTGGGATGTGGTGGAATGGGAGATTTGCATCATGGATGTGCAGTCGACAAATCTGCAGCAACTGCGTGATGCTATCATGTCAATATGGACCAAAATCTCTGAGGAATGTTTCCTTGTTGACTCTATGCCTTGAAGATTTAAGGCAGTTCTGAAGGAAAAAGTGGGTCCAACCCAGTACTAGCAAGGTGTACCTAATAAAGTGGCCGATGAGTGTCTATACTGTGTATATATATATATATATATATATATATATATATATTGTGACGGTATGGGAGGTGAAGTGATAGACGGACGCTGTCACCTCGCATACGTTCACTTGGATTGGACTGAAGCGTAATCCGGGCTGGGTTTTCCCAGCCACTGGGGCAGGGCTGGGTTTTCAGGTCCACTGTAGTTCAGTCTCAGGTGTGGTTAAATGACCAGGAGGAGAGCACTGTGTTGCTCTGGCCTGGGGCTCAAAAACACTACACTGAGAGAGCTACACATTGGGAATTGGTTGCTCTAAGGACTCAAAAGAAAGGTTTGCATTTGTTTTGTTTGGGGGTGTCTGGGACGAGCCCGACACTGTATAGGGATGTTCCTATACTGTATAGTTTAGAGCTGGACGGCAAGGATTTGTTTTTCTACTTTGTTTGTTTATTTTACTTACCCCATGACACCGGGGAAGGAAAATGGCTTATTGGGCCCAATTTGGACATTTTCACTTAGGGATGTACTCACTTTTGTTGCCAGTGGTTTAGACATTAAAGAGGAACTGCAGTCTGCAGTCACATAATTTGTAATAAAAACATCTTTGCCATTCTGAAGCTTCCCTCCAACCACTTTGCATTTTATTTTACATATACTGTGATTCTAATACTTGCCAAATATGCTGCAGAAATCTCCCTCCACTGAGTCTGGCTGCAATCATTTTAACTGTGGGCAGCTGAAGCCTCTGACTGTTCACTTTCTGGATTTACACAGACACACCTCCAGCTCTGCAGCTTGCATTGGCCCTCTTATGACTCATCCCCCCTGCCTTCCTGGCAAACTCTCACGGGAGTGAGAGAGAGAGAGCTGTGCATGATGTCAAAAGTCGAGGCTTTTTTCCAGCCAAGAAACAGGAATTGGGCTGTATAAGGTATTTACTGGCAGAAAAAACGTTTTACTATCCATAGTTAAAACAACAAGCGCAGAGGATTTAATAGATGGAAAGATGAAGAAATTACTGAAGTTCCGCTTTAATGGCTGTGCGTTGAGTTATTGTGAGGGGACAGTAAATGTACACTGTTATACAAGCTGTACACTCACTACTTTACATTGTAGCAAAGTGTCATTTCTTCAGTGTTGTCACATGAAAAGTTATAATAAAATATTTACAAAAATGTGAGGGGTGTACTCACTTTTGTGAGATACTGTATTTATATATATATATATGTACACACAGTATCACTTTTGCCCTCAGCTTCTTTAGCAAGGCAGTGGTCATCTTGGAGGTGTGTTTGGGGTCATTATGTTGGAATACTGCCCTGCAGCCCAGTCTCTGAAGTGAGGGAATCATGCTCTGCTTCAGTATGTCACAGTACATGTTGGCATTCATGGTTCCCTCAATGAACTGTAGCTCCCCAGTCCCGGCAGCCCCAGACCATGACACTCCCAGCACCATGCTTGACTGTAGGCAAGACAAACTTGTCTTTGTACTCCTCACCTGGTTGCTGCCACACACACTTGACGCCATCTGAACCAAATAAGTTTATCTTGGTCTCATCAGACCACAGGACATGGTTCCAGTAATCCATGTCCTTAGTCTGCTTGTCTTCAGCTAACTTTGCGGAATTTCTAGTGCACCATCTGTAGAAGAGGCTTCCTTCTGGGACGACAACCATGCAGACCAATTTGATGCAGTGTGTGGCGTATGGTCTGAGCACTGACAGGCTGACCCCCCACCCCTTCAACCTCTGCAGCAATGCTAGCAGCACTCTGACATCTATTTCCCAAAGACAACCTCTGGATATGACACTGTGCACGTGCACTCAACTTCTTTGGTCGACCATGGCGAGGCCTGTTCTGAGTGGAACCTGTCCTGTTAAATTACAGCTGTATGGTCTTGGCCACCGTGCTGCAGCTCAGTTTCAGGGTCTTGGCAATCTTCTTATAGCCTAGGCTATCTTTATGTAGAGCAACAATTCTCTTTTTTCAGATCCTCAGAGAGTTCTTTGCCATGGGGTGCCATGTTGAGCTTTCAGTGACCAGTATGAGAGAGTGAGAGCGATAACACCAAATTTAACACACCTGCTCCCCATTCATACCTGAGACTTTATAACAATAACAAGTTACATGACACCGGGGAGGGAAAATGGCTAATTGGGCCCAATTTGGACATTTTCACTTGTACACGGTTTTGTTGCCAGCAGTTTAGACATTAATGGCTGTGTGTTGAGTTATTTTGAGGGGACAGCAAATTTACACTGTTATACAAGCTGTACACTCACTACTTTATATTGTAGCAAAGTTTAATGTCTTCAGTGTTGTCACATGAAAAGATATAATAAAATATTTACAAAAATGTGAGGGGTGTACTCACTTTTGTGAGATACTGTATATTCCCTCTAAACTCTCTGAAAGGTGTGAGACATTGAAGTGCTCTTTGTTAAAAGTGTACTTCTATTTAAGCATGTTTTAATGAACTGGATTCTGAAAATAAGTAAGGATAATCCTTAATAAAAACTGACCTACTTTATTGACTTCCAGGTGAGGTGATAATCAATATGGTGGTTGCTCTGAGACTGGAGATCAGAGCTCTGCCTTCTGCGGATTTTCTGCTGGGAAAACTGCCAATAAATGTGGAGACCTCATTTATAAGCTTGTTTTAAAGTAAGCCGCTAAAAAAGAAAAAGTGTTAACTAAGAATGAGAGTGAGAGAGAAAGACCCTATGCCTCCAGGCATGTTCTCCACCTGCTGCAATAGACAGATGGTATGGTGGGCTAGGGAGGCATCACTGCTGCAGTCCTGGAATCCCCCATTCATACTCTCTAAGCCAGGGGTCCTCAAACTTTTTAAACAGGGGCCAGTTCACTGTCCCTCAGACCGTTAGAGGGCCGGACTATAGTTTAAAAAAAAAACTATGAACAAACTCCTATGCACACTGCACATATCTTATTTTGAAGTGAAAAAACAAAATGGGAACAAATACAATATTTAAAATGAAGAACAAGTAAAGTTAAATCAACAAACTTACCAGTCAAGTCTAGTCAAGTGGCCCATTGAACCATTCACCAGCGCAGCCCAATCAGTGCCCACCAGCGCAGCTCAATCAGTGCCCACTACCGCAGCCCAATCAGTGCCCACCAACGCAGCCCAATCAGTGCTCGCAAGTGCAGCCCAATCAGTGCCTGCAAGTGCAGCTCAATTAGTGCCTGCCACCGCAGCCCAATCAATGCGCATGGGATGTGGGGGTCATCTGGTGTGTGAGGATCTGTCTCACCTCAGCCTTGATTGAACAACCTCTTCGGGGGAGGGGATGCCAACTTCCTTAAAGCTGCCTCTGTGCTGTGATGCTCTGTGAAGCCGACTGTGCTGTGATGCTCTGTCACGTCTTATTCTCTCTCTCCCACGAGCCAGCGCCCGACGTTCACTGCCCACAAGTTACCATGCAAGTCACGTCCAGCCGGCCCCTCCCACATGCCCTGGCTGCCTCTGAGTCCTGGGAGGTGGGAGTTGTAGTCCGGCTGCGCTGTTCCTCCCACCACCAGGAGCTTGATTGCGGCCAGACTACAATTCCCATGATCCAGCGCTTCAGCCGGCCAGCCAATCAGCGGCCGCCGCGCCCCCTCCCTCTTCTACCAATGATAGGCCGGCTGCCGGGCCGTCCGTCTCATGCTTGGAAAAACAAAGTGGAAAAAAAAGTAACCCGCAGGCAGTGACGGCAAAAACACCAGGCGGGCCGGATAAATACCCTCGGCGGGCTGCATGCGATATCAATGAAGGGGCACTATTCCCCCCAATTATACCAATGATGGGGCACTATTCCCACCAATGATGGGGCACTATACCTCTCATTGATAACAATAATGGGGCACCTTCCACCAATACTAATGATGATGCACTATTCCTTCCACCAATACCAATGATGGGGCACTATTCCTCCCACTGATATGAATGATGAGGCACTATTCCTTCCACCAATACTAATGATGGGGCACTATTCCTCCCACTGATACGAATGATGAGGCACTATTCCTTCCAACAATACTAATGATGATACACTATTCCTCCCATCAATACTAATGATGGGCAGGGCAGGGCTGGACTGGGACAAAAATTTGGCCCTGGACTTCATCCAGATCGACCTACTTTAAAATGGCCGAGTACAGGGCTCAAAATTTCAAGTCCTGAGCTATTAGCCAGGCCTTAAGGGTTACTCGCCACCAGATGCCTGCCAACCCTGCCCACCCCTAATTCCGCCCCTAAACACACCCTGATAAATTATTTAATGAAAGGACACTTAAGTGTTTTATGCAGAATTAAGTTACAAAAATAAAATATTAACAACAACTTTATCAGTGCCCATTAGTGCAGCCTCACCTGTGGTCATCAATGCCACGTCACCTATGCCCAACAATGCAGCCTACCTGTATCCATCAACGCAACCTACCCGTATCCATCAGTGCAGCTTACTCATGTCCAACAATGCAGCCTACCCGTATCCATCAACGCATCCTACCCGTGTCCAACAATGCAGCCTACCCGTGTCCATCAATGCAGGCTACCCGTGTCCATCAATGCAGGCTACCCCTGTCCATCAATGCAGGCTACCCGTGTCCATCAATGCAGCCTACCCGTGTCCATCAATGCAGCCTACCCGTGTCCATCAATGCAGCCTACCCGTGTCCATCAATGTAGCCTACCCGTGTCCATCATTGCAGCCTACCCGTGTCCATCAATGCAGCCTACCCATGCAAGGGAAGAGAGAGGAGAAGAGGAGGATTGCTGTCATCAGAGGGAGGGACATTGCTGTAACACTTTTCATTTAAATTGCAGCGTGTTCCCGCCACTCGCCTTCACATAAAGCTCCGCCTCCTGGCCCGGGTACTCTGATATACGTCATGCACCCGGCATTAGACAGGTGATCCGTCTATCAAAGTACCGGAGCCATCAGGTGGGGCTGTATGTGGCTGCGAGTGCGGGAACACTCGCAATTCTTATGAAAGGTGTTACAGAGATGTTCTCCGCTCCCTTATGACTCGGCCGCCTGCTCTCCTCTCTCTTCCCCGGAGCGATCGCTGGGAGAAAGGCTCTCATTCAAGCCCATGCTCGCTCCCCCACAGCCATATTTTTTACGAGCGCCCCTGCTGAGGCCGGCCCACTGAGTCATTAGCCCACCGGGAAACTCCCGGTAGTCCCGATGGCCAATGCATGCCTGATGATCGGGCACTATTCCTTCCACCAATACTAATTTAGGGGCACTATTTCTCCTTCTACTGATCAAAGGCAATTTGATTTTTTTTTACTGCCACTGACCACCAACCTTGACACATTGTTTACCCCCACTGATACCAGGACATTTCTATTATGTGACCTCATTCACAAAATACAAAGGCTTCTGTGAATGAACAGGAGAGTGGAGGGTCTGCACTTTATTGGATCTAACATTTTACAAAGGGTCTGAATTTATGGAGTTCGGCTTTAAGATACAATGCAGAAGGGTTGTTTCTACATTTTTAACCCTTAGTTAGGACAGGCAGTGTTCAAATATAAATGGCAGTTGATAATGAAGAAATGTGAATGCCACACAGATAGACTTGGGCCGGCCATACATGGTTCAAAACGTTATTGAGCATGCTGAATGTTCCAAGATGATCGATCAAGCAATCAACTTGGGTACAACCAGCCTGCCAGATTCTCTTATCGGTAGTCGCTGCTATAGGCGCTGGAGATAATCACTGTCTTCTTGCGGCGGGGATGGCTTTCCCCACCCGCCCCCACCGGGAGAAGACAATGGCCCAGCAGGAGGTATTCCCACGCATCATCACTGTCTGTGTTGATGGCGGAGTCTAGCGAATTTCTTTCCTGCAACCAGGCTCCTAGTATGGCGAACCTTAATTCTGTTAATAGAGAAGTATTTGAATTTTTTTTAGATTCATACTTACCTAGGATGGATGCAGCTTCGGTCCGATGCTGCATCTGTCCCCCAGCACCTCTAACAGTGAGAAGCAATCGAACACCGCAGCTCCGTGAGCAGAGAGCTGCTGACTGTCAGTAACCGCTGTCTGCTCTGCCCCTTCCTCTCTCCCTGGAGTGCTGGGCTGTGGAGGGGGGTGGGAACTGCTGGCTCAGGCTCTCAGTGGCTCGCTGAGAGGCCGAGCCGAGTCCCGGTCCAGGGATCTGGGCGTATCCCAGACTCTATGGTCACGATGAGCCTGGACAGACTCTGTGATGTCAGCAGAGAGTGGACTTCAGCCCACTCTCTGCTGATAAAGGGTCACAGCAATGCAAAATGAACTGGACTCCTGTGATCCATACAAGCTTTGGCTGTACTTTTCCTTTAACCACTTCAGCCCCGGAAGGTTTACCCCCCCTTCTTGACCAGGCCATTTTTTGCAATATGGCACTGCGTTATTTTAACTGACAATTGCACGGTCGTGCAACGATGTATCCAAATAAAATTAATTACCTTTTTTTACCCACAAATGCAGCTTTCTTTTGGGGGTATTTGATCACCTCTGCGGTTTTTATTTTTTGCACTAGGAACAAAAAAAGACAGACAATTTTGAAAATAAAAACAATACTTTTTACTTTATGCTATAAAACACACCAAATAAAAAAAAATCGAATTTCTTCATTCATTTAGGCCAATATGTATATGTATTGGTAAAAAAAAAAAATCCCAATAAGCGTAAATTGATTGGCGTATGCAGAAGTTATAGCGTCTACAAACTATGTATATATTTATTGAATTTTTATTTATTTATTTCTACTAATAATAACAGTGATCAGCGATTTTTAGCGGGGCTGCGACATTGTGGCTGACAAATCTGACACTAAGTGACACTTTTGGGGACCAGTGACACCAATACAGTGATCAGTGAAAAACAAAATGCACTGTCACCGTTCTCATGACACTGGGTGTGAAGGGGTTAACATCAGGGGCAATCAAAGGGTTAAATGTGCTCCTAGAGAGTGCTTTCTAACTGTGTGGGGGAGGTGCTTTGACTGGGGAAAGACAGAGATCCATGTTCCCGCTTAGCAGGAACACAAGATCTCCATCTTC
>BLSH010102431.1:362034-373121 GCA_018402905.1 Glandirana rugosa
CGTTAGAGGGCGTGATTACGACAGAGGTGCGACACGCAACTGAATATAACTGTACCCCGTCCCCGGTGGGCGACTACGGTAGACCCCCGGGGCCAAGGGACCCCCAGATCCCACCCCCCCATGTGAATGAGTATGGGGTACATTGTACCCCTACCCATTCACCTAAAAAAAGGTGTCAAAAATAAACACACTACGCAGGTTTTTAAAATATTTGATTAAATCGGCTCTGGCGTCTTCTCCCCTCTCCAGCGTCTTCTTTCTTCTGCTCTTTTGCCAGTTCTTCTCTCTGAGCCGTCTTCTGCTGGGTCTTCTCCCTCTGTTGTTCTTCCCATATTGGCTCTATGCGATCTCCCGCATGAATGCTGTTTCCATGCTGTGCATTAACATATTGGCATGGTCCACCCGCTGACATCACCCGTAGGCCTCACCCCCTTATGACATCACAGCCCAGGGCATGGGGTGGTGACGCCATAAAGGGGCGGGGCCCCCAGATGGCATCAGCGGGTGGCCCCTGCCCCATGTCAATATAAGTCAACGCACAGCGTGGAGACAGCATTAGTGCGGGAGATTGCGTTGAGTAAACATCGTAAGAAGGAAGAACAGAGGGAGAAGACAGCAGAGAAGACCCGGCAAAAGAGCAGATGACGCCGCGGAGAGAGAAGACCCCGCAAAAGAGCCGAAGATGCGGCGGAGAGAGAGAAGACACCGCAAAAGAGCCAAAGACACCGGAGCTGATTTCATAAAATGTTTTAAAACCCGGTGTAGTGTGTTTATTTTTAACACTTTTTTTTTTAAAGTGAATGGGTAGGGGTACAATGTACCCCATACTCATTCACATAGGGTGGGGGGGTCCCCAGATTCCGATAAGCCCCCCGCCCGCAACCCCCAGCAAGGATTGTCGGGAAGAGGCCCTTGTCCTCATCAACATGGGGACAAGGTGCTTTGCGGTGGGGGCACAGAGCTCGCCCCAAAGCACCCATACTCCCCATGTTGAGGGCATGCAGCCTGGTATGGTCAAGGAGGGGGGGGGGGCTCGCTCCTCCTCACCCCCTTTCCTGACCTGCCAGGCTGCATGCTTGGATAAGGCCGTTTTTTGGCATGGGGGTCCTCCTTAAAATCCATACCAGACCAAAGGGCCTGGTATGCTCTTGGAGGGGGAACTCATGCTGTTTTTTTTTTTTAATTGGTCGGGGGTTCCCCTTTAAAACCCCCAGAGCACAAGGTGCCTGGTATTGTCAGGATCAAAGTCGGATCCCATTCACAGACATTGGACCGATGTAGGACACAAGTCGCAGAGCAAAGTAGGATCAAAGTCGGATAGTGTGAACCTAGCCTAAGAGTGTGTGTGTTCAGTACGCAATAGGCTGCACACATCTATGGTTATGGCTGATGGGTGTATGTACTAGTAATTTTATGGAAGTCTATACTTCAGACCAAAGAGAGTGACAATTGGGTAAGAGAGAGGACATGTGTTCTGAAAGAAGGAGAATTAGGAGCTCTGGGATGTCCTGGGTCTTCAGAGATCTATGCAGTGTATATGGGTGGTAGAGGTGTCCCTCCATGCAGTCTATGGGTGGTAGGTTTCCCTCCATGCAGTGGCTAGGGGTGGTAGAGGTGTCCTTCCATGCAGTGGCTGTGGGTGGTAGAGGTGTCCCTCCATGCAGCGGCTATGTGTTGTAGAGGTGTCCCTCCATGCAGTCTATGGGTGGTAGGTGTCCCTCCATGCAGTGTCTATGGGTGGTAGCTGTCCATCCATGCAGTGTCTATGGGTGGTAGGTGTCCCTCCATGCAGTGTCTATGGGAGGTAGGTGTCCCTCCATGCAGTGTCTATCGGTGGTAGAGGTGTCCCTCCATGCAGTGTCTATGGGTGGTAGAGGTGTCCCTCCATGCAGTGTCTATGGGTGGTAGAGGCGTCCCTCCATGCAGTGTCTATGGGTGGTAGAGGTGTCCCTCCATGTAGTGTCTATGGGTGGTAGAGGTGTCCCTCCATTTAGTGTCTATGGGTGGTAGAGGTGTCCCTCCATGTAGTGTCTATGGGTGGTAGAGGCGTCCCTCCATGTAGTGTCTATGGGTGGTAGAGGCGTCCCTCCATACAGTGTCTATCGGTGGTAGAGGTGTCCCTCCATGCAGTGTCTATGGGTGGTAGAGGTGTCCATCCATGTAGTGTCTATGGGTGGTAGAGGTGTCCCTCCATGTAGTGTCTATGGGTGGTAGAGGCGTCCCTCCATGTAGTGTCTATGGGTGGTAGAGGCGTCCCTCCATGTAGTGTCTATGGGTGGTAGAGGTGTCCCTCCATGCAGTGTCTATGGGTGGTAGAGGCGTCCCTCCATGTAGTGTCTATGGGTGGTAGAGATGTCCCTCCATGCAGTGTCTATGGGTGGTAGAGGTGTCCCTCCATGCAGTGTCTATGGGTGGTAGAGGTGTCCCTCCATGCAGTGTCTATGGGTGGTAGAGGTGTCCCTCCATGCAGTGTCTATGGGTGGTAGAGGCGTCCCTCCATGTAGTGTCTATGGGTGGTAGAGATGTCCCTCCATGCAGTGTCTATGGGTGGTAGAGGTGTCCCTCCATGTAGTGTCTATGGGTGGTAGAGGTGTCCCTCCATGCAGTGTCTATGGGTGGTAGAGGCGTCCCTCCATGTAGTGTCTATGGGTGGTAGAGATGTCCCTCCATGCAGTGTCTATGGGTGGTAGAGGCGTCCCTCCATGTAGTGTCTATGGGTGGTAGAGGTGTCCCTCCATGCAGTGTCTATGGGTGGTAGAGGTGTCCCTCCATGTAGTGTCTATGGGTGGTAGAGATGTCCCTCCATGCAGTGTCTATGGGTGGTAGAGGTGTCCCTCCATGTAGTGTCTATGGGTGGTAGAGATGTCCCTCCATGTAGTGTCTATGGGTGGTAGAGATGTCCCTCCATGTAGTGTCTATGGGTGGTAGAGGTGTCCCTCCATGCAGTGCCTATGGGTGGTAGAGGTGTCCCTCCATGCAGTTTCTATGGGTGGTAGAGGTGTCCCTCCATGTAGTGTCTATGGGTGGTAGAGGTGTCCCTCCATGCAGTGTCTGGGTACAATCAGTAGGTCAGTCCAGGCCGGTAGGTCAATATGCCAGGCCGGTGGGTCAATATGCCAGGCCGGTGGGTTAATATGCCAGGCCGGTGGGTTAATATGCCAGGCCGGGAGGTCAATATGCCAGGCCGCTAGGTTAATATGCCAGGTCAGTATGCCAGGCCGGTAGGTCAATATGTCAGGCCGGTAGGTTAATATGCCAGGCCGGTAGGTTAATATGCCAGGCCGGTAGGTTAATATGCCAGGCCGGTAGGTCAATATGCCAGGCCGGTAGGTCAATATGTCAGGCCGGTAGGTTAATATGCCAGGCCGGGAAGTCAATATGCCAGGCCGGTAGGTCAATATGCCAGGCCGGTAGGTCAATATGCCAGGCCGGTAGGTCACACACCTCCCTCCCAGCGCTCCTCGCACTCTTTTTCTCTCCTCTCGGCTTCTGTGTTCTAAAATCAAACTGCAAGTCTTCTGCGTGCGGGCCAATGAGCGGCGAGCAGAGGTGAGTCCCGTCCAATGAGCGGCGATGTGGAGCGGGTGACGTCAGTGCCGGGTGTGCTGAGTGTTGCAGAGTGTGGTCGGGGATCGGGCTGGATGGAGGCGGCCGGCAGCACACAGGGATTACCCCGAGCCTTCCTGCACAGCCTGCGGACCCTCTTCGATATCCTGGACGATGAGCGCCGGGGCTACGTGCACATCCAGGAGATCGAAACCCGCTGGAGGGGGGCGGACACCCGGGAGCTTCCCCCCGGGGTGCTGCAGTGCCTGAGGAAGGTGGCGCCCCCCAATGGTTACCTGACCTTCGATCGCTTTGTGTTGGGTCTCCGGACTTCAATGTTCAACTCCCAGAACAGAGAGAACTGCCAGATGGGGGCCCCTCGGGTTCTGGCCAAAGTTCCCAGCAAAGTGGGGTACCCCTGTAAGCCTCAGCCTCTGGGGGTTCGCTTCATCAATGGTACCAACCCCGGGCGCAGCACCGACAGGGTGCCCACCGACCGCATACCCACCGGGGGCGATGGACCGGTCTGCCGAGGAGATGTGCAGAGACCCAGACCAGGTACCTGGGGGGGATCCCCACTTATGTCATTATTCGCTGATCGGTTAGGGGGGGTTGTTTAGTGTAATATATTTTGGGGTGCTAATTATTGGAGTTGGAAGTGTAGATAGATCTATTCTGACCTTTGGGGGTGCACAAGATTAATGTCATCCGTCCCCCACAAACAACGGCTGAGACACCCAAAATTTGCCAGCACAGCTGGGGGATCTGTGTGTATTGGAGGCCAATCCGGATTGGGGGGGGCAGAAGGTGGGAAGCGATGTGATGAAAGTGACAAACTAGATAACCCAGGCAAACCCAACATTTGGGGGGTCTGATACATCAACAGTACCAACTATGGGGTGTATCACCAAAAACTTCACAACTGGCTTGGTAACTTGGGGGGGCAACCTGGGTTCTGGGTTGATGACTTCGAAGTAAGTACAACATTTTTGGTTGGCACTGCAGATAACGTACAAAGCCAACGTTTGGGGTGTCTGTTCCCGTAATCGTACCAAAGATCAGGTGTAGCACCAAAAACTTCATAACGGAGACCCAAGGTACACCAATGACCCACAACAAGATCCGGAGATGATACTGCCTGCAGTCTGGATCTAAGGGGAATGGCAGCTTAGGTAAAGGGGGTGTTCTGCTGGTGGCATTTGTGGGTATCAGAGGCTAATGAATATTTTGGGACAGAAGGTGAAAAACCATCAAACAGCTATGGCTTCAAAGTGTCTGCAAAATGTTCGGGTGACAAAGGACACAATTTGGGCAAAGCCAACATTTGGAGGGTCCAATACATTAATAGTAAAACCATCAGGTGTAGCGCAAAAAGTTCAAAACTCCAATCCAGGTAACTTGGGGGTCTAGCCTGGGTTCCTCATTGTGACATTCGCAGGTAGTGGTTGGTGGTGGGGGTGAATAGATCTCAATCTGATGGAAGGGATTAGTAGGTTTAACATTCCTACTGGGAGCGCTTTTCAAAGTGGAAGAGTAGATATGAAATCCTGATTGTTGGGGCAATGACCCATCCACAAGATCCTGGCATGGCACTGCCTACAGTCTGGATCTAGAGAGGACAGCAGCAGATTGTAAGCTCTAACTAGCAGGGCCTTCTGATTCCTCCTGTATTGTATTTGTATTGTCTACCCTCAAGTTGTTAAGCGCTGCATAAACTGTTGGCGCCATGTTGCTGCTGGTGGCATTTGTGGTAAACGCCCCCAAGATGCCGATGAATATTTAGAAGTGAGGACTGCTAGAAGTGACTGCAAAATATTTGTGTGAGAAAGTACAAAAGGCATGCAAACCCAACCTTTGTGGGGACCACTACATTACCAGTACTAACGACTGGGTGTAAATTAAGACATGCCCAACTTAGATCCAGTGTAGGACCCTTGGGGGGGGGGGGGTGCAGTCTGGGTTCCCCACTTAGTTATGCTCATAAGTTTACATACCTTGGCAGAATTTATGATTTCTTGGCAGTTTTGCAGAGAATATGAATAACACAAACAATTTTTCATTCATGGTTCGTGTTTGGCTGAAGCCATTTATTATCAATCAACTGTGTTTACTCTTTTTAAATCATAATGACAACAGAAACTACTCAAATGACCCTGATCAAAAGTTTACACACCCCAGTTCTTAATACCGAGTATTGCCCCCTTTAACATCAATGACACCTTGTGGTATTTGTGGATGAGGCTCTTTATTTTCCCATGGTAAAGCTGCCCATTCCTCTTGGCAAAAAGCTTCCAGTTCCTGGAAATTCTTGGGCTGTTTTGCATGAACTGCACGTTTGAGATCTCCCCAGAGTGGCTCAATGATATTGAGGTCAGGAGCCTGAGAGGGCCACTCCAGAACCTTCACTTTATTCTGCTGTAGCCAATGACAGGTCGACTTGGCCTTGTGTTTTGCATCATTGTCATGTTGGAATGTACAAGTACACCCCATGCGCAGCTTCCTGGCTGATGAATGCAAATGTTCCTCCAGTATTTTTTGATAACATACTGCATTCATCTTGCCATCATTTTTGACCAAATTTCCTGTGCCTTTGCAGCTCACACATCAGCAATCCACCTCCGTGTTTCACAGTAGGGATGGTGTACCTTTCATCATAGGCCTTCTCTCCAAATGTAGCATTTATGGTTGTGGCCAAAAGCGCAATTTTGATCTCATCACTCCAAATGACTTTGTGCCAGAAGGTTTGAGGCTTTTCTCCGTGCTGTTTGGCATATTGTAAGCGGGATACTTTGTGGCATTCACATAGTAATGGCTTTCTTCTGGCAACTCAACCATGCAGTCCATCTTTCTTCAAGTGCCTCCTCATTGTGCATCTTGAAACAGCCACTCCACATGTTTTCAGAGAGTCCTGTATTTCACCTGACGTTGTTTGTGGGTTTTTCTTTGCATCCCGAACAATTTTTCCTGTTGTGGTTGTGGTTGAAATTTTAGTTGGTCTACCTGACCGTGGTTTTGTTTTTAACAGAACCCCCTCATTTTCCACTTCTTGATTAAAGTTTGAACACTGCTGATTGGCATTCTCAATTCCTTGGATATCTTTTTATATTCCTTTCCTGTTCTATACAATTCAACTACCTTTTCCCGCAGATTCTTTGACAATTCTTTTGCTTTCCCCATAACTGAGAATCCAGAAACGTCAGTGCAGCACTGGATGAAAGATGGAAGGGTCTGTCAGGACTCCAGAAACTCATTGATCTTTTATATACACACTAATTACAAGCAAACAGATCACAGGTGAGGATGGTTACCTTTAATAGCCATTCAAACCCCTTTGTGTCAACTTGTGTGCATGTTATCAGGCCAAAATCACCAGGGTATGTCAACTTTTGATCAGGGTCATTTGGGTAGTTTCTGTTGTCATTATGATTTAAAAAGAGTAAACACAGTTGATTGATAATAAATGGCTTTAGCCAAACACTAACCATGAGTGAAAGAAATGTTTTTGTGTTATTCATATTCTCTGAAAAATGGCCAAGAAATTGTAAATTCTGCCAGGGTATGTAAACTTACGAAGACAACTGTATGTCTTTTTCAGGTAGTTGATGGTAAAATAAAGGGTTGGATGCAAAAAGGCATCAATCAGCTAGAGTTGTTTATTGTAATAACCTTGCACTCAGTGTAACATTTTGGAGTAGAAGAGTAGATCTCAAATGTACCTTTTGGTGTGCAATACATCCAGGTCAAATGACCTATCAACAAGATCCTGAGATGGTACTGCCTGCATTCAGAGAGAACAGCGAAGAGACTTGGATTAACTAATGGAGGCACTTTGCTGATGGCATTAATGGGTATTGGAGGTTGATGAATATTTGTTGGGGCAGAAGATATTAACTTGACCAAACTCCTGCCAAATTGTCAGGACTCAAAGTGGATAAAACACAGCCTTTGGAGTTCCACTACATGAAGTGTGCCAACAATGGGCACCAAAAAGATCCCAACTAGGGAGATCTGCAGTAAGCAGTGGGGAAACCCAGACTTGGTGGTTGTGGGCTTCACTTGGAATTTCTGCTCCTGTACGTCCTTGGGTATTCTAGTCTTGACAGAGAAGTTGGGACCTCTTCTTCAATACGAAAGATCTATCTAGAGTTCTACTTTATGAAGCTATCAAGAGTGATTGCAGGAAGTTATGGAATTGGTAGCACAGGCAAAATTGGAACAGTTAATGGGCAGGCTGAATGTACCAAGTTGATTGATCAAACAACTTGGGTACAACCAGCCTGCTGGATTCTCTTGTGATTATCGCTAGTGGCTGCTATAGTCGGCCAAGAGAAGACAATTGCTGATTCCCCTGTCAGCACTGTTTGTGTTGATGGGGGAATTGTGCAAATTTCTTATCTGCAACCCCTAGCTTCAGCAAAGAAATTTGCACGGTGTATGGCTGGCCATCTGTTTTTTGTTGACCAGATCTAAGGGGGGGGGGGGGGTATTTATTAAAATGGGAAAGTGCAAAAGCTGTGCAGCTCTGCATAAAAACCAATCAGCATCCAAGTTTTATTGTCAAAGCCCAATTGAACAAGCTGAAGTTAGAAGCTGATTTTAGTTTTAGTAAATCTCCGCCTAAGTGTCTATGGCCACCCCAATGCAACATTATAACCTAGATCTGTGTTTTCCTGTAGACCTCCTCTTGCTTATCTCCTTTGTGCTCCTGTCCTTAGTCTTCACCTCTCACATTCTTCTCATTTTGGCAGCAAATGTTTCCATCCTACAAGCTATTATGATTATTTTTTTTAGAACATTGGTGATGTGACCTTGTTCTAGAGAGATGTCTAATTACTAGGCAACGTGGTTGTCACCGATGTCGGCACAATGTAAACTCTTCCTAATTGCTCCGGTTTCTATGTAGTACAGCGAGGTTTAAAATGTCACTTGCAGGAACAGTCTTCTCTACGACAACATGAAATCTCTTGGAACAGCTCAGGCAAAAACTAAAGACTGATCCCAATGAGGAATTTATAGCGGATTATTGTGGCAGCGTGCGGCCGGTGGGGTTCTGCAAGTCATATGCACAGACATGTGACCTCTGCACTGATAAGTATGTCCAACCCAAACTTTTTGTTTTTTAGTTTTGGATAGGGTTTCTAAAAACTTGCCCACTCTATCAGGTGTTTATTGCTGTCTGTGTCTTCGCTGGTGAGATTCATCCTCATTTGTCCCTGTGATCCTAAATTTGTGGGAAATCCAATATTCAGCAGTTGTCACGAGAAAGGGAGGTATTTTTTTTTTTTTTTATACTTTTTGTGCTGCCTGGGACTTGACAGTATGCAGCCCTAAGGGCCTATTCACCGCAGAACCTGCACATACAGTATCTCGCAAAAGTGAGTACACCCCTCACATTTTTGTAAATATTTTATTCTATCTTTTCATGTGACAACACTGAAGAAATTACACTTTGCTACAATGTAAAGTAGTGAGTGTACAGCTTATATAACAGTGTAAATTTGCTGTCCCCTCAAAATAACTCAACATACAGCCATTAATGTCTAAACCGCTGGCAACAAGAGTGATTACACCCCTAAGTGAAAATGTCCAAATTTTGCCCAATTAGCCATTTTCCCTCCATGGTGTTATCTGATTCATTAGTGTTACAAGGTCTCCGGTGTGAATGGGGAGCAGGTGTGTTAAATTTGGTGTTACCGCTCTCGCTCTCTCATACTGACCACTGGAAGTTCAACATGGCACCTCATGGCAGAGAACTCTCTGAGGATCTGAGAAAAAAAATTGTTGCTCTACATAAAGATGGCCTAGGCTATAAGAAGAATGCCAAGGCCCTGAAACTGAGCTGCAGCATGGTTGCCAAGACCATACAGTGGTTTAACAGGACAGGTTCCACTCAGAACAGGCCTGGTCATGGCTGACCAAAGAGGTTGAGTGCACGTGCTTGGCCTCATATCTGGAGGTTGTCTTTGGGAAATAGACGTATGAGTGCTGCCAGCATTGCTGCAGAGGTTGAAGGGGTGGGGGAGGCCAACCTGTCAGTGCTCAGACCATATGCATCGAATTAGTCTGCATGGCTGTGTTCCCAGAAGGAAGCCTCTTCTAAAGATCATGCACAAGTAAGCCCGCAAATAGTTTTCTGAAAAGTGAAGACAAGCAGACTTAGATTAGGACATAGATTACTGGAACCATGTCCTGTGGTCTGATGAGACCAAGATAAAACTTATTTGGCTCAGCTGGTGTCAAGAGTGTGTGGATGCAACCATGTGAGGAGTACAAAGACAAGTGTGTCTTGCATACAGTCAAGCATGGTGGTGGGAGTATCATGGTCTGGGGCTGCATGAGTGCTGCTGGCACTGGGGAGCTACAGTTCATTGAGGGAACCATGAATGCCAACATGTACTGAAGCAGAGCAGGATCCCCTCCCTTTGGAGACTGGGCTGCAGGGCAGTATTCCAACATAACGACCCCAAACACACCTCCAAGACAACCACTGCCTTGCAAAAGAATCTGAGGGTAAAGGTGATGGACTGGCCAAGCATGTCTCCAGACCTAAACCCTATTGAGTATCTGTGGGGCATCCTCAAATGGAAGGTGGAGGAGAGCAAGGTCTGGTGAACTCCATGCCCAAGAGGGTTAAGGCAGTGCTGGAAAATAATGGTGGCCACACAAAATATTGACACTTTGGGCCCAATTTGGACATTTTCACTTAGGGGTGTACTCACTTTTGCGGTTTAGACATTAATGGCTGTGTGTTTGAGTTATTTTGAGGGACAGCAAATTCACACTGTTATACAAGCTGTACACTCACTACTCTACATTGTAGCAAAGTGTCATTTCTTCAGTGTTGTCACATGAAAAGATAGAATAAAATATTTACAAAAATGTGAGGGGTGCACTCACTTTTGTGAGATACTGTAACTGTGTTTTTGACTGCATGTTTACATGCTGAAAAAACATACACAAGAGGGCGCAAACGCCTAGTACATTACCACCATAACCATTTATTGAAAAAATAAGTGTTCTACTCAAAAATGGTAGGAGTAAAATCAAGCTCGTCATATACAACGCTCCAGCTGGTGAGGCGGGCGACTCTATGGCCACATGGTGGATAAAACTTACACGTTTCGAGGGACAGACCCCCTTTGCCCTGAGGAAGGGGGTCTGTCCTCCGAAACGTGCAAAAAGTCTCCTGTGAAAAAATTAAGAATCGGCAGATGCAAAAACTGTAGCTGTTGACTTTAAGAAAAACAGCCACTCGACTGCCCCACAATACAGCGGTGTGCTCACCGCAGCCAGTTTCACCTGCCATCTTCTATCCACAGCATCTTAACTGTGGGCACCCGGCTGTGACAGCTTGCGGATTCACAGCTGGGTGTCCGCTGAGCATGCGCAAGTAGCGCTGTGCATTTTGAATGGTCCTGTAGTCTTCTGGGACCTGTCGTGCACATCGCCACATTTGGTATTAGGGGGAGAAATAATGCCCCATTGTTGGTATCACTGAGGGGAATTGTGCCCTATCATTGGTGTTGTAAGGGTCTTGTAAA
>BLSH010102431.1:380190-411274 GCA_018402905.1 Glandirana rugosa
AAATAGAAGCTCCATCTTTTACTGGTAACTAGTTCCTTGGGGATCCTTGGAGACCTCCTTGGGACCAACTCTTTGGGACGATATCTCCAAATATCCCGACATTACACGTCCGCGGTAGTCATCTCCCGTGGAAAGCAGTGACGTACATTTGTTTGCGTCCACCGCCGACACCTCCCACCCTAGTAAGTTCAGTCGTGTTTTTTTATTTATTCACGTGAAACAAACTTTTACGTGAATAGAAATTGGAATGACCCAATCTCAGTTTGAACATGTAAGCGCGCCCAGCACGAGCCGAATGGGAGGACGTCTATTGACGTCCTCCCGGCATTTTAGAGCCGCGCTGCAGCCGTCATTCGGCTATAGCGCGGACGCCAGGAGGTTAAGCATAATTGAGCACCTAAAAATGTACAAGTTTGACTCTAACCCAGTAAGGTTAAAGATAAGTGCATTTTCAAACAAAGTGCACTTATTTATTTTTTTGTGCTGACTTGAATGATCCCACCCTCCACAGCCGCCACCTGCGTTTGTTTACATGCAGTGACGAAAGGTGCCCTCTACTGATGGCGCCTGCACATTACAGCCCTATAAACCTCTATAGCAGGGTTTCTCAACCAGGGTTCCTCCAGAGGTTCCTAGGGGTTCCTTGATCAATGGTCATTTTCTACCTCGAAGATAAATTCCCACTGACATCATTGACATTTTTAGCTATCTGTAAGGGGGTAATTCTTCCCAAGTGTAAGGAGCATTCTTCCCACTGACCATCACACTAATGTATCATGGGTTGTAGATTTTTAGCAGGGGTTCCCCGAGATCAGGGAATTAGTTCAAGGGTTCCTCAGTGTTGAGAAAGGCTGCTCTATGGGGTCAGTGCCTGGCCGGAGGTAGATAAGCCTCTATGGGGATGTACTGCTCAGGTGCAGCCAAGAGAGGGAGTCTCTGGCTATAAAAACAAATAGTGGAAGCTATGGCCGTCAGATGTCGGTAGGCATACCTCTGTCTAGGGGAAGGTGGGATCTTTTAGTTTAGAGCAAAGAAAATAAATGCACTTTTCCTTTAAATGGCTCAGTAGCAAACTATTAAAATGGTCAATTTGAGTTAATCCTAAATTTTTTTTATTTTATTTTTTTCAAACTTTTGTCCCAAAGCTGAGCAATCGACCTGCATCCAGCTATAGTATGCTAACATATTTTTGCTTGAAAGTGAAGCAAGAGCTGGGAAGTGAGGACGGGGCCTCTCCCCAGGCCTGTGCATTGTCGGCAGCTTTCCACAGCTATGTCAGACTGAATGCATTGGCTGGGTGTGCCTGGAATTTAGGGGGGAGTAGGTGAAACTTGATTTAATCAAATGGGGAAATGGATGAATTATGGGTGTAAAGGGATACAGCTTAGCTGCAGGTTTCCACATGTGTGTATCTCAACTTTGCTCTCCGCCTATACAGTATTAGATGTTGGGGTATATTATTTCATTCCGGGAATTAATTTATCTATTACAGACATGGAATGTGAGAAGCCAAAGTATAAAGGAAAAATCAAGTAGGGGCTCCGTTGGCTCCGTGGGAGCCTGATAGCTCTCTGTAGACCACCACAGAATTCTAGGCAGATATAAAATATACATGTGAATGCAGCTTTATAACCAATAATACATCTTTAAATGCAAGCAGTGTGAGCACCTGAATCTGGCCTGGTATCAACCTCTTGCGGTTCCTATACAGCAGGGCTGTAGAGTAGTAGGAAGATAGGAGTGTGCATGCGGATAGGAGGAGAGAGCAGAGTGACACGCTCATCACTGTGCTGCTTCTCCTTTCGCTGTCCAGTCACACTGGGGCTGGTCCGGGATCACCGAGGGTTGAATGAAGCTGGCTGTCAGACCGAGGACATCTAGCAGCAGAAAGGAAGTACTGCAGGGGAATATCTGGATTGGATTGAAGGTTAATATTGCAGTGAGAGCTGGTTTTCTGTATCAAAGCTAAATTCCAGGTGTGGCATTTTTTAGAGAGTCGCATTGGTCCAGCTTGGACCAATGAAAGTATGTATGTGCCATAGTGTGGGATGACATGGAAGTCGGAATGTGCCATTCAGTGAACACGTTGCATTTTCTCAATTGATGCAAAGGACACGGTGGAGATGCGGGACAGTGATGACACCATCTCCACCTTGTCCAATCAGAGAACACGTATCCATTGAGAAAATGCAAAGTCTTCTCTAAATGGTGCCTTTACAGAGCGAGCAACCGCCTGTGTTTGGTAAGCAGCAGTGCAGCCACTCAACACAGGACGCGGAAGCTATCGGCAATCATTGCCTTTGGTTCTGACCTGGTTCAGACTTGCTGAAGAGTTCCTATTCTTATTATTAAGGCATAAAGTAGGAATGCACTGAAACTGGAGTGAAAATGCTTCTGATACCCGAAACCGATAATTTTTGATAACGTTTGCATCCATACGAAATGAATGGGCGCAAATCGTACTTCAAAGAACCACATGCGATTTGAACAGGAATGCAGTGCCATTCCTGTTCGAATCGCATGCAATTTTGTTCACACCGCTGCTGTGTATGTGTGAACCCAGTATAGAAATGGAAGCACCATGTAGTGCAGCAATGGCCAGTTTTATTAAAAATGTTACAACAACTCACATTAAAAAGTACATCTCTTTCCAAATCTGCATAGTGTCCCCGTCCCACCAATGATAGGAAACCACGACCGCTGGAGGCGCTCACAGGCCTGGAGGAGAAGTTCCGGGCCCCATAGGTATAAAGCAGAAGTGATGTCAGCTTGGGGGCGGACTGCCTATACATCATTTCTGCTTTATACCTATGGGGCCCGGAACTTCTCCTCCAGGTCTGTGAGCACCTCCAGCGGTCGTGGTTTCCTATCATAGGCGGGACGGGGACACTATGCAGATTTGGATTTGACAAGAGATGCACTTTTTAATGTGAGTTGTTGTAACATTTTTAAAGCGGAGTTCCACCCTTTTAAAAGCCAGCAGCTACAAAAAGTGTAGCTGCTGACTTTTAATAATCGGACACTCAAATGTCCCAGGCTCCAGCAATGCGGCCGCCCGAGGCCTCGCTCTTCTCCCCCTCCCCTCAGTGGCGCTGGCATCACAAGTGTGAGCACCCGGCTTTGACGTCAAACCCGGGTACGCCACTGCGAATGTGTGACCCATGCCGCGCCCTGTGAACGGCGGGTGTATGTTCTGGAACCTGTGACGTGTCCCAGAAGATCACCCGGGGGGGATGAAGGTGAACTTCCGGTTCCGCGGCACCTGGAGAGGAAGTGGGGAGCTGGGTACCTGTGGGAAATGGGGTCCCCCCCCCCACACAAAATGACATGCCATTTTTGGCATGTCAGGGAGTCGCCTTTACTCAAAGCGGAAGTTCCACTTTTGGGTGGAGCTCCACTTTAATAAACTGCCCATTGCTGCACTACATGGCGCTTCCCTTTCTATATTGGGTTCGCACACACAGGAGCCGTGGGGGAAATCGCATGCGATTCAGACAGGAATCACACTGCATTCCTGTTCAAATCGCATGTAGTTCTATGCAGTCCGATTTTGTGTCCATTCATTTTGTATGGACGAAAATCGCACCGCAAAGTACTGGTACTCCATATTGGCGAGTACTTGACCGAAAGGATCGGTACTCCGTTGCTAAAACATAACGGTATCGGTGCAACCCTAGCATAGAGAATGGTTGCAGAAAACTTCCACGGTTCTGAAAATGTAGTCTGCATACGGGGTGGTGAGGCCAGTGCCATCGTGTGCCATGACTCATGGAGAACTTTGGATGGCTGGCCTGTCATAAATTGTCATTTTGGATTTTACCTGCAAAATACGGAAGTAGATTGCCTGACGCTTCATGGGAAATTCAGTCGCAGCCAATTGATAAGATGCTGATTTTCTTTTTATGGTGTCCCCGAGGAAACCGAAAGAGAGAGAGAACCTAAAAACTTCATATAATTAGTATTCCTGGAGGGGTTGATCTCCATTTTTTTTTTTTTTTTCTCCTGTGTGTACAGTGATTGTGTATAGGGGGATGGGGGATAAGTTTCCATGTGTTCACAAGCAGGCGGAGAACGTTTTACAGCTGGAATGTTTATACGGAGCTGCTGGCGCAAATCCCCACACCTATCCCTCCTGTCCTTTTGGCCTCTGCCTGGCTCCTTGACAAAGACTTATCTCATGTGCAGAGTAAATATTGGCAGGCGGGTAAGGACTAGCTCCTCCGAGGATTGACAGGCACAGTTCAAATTCCTCATCAGAAGGCTACATTCAAATCTGAACGGTTATCCGAGGAATGGCAGCAAAGATTGAATTTGCCTACAGATCAATCAGGGTTGTTCAGATCTCTGCATTGTAGTGCGTTACGCTAAAAGAAACCTGCATACGTTTTACTGCGCCAGTTAGGGTTGCCACATCATGCCTTTAATCCAGGACACATATTAATTACCCAAGTTCTGAGGCTGATTAAGGTGGTAATTAAACTCGGTGCCTTATCTGCATTTAATTAGCCTCAGAACCTGTGTAATTCATATGTCCTGGATTAAAGGGATGATGTGGCAACCCTAGCGCCAGTGTGTGTTTGGGGGACCATAGACATTTGTAAATCGCCATGCAGGATACCATGTGACTAACAGGCACATGCACATAATGCATACCGACATGCATTTTATCTAGTTGCTGTTAGTATGCAAAGCTCAACTTTTAGGCCTCATGCACACAGGACGTTTTTTGACTGTTTTCAGCTGCAGTGGTTTTTTTCTACAGTCAATAAACCCTCCATCATGTTATCCTATGTGTTCATGCACACATAGGCTGTTATCAGCTGTTTTTAGCACTGACGTTTTTGAGCTGTAAAAAACCCCAAGAGCTGAGGGCTTTTCTCCTTACGTTCACTGACAGACGCAGCTCTTCATGACTATGTGGGGTTTTATGTCCGTTACTACAAGGAGTTAACTAGGCAGGGAAAGAAAACAGCTGGCCCCTCCCTTGGGGGCCGTCCTCCTTTCCTACATCAAACCCCCTTCCTGTATAGCTCTTCAGTTTCAATGCCTAGTTTGCAAGGAGTTGACCTGGCTTCCCTTCTGGGAAAAGAACTGCGGTCCATTGTGACCAATCTGTCATTTTTTTATTTTTTATCTCAATCAAGATGAATCTTCTATCAAGAAGCCGGTCAGGGCATAGAGAGTCTCAGAGCTCTGTACTTTCCCCGACCTGGCCAACATGATGCGAAGCCAGTCCCGCCACTGGGACCCGCCGCACCCGGCCCGTTCCGTGCGGGCGGCCCGGGGTGCTATCCCCCCACTGGTCCCCCTCACCAATGCACTCACGGCAGGGCGACCTGGGCCTGCAGCATACCGCCTTTACGGCGCACAGTCTGCTTCGGTGGCTACCGCGGATGGGTAAGTGAGCACTCCCCCCCCCTACCAGGGGCACGGGGGGGGCCCGACGACCACCCAGTGGGTTACTTGTAACGCCCGGGACTGCCACCACTGGGACACTAGAGCTCCCTGCCCCCCGCCACACGTCCCTGCCGCCCCCCCCCCCCCAGCACCGCTGCAATTTTTTTCCGGCCTTCTCATCCGGATCGCCATGCGGCTATCGGCCGCCATTTTGCGGCGGATCGCCGCCATTTTGCCGTAGCCGCAGACATTTCCGGCCTATGGGGCTTTCCCTCTAGCGCTCGGAGCGGCCATAGACGGTACTGCACGTTTCCTGAAAGGGTGTGTCGGCCTCTAGTGTTTCACAGCGGCCATTTTGACTGCATGCTCTGCTATCTACACGTGGCTGCAGCCTCTCTCCCTCTTCAGAAACGGCGGTGACAGCGCAGACAGCTCTTCAGGAACGATCTGCAACAACTGGCAGCGGACAGCAAGTATAGCTGGGCTCCCCTTGGGTGCTGGTAGTGGTGGGCACTGTCCTCTGTAAGGCCTGTGGGTGTGGGCGCCCCTTTTCTGATTCCTCTGTCATTTTTATTTTTAAAAGTCGCTATGACTGATACCCCTGCTGAACCTGCTGAGGCGGTTCCAGCAGCTCCCCAGGGGCCCGCTCTGTCTGCATCAGACCAAGGGGCTTTTCTGGATCAGTTGCGGGCAGTGTTCACTGAGTTTTTTCCCCGTGCAGGCACTGCTCCGCGGGTCGCCATGAAGCGCCCCCCTCCATTATCTTCAGGGGAAGAATCTGAACAGGAACTGGCATCAGGGGTCTCTGGGACCCCGGGAGATCTTTCAGAAAATGAGGAAGGTGACACTGCACCTCCTCAAGAGAACCAGAGGCTGGCAGCTGCGCAAGAGGCAGCACTTGTGGCCGCCATTATTGATGGCATTCGCACTAAGTTGCAGCTGGATCTGGATGATCAATCACGTTCCGCTGCGTATGTGTGCGGGTCTTCCAGACCCCCTAGGGCCCCCAAGGCTTATCCCTATAACATATTCTTTGACCATTTCCTTTTTCGTGAATGGCAACGCCCGCAGCGTTCCCCCTCTCTCACAACTCGCTTTGAGGTCCGCTACCCCTTTGAGGAGAGCTTTCTTCAGAAGTGGGAGACACCTGCGGTGGACCCACCGATTGCACGCCTTACTAGGGCAACAACCATCCCTATGGAAGGGACTCCTTCTTTTAAGGACCCCGCTGACAGGAAGACTGAAGCTCTGTTGAAGTCCCTGTTCGTTAGCGCGGGCTCTGCTGTACGACCGACCCTGGCCTCGGCCATGGCGGCGCAGGATTTATCTGAATGCATGGAGGCTCTTATGAAGGATTTAGAGGGCAGCCGCCTGATGGAGCCGTCGCAGAAGGCTGAGTTTTTACTCCAGGGAATCAAATATCTCTGTGATGCGGCCATGGATGTTCTGCCCTTGTTGTCCAGAATATCTATCACGGCTATCAGACTTCGCCGAATTCTTTGGCTGCGTTCCTGGTCGGGCGACCACGCGTCCAAGAGGGGTTTGGCTGACCTTCCCTTTCAGGGTGGACGTCTCTTTGGGCCACGTCTCGATGAAATCATCAAGGATTTCACGGGGGGTAAGAGTCCCTTTCTTCCGGAGCCTCGCAGGCGTGAGTCTCGCCGTAGGCAGGAACCTTCTTCCTCAGAACAGAAGAAGTTTTTTCGTGCATCAAGCACTGCGGGTAAAGGGACACGCTCTGGTAAGTCCGCTGCAGGGGCCGGTAAACGGCAATGGCAGCGCAAAACCGAAAAGACGGAGGATAAGTCCTCCTCTGCCTGATGGGTTGCCCCTGCCCGAAAGTCGGGTGGGGGGACGTCTTCTGGGGTTTGCAGAGCGGTGGTTGGCACACATTTCAGACCGCTGGGTCAGGGAAGTGGTGTCCACCGGGTACAGGATAGAGTTTCTCTCCCTACCCCCAGACAGGTTCTTCCCCTCAAATTTAAGTCTCCCGCGGGACCGCAGGAAGGCCTTATCGGAGGCAGTACAGACCCTCTCAGAACAAGGAGTGATTGTTCCGGTTCCCGCAGGGGAGAGGTTTTGAGGTTTTTATTCCAACCTTTTTGTGGTTCCCAAAAAAGGGGAAGGGTTTCGACCCATCCTGGACCTGAAGGCTCTGAACAAGTATGTCAGGGCACGAAAGTTCCGGATGGAGTCTGTTCGGTCGGTTGTGGCTGCCCTTCGTCAAGGGGAGTTCTTGGCGTCATTAGACATAAAGGACGCGTACCTCCATGTACCCATTCACCCTCGGCACCAGCGTTTCCTGCGGTTCGCGGTGGGGGATCGCCATTTTCAATTCTTGGCTCTTCCCTCCGGCCTGACCTCAGCACCCCGGGTTTTCACAAAGTTGCTGGCCCCGGTGCTGGCGTTGCTACGCCAGAGAGGCATTGCCATAGTGGCATACCTGGACGATCTGCTCCTGCGAGCGGACTCGGTTTCGGCTCTGGAGGAGAACGTGAGCATAACGATGGCATCCCTACTGGACTTCGGCTGGTTACTAAACCTGAAGAAGTCTTCAGTGGCCCCCTCCTGTCGTTTGGAGTACCTGGGCCTCATTCTGGACACGGAGCAGGCGAAGGTTTTTCTCCCTTCAGAAAAGCTGCTGTGTTTGCAGTCGGCTGTGCGCATTCTATTGTCGCACCGTCAGTCAACATTACGGTTCTGTATGAGGGTACTGGGGCTCATGGTCTCGTCATTCGAAGCTATCCCCTTTGCCCAGAGTCACACTCCTCCTCTTCAATGAGCAATTCTGGTTCGGTCGGACAAGTCCCATCGGTCCCTGGACCGTCTGATCCGTCTGAGTCCCCAGGTCAGGGCGTCCCTGCTCTGGTGGCTACGGAGCTCGTCTTTAACGCAGGGGAAGTCGTTCCTGTCTCTTCAGTGGATGATTATCACCACGGACGCCAGCCTGACGGGCTGGGGCGGAGTCCTGGGCCAGCTTTCGGCCCAGGGTCGTTGGTCAGCACAGAAGGCTTGTCTGCCCATCAATGTGCTGGAGCTGAGAGCGATCAGACTCTGTCTCCGTCATTGGACAACGAGGTTGCACGGCCATCCGATTCGAATCCAATCAGACAATGCCACAGCAGTGGCGTATGTAAATCATCAGGGGGGCACGAGGAGCCCAGCGGCGGCAGCAGAAGCTGCTCTGATACTCCGTTGGGCGGAACTTCACGTTCCGGCTCTTTCAGCGGTTTACATTCCAGGTGTGGAGAACTGGCAGGCGGACTTTCTCAGTCGCCAGACATTGGACCGAGGGGAATGGTCCCTCCACCCGGAGGTGTTCGATCAGATTTGTCTCAGATGGGGGACGCCGGATGTAGATCTCATGGCGTCCCGGTTCAATCACAAGGTGAGGACCTTTGTGTCCAGAACGAGAGATCCGTTGGCAGTGGCCACGGACGCCCTAGTGGTTCCCTGGAGCCATTATCGTCTCCTGTACGCCTTCCCTCCGATTCAGCTGCTCCCAAAATTGGTGCGCAGGATAATGGCGGAGGGGATTCCAACTATTCTGGTGGCCCCAGATTGGCCCCGGCGCACTTGGTACGCCGACGTGGTGCAAATGGTGGCGGACACCCCTTGGCGGCTCCCCATGCGGGACGACCTTCTGTCTCAAGGTCCCATCTTGCACCCTGCTTTACCCTCGCTGGCTTTGACGGCTTGGCTATTGAGTCCCAGGTGCTGAAGGACAGGGGAGTCGCCGACTCCGTGATACCTACTTTGTTGAAAGCTCGCAAGTGTACTTCTCGCAAGATCTATCATCGCACCTGGAAGGCATACATTGCTTGGTGTGAGGTGGAGGGTTTTAACCCCCGCTCTTAAGTTGTATCCAGGATCCTGACCTTTTTACAGGAGGGTCTGAACAAGAAGTTGGCCTTGAATACTATCAAGGGTCAGATTTCGGCCTTAGCCATTTTTTTCCAGAGGCCTTTGGCTTCACACTCTTTGATTCGTACGTTTGTACAAGGTGTGCGACACATGGCGCCTCGGGTAAGATCTCCGATGGCCCCGTGGGATTTGAATCTGGTGCTTTCTGTGCTTCAGAAACCACCTTATGAGAAAATCAGGGAGATTTCCTTACAGCTTCTGTCGCAGAAAGTGGCCTTCTTGGTAGCCATCACTTCTGCTAGACGAGTATCGGAATTAGCTGCACTGTCGTGCAAGTCCCCCTATTTGGTTCTGCATAGGGATAAGGCGGTCTTGCGACCTTCTCCCTCCTTTCTTCCGAAGGTAGTCTCTTCCTTTCACATCAATGAAGATATTATTCTGCCTTCATTGTGCCCTCGTCCTTCGCATCCAAAGGAGTTTGAGCTGCATGCCTTGGACGTAGTGAGGGCCTTACGGGTGTATTTGGCTGCTACAGCTCCCTTTCGGAAAACTGATGCCTTGTTTGTGCTGCCTGAAGGGCCTCGTAAAGGCCTTGCGGCCTCTTCGGCTACCATTTCTCATTGGATTAGAAAAACCGTGACTCATGTGTATTCTGTTCGGGGCAAGGTTCCCCCCTTTCCAGTCACGGCTCATTCTACCCGGGCGGTTAGTACTTCCTGGGCCTTTAGACACCAGGCTTCGGTGTCCCAGGTGTGCAAAGCGGCCACGTGGGCCTCGGTTCACACTTTTATTAAGTTTTACAAAGTTGATGTGTTTGCATCCTCAGATGCTGCTTTTGGCCGCAAAGTTTTACAGGCGGCAGTGTAGGCGCGGCTGGCGCCTCTTCAGAGGTTCAATTGGGTACAGTTGTTAGCGTTTACCCACCCCTCTTTTTGACACAGCTTTGGGACGTCCCCACATAGTCATGAAGAGCTGCGTCTGTCAGTGAACGTAAGGAGAAAAAGGGATTTTATTATAACTTACCGTAAAATCCTTTTCTCCGAGTTCACTGACAGACGCAGCACCCACCCCTCTGGGCTCTGTGTTTTTACGGCTTTTGTACGAACTGAAGAGCTATTCAGGAAGGGGGTTTGATGTAGGAAAGGAGGACGGCCCCCAAGGGAGGGGCCAGCTGTTTTCTTTCCCTGCCTAGTTAACTCCTGGTAGTAACGGACATAAAACCCCACATAGTCATGAAGAGCTGCGTCTGTCAGTGAACTCGGAGAAAAGGATTTTACGGTAAGTTATAATAAAATCCCTTTTTTTTGGACGTTTTTCAGCTGTAAAAACGTCCAAATGCTTAAAAAAATGTCCAAAAACGCTCAAACGTCCCCCAACGTTTTTGGACGTTTTAGACCAATTGGAAAACAAACCCAAAAAAAAGCTGGCCCTTTAAAAATGCGAAAAAAACGGCGGTAATATAAACATCCCTGATAAGCTACTGACGTTTTTTGTGCATGAAGCCTTAGTGTAAGCACCTTATCCGAAGCATTCAGACACCATGCTGCGCAAACACTTGCTTTTAAATGCAGAATGCAGTAAAACTGCTTAACCTTCTTTGTTTGGGTTGCAAACGCGTCTCAGTAGGGTTTGCATTCGAAGCAAATGCTAAAAGCTGTACTTTGGAACGACATTGATCATGTCATTGAATGTACCGATGAGTATTTTGGTATGAATGTATTGTCAGGACACCTGGAGTCAGCTGACAGATGCGCATCGCAGGGATGCGAATCGCACCGCAGAAGTGCGAAGAGCATGCTAAGGTTTTGGACCTATAGCTAACTGCTGCTAATGAGCTCCGGCTGGTACGGAAAGAGGGGCCCCTGGAACACTGAAGCACAGGGTGCTAGTGCATCGGTTTCACCAGGGCACGGAGTCTAAGAGCCAGTAGGTATTTGCCAGAGCCTCTGGGGGTGAGGATGGACTTGGCTGCAACTGGATCCAGGTCGCGGCCCCCGGGGTCCCCTAGCTCACGCTCGGCTGGCTATAGTTGGAAGAGAGGAAGCAGCAGAGCAGGAACAGCAAGGATAGTAAGCGGCCTAGCCAAAGGTCAGGGCCAGTAGCAGACAGACCGATGGAAGAGCAAGCCAAGGTCGGGGTATCAAGCAGACAGGAGAAACAGAGAACAAGCCAAAGGTCGGGGTATCAGGCAGGCAGGATAGTCAGAACAAGCCAAAAAGTCGGTAAACGGAAATGGACTCAGCATACGACAACCACACACAAAGCCAAACACAACATTGATCATAAAAGAGGCTTTGCAGCACATGGTCTTAAATAGTGTTTGCTTAATTGGAGGCTGGGGTGGAGTTCACTGAGAGGAGATTACTTAGCCCACAGGTAGTGATATGAATGGTCTCTAAGCTGACACAACCAAGTGGTAAGCAAACAGACAGGACATGAATGTTACTATGAGTTCATGTGTATGAGCGCTCAAATATCTACTAGTGTTTGGACAACTTTGGGCTCCTGCTCCCCCACATCCTGCAATGCCAAGTGTGCGGCTTGGCTTGTGTATGCCAAAGGACAGCCATAGATGGAGCGATTTTTGTGGTTGCAGGAAAGAAAATTGTTTGATTGCCCCATCAACACAGTCAGTGTTGATGGGGGAATCCCTCCTGCGGAAGCCATTGTGTTGAGAACTCAGTGATCATATGCTAGTTGCATACCAACACATTATGACTTTACCTTGCAGGGAGCAGATTTTTATTTTATTTTTTGTCAGCTTTACTTCCACTTTAACCCCTTCAGCCCCAGAAGGATTTACCCCCTTCCTCACCAGAGCACTTTTTTGTGTCGCTTTAACTGACAAATAGAGCTTTCTTTTGGTGGCATTTGATCACCTCTGCAGTTTTTTTTCTTTTTTGTGCTATAAACACAAGAACAACAATTTTGAAAAAAAACCAACCATTTTCTCCTACGTTCACTGACAGACGCAGCTCTCCATTACGTGTGGGTTTTATGCTGGTCTCACTAGGAGTTAACTAGGCAGGGAAAAGAAACAGCTGGCCCCTCCCATGGGGCCATCCTCTCTTTCCACATAAACCCCCTCATAGCATAGCTCTTCAGTTTCAATGCCTAGTTTGCAAGAAGTTGACCTGGTTTCCCTTTAGGGGAATTGCGGTCCTATTTGTGACCGTTTTTTCTTTATTCTTTCTTTACTTTTATTTTATTTGACTTCTATCAAGCATTGATCTGCTATCAAGAAGCCGGCCGGGGCATAGAGAGTCCATGGGCTCTGTACCTTCCCCGGCCTGGCCAACCGATGAGAGCCAGTCCGGCCGTATGGGGACCCGCCGCATAGTGCCCGTTCCGTGCGGGTGGCCTGGGGTGATCCCCACTTACTCCCAGCCCCGGATGTGATTCGGGTAGGGCGATTCTCTGGCCTGCAGCATACTGTCCAGGCAGGGGCGGAAAGTCTGCGACTGGGTGGCTACCCACGGTGGCCGTCCGGAGTGGTGAGTGAGAGTTCCTTCCTCCCCCCCCCCCTTTTCAGGGGGCGGAAGGGGGACCGACGACCCTTGACAAAAAAAAAAAAAAATTCCTGGGTAGCCTCCGCTAAGGGTGGAGCCCCCTTTCACCCCCCCCCCTCCGCACCGCACCTGATCGTCCGGCGACCGTTCGTTGATTTTTCGCGGCAACCGCATTTTGCCATAGCCACGGACATGCTGAGCCTATGGAGCTTTCCCTCTAACGCTCAGAGCGGCCGTTTGCGGTACTGCACGTTCCCTGCAGGTGGTTTTCGCCCTCTAGTGTTTAACGGCGGCCATATTTGAGTCCCCTGCCTATGCAAAAACGTTTTTCCTTTCTTTTTGAAAGGATGTGTGCTACGGACGGCGCAGCTTTACTGACGATCCTCAAAGGACAGACAGCAAACAGCAAGTATAGCTGGGCTCTCCTGTGGGTGCAGTCCCCTGGGGTTCCCTGGTGCACTGTGGGGCGGTGGTGTGAGGCTGTGTGGGGGTGCCCTCAACTTTTAGTACACATCTGTGTGTTACTAAGGGGGATTTGGGGGGAGAACTATGGCAGACTATACTGCTCAGACACATCTGCGCAAGGGCTTTTTTGGACCAGCTGCGGCGGTCTTTAGTGAATGCTCCCCAGGCGGATGTCGCCCAACAGGCCCCCGAGAAGCGTCCCTCGGAAAAAGGGATCGGGACGGCGGTTTTCCGCCATTATTGCTGGAATTCGCACTACGCTGCGACTTAGCCAGGATGACAAATCGCAGACTTCTGCGTGTGTGTGTGTGGAGTCCTCCAGGCCCCATAGGGCCCCCAAGGCTTACCCCTATGATCAATTTTTCTTTGATCACTTTAGCTATCGTGAATGGCAGCGTCCGCAGCATTCTTTTTCGCGGCAGCACAGTGGTGTAGTGGTTAGCACTTGCGCCTGACAGCAAAATGCTTGCTGGCTCAGATTCTAGCCATGATCTCCCTGCCTGAAGCTTGCATGTTCTTCCTGTGCATGCGTGGGTTTCCTCCCGGGGCTCCGGTTCCCTCCCACACTTCGCAAGCATAGGTCAAAATGGTTCACTGCTCCCTATCCCTCTGAGGAAAGCTTTTGTTGTAAAAAACGAAAATCGCCTGTGGTGGTCCCGCTGATAGCTCGCCTTAATGAGGCGGCGACCATTCCTCTGGAAGGGGTTCCTTCCTTCAAGGACCCCGCTGACTAACAGACAGGGGCACTGTTGAAGTCGCTCTTCCTGGTGGCAGGCTCTGCGGCCAACCCTGGCGTCCGCCATGGCGGTGCAATATCGGTGCTATATCTGTCGGAACGTGTGGTGGAGCTCCAGAATGTTCTGGACTGCGGCTGCCTAACGGATACGCCGCAGAGGGCTGACTTTTGCTCCAAGGTTTGCTCCAAGGTTTTAAGTACCTTGGTGATGCGGCCGTTGATTTACTGCCTATGTTATCCAGGATAGCAGTGTTGCCATACCCTCAGACGGGTACTCTGATTGTGTTTTGGTCCGGTGACCATGCTTCCAAAAACGGTCTCGTAGACCTTCCCTTTCAGGGTGGACGCCTATTCGGTCCACGGCTGGGGGAGATCATTAGGGATTTCACAGGAGGTAAGTGCACCTTCCTCCCAGAGCCCCGGAGGCGTAAGTTTCGCCGTAGACCAGGGCTCCCTACCTGGGGTCAGAAGAGGTTCTTTCGCGCCCCGGGCGCGGCGGGGAAAGGGTCCCGGTGAGGTCACTGCAGGGGCCAGGTACAGGCAGTGGCAGCGCAAAACCGAAGAGGCGGAGGGCTAACCTCAACCTGATGGGTTTGGGGTGGGGGGACGTTTCTGGGTTCCACGCTCTGCCCCCAGTCAGGTTCTTCCCTTTGACCTTAGGGCTCCCACAGGCAAAGCCCTCTCAAGCCAAGGGGTGATCGTGCCAGTGCCTCCAGCGAGAGTTTTTTGAGGTTTTTACTCAAATCTTTCGTGGTCCCCAAAAAAGGGGCGGGGTCCGGGGGGGGGTCCGGCCAGTACTGGACCTGAAGGCCCTGACCTGGTAGGTTAGGGAGCGAAAATTCCGTATGGAATCTATCTGCTCGGTTGTGGCCGCCCTCCATCGGGGAATTTCTGGCGTCTCTGGACATCAGGGATGCGTGCCTCCATGTACCTATTTGTCCACGGCATCAGCGTTTCCCTCGCTTTGCAGTAGGAGACCCCCATTATCAATATGTGGCACTCCCTTTTGGTCTTGCCTCAGCCCCTCGAATTTTCACAAACCAGTATTGGCGTGGCTGCGACAGAGAGGTATTGCGGTAGTAGCCTACCTAGACGAGTCCGCCTCGGCTCTGGAAGAGCACAATGACTTGCTGCAGGACTTTAGCTGGTTGCTCTACCTGCAGAAGTCGACGGTGTCTCCACCCCGTCGCCCGGAGTATCTGGGCCTGATTCTGGACTCGGCTCAGGCAAGGTTTTCCTTCCTCCAGCCAAGTTGCTGTCGCTGCAGTCGGCAGTGCGAACCCTCCTGTCGGTCTTCATTACGATTCTGTATGCGGGTGCTGGGGCTCATGGTCCCGACTTTCGAGGCAATACCATATGCCCAGAGTCTCACTCGTCTCCCTCAGCGAGCAATCCTGGCTCGGTGGGACAGGTCCCCTCGGTCCTTGGACCTTCTGATCCGTCTGAGCTCCCAGACCAGGGCGTCTCTGACCTGGTGGCTTCGGGACTCGGCGTTGGTTCAGGGGAAGTCATCCCTGCCCCCTCAGTGGGTGATCATCACCACGGATGCCAGTCTTTCAGGCTGGGGCGGGATCCTGGGGCAGCTGTCTGCCCAGGGCCGTTGGTCAGCACAGGAGACTCGCCTCCCCATCAATGTGCTGGAACTGAGAGCAATCAGATTGTACCTATCTCACGGGACAGTGAGGTTGCAGGGTCGTCCGATTCGGATTCAGTCGGACAATGCCACGGCAGTGGCTTATGTGAACCATCAGGGCGGCACAAGGGGTCCAGCAGCTGCGGCGGAGGCAGCTCTGATACTGCGTGGATGGAACGTCTCGTTCCAGCAATCTCCCCCATTTACATTCCAGGTGTGGAAAACTGGCAGGCGGTCTGTTCAGTCGCCAGACGCTGGACCAGGGAGAGTGGTCTCTCCACCCGGAGGTGTTCAACCAGATTTGCTGCAGATGGGGGACGCCGGACATGGATCTCTTGGCATCTCGGTTCAATCACCTGGTGAAGACCTTTGTGTCCAGATCGACGGATCCGTTGGCAGTGGCCACAGGCGCGCTGGTGGCCCCTTGGGGCCGTTATCGTCTTCTGTTCACCTTCCCTCTGATAAAACTTCTGCCGCGTTTGATACGCAGGATAGTGGCGGAGTGAATACCAATAATCCTGGTGGCTCCAGATTGGCCTCAGCGCACTTTGGTACGCCGACGTGGTGCAAATGGTGGCAAACGCCCTCTGGCGGCTCCCGCTGCGAGACTATCTACTGTCTCAGGGGCCCGTCTTGCACCCTGCCTTACCCTCGCTGGCTTCGATGGCCTGGCTATTGAGTCCCAGGCGCTAAGAGACAGGGGAGTCGATGACTCTGTGTTCCATACCTTGTTGAAGGCTCGCAAGTGTGCTTCTCGCAAGATTTACCACCGCACCTGAGAGGCTTTTATAGCTTAGTGCGAGGCGGAGGGTCATAACCCTCGCTCTTACGTAGTGTCCAGGGTCCTGATTTTTTGCAGCAGGATCCCAAAAAAAAAAAAGAACTGAGTTTGAGTACTCAAGGGCCGGAGAATGGCTCTGGCGATTCCTTTCCAGAGACCTTTGGCTTTGCCTCGTTGATTCCTACCTTTGTACAAGGTGTGTGACATGTGGCCCTGTGGGATCTGATTTTGGTACCTTCTGTACCTCAGGAACCACCCTATGTAAATATCAGGGTGATTCCATCACAACTGCGGTCGCAAAAGGTGGCCTTTTGGCTGCTGTCACTTCCGTCGGACAGGTGTCTGACTTGGCAGCACTATCGTGCAAGTCTTCCTGCCTGGTCCTGCATAAGGACAAGGCGGTCTTGCGACCCTTCCCTTCCTTCCTTCTGAAGGTGGTTTCTTTTTTTCACATTAATGAAGATATTGTTCTTCATTCATTGTGCCCTCGTCCATCACACCCAAATGAAATTGAGTTACATGGCTTAAACGTAGTGAGGGCCTTACGAATGTATTTAGCTGCTACAGCCTTTTTTCGGAAGGCTGATGCCTTATTTGTGCTGACAGAGGGTCCGCGCAAGGTTTGGCGGCCTTGTCGGCTACTGCTTCGTTGGATTAGACAAACCGTGACCCACGCATATCCTGTGGGGCAAGGTCCCCCTTTTCCGGTCACGGCACATTCTACCCGGGCTGTTAGTACTTCCTGGGGTTTTAGACACCAGGCCTCGGTGTCACAGGTGTGCAAGGCGGCCTCTTGGGCCTCGGCACACACTCTACTACGTTTTTATAGGTTATGTGCTAGCATCTTTGCATGCTGCCTCTGGCCGCAAAATGTTGCAGGCTGCAGTGTAGGCGCGTCTGGCGCCTCCTTAGAGGTTCTGTTGGGTACAGTTGTTATTGTTTACTCACCCCTTTTTTTGACACAGCTTAGGGACATCCCCACACGTAATGAAGAGCTGCGTCTGTCAGTGAACGTAGGAGAAAAGGGTATTTTGTTAAAACTTACTGTAAAATCCTTTTCTCCGAGTTCACTGACAGACGCAGCACCCACCCCTCGGTGCTCTGTTTTCTGTACGGCTTGTGTACGAACTGAAGAGCTAGGCTATGGAGGGGGTTTATGTGGGAAGAGAGGACGGCCCCACCCATGGGAGGGGCCAGCTGTTTCTTTTCTTTGCCTAGTTAACTCCTAGTAGGACAAGCATAAACCCCACACGTCATGAAGAGCTGCGTCTGTTAGTGAACTCGGAGAAAAGGATTTTACGTTACGTTTTAATAAAATCCCTTTTTTTTACTTTTTGCTATAATAAAAGTCCAAAAAATAAAAAAAAATGTATTCATCAGTTTAGGCCAATATATATTCTACATATTTATGGTAAAAAATCACAATAGGCGTATATTGATTGGTTTGCGCAAAAGTTATTGCATTTACAAACTATGGGAATAGATTTATGGCATTTTTTAAAATTTTTTTTATTTGTTAATTTTTTTTATCAGGACTGCAACATTGCAGCGGAGAGATCGGACATTTTTAACACTTTTTGGGACCAATGACATTTATACAGCGATCAGAGCTAAAAATAGCCACTGATTACTGTATAAATGTCACTGGCAGTGAAGGGGTTAACCTGTAGGGGGAGATCTAGAGGTTAACTGTGTTCCCTATGTGTGTTCTAACTGTGTGGGGGCTGGGTTGGCAGGGGCAGAACATATCTAACTGATCTCGATCACAGGGATCAATAGATCACTGTCATGTCCCCTGTCGGAACAGGGAACCGCCATGTTTACATCAATGGTTCCCTGTTCTTCCTCTCTAATAGGCGATCGTGGGTCGCTGGCGTACATCAAGTTTGCCACACTCGGGGAGTATGCAGCGGGCACGAGCACATGCCAGCCCCCCATTCGTGATATCGTGCCACTTTGCCGCAGTAAAAAGGCGTTGCGTGGTTAAGTACCTTAGTTTGGCGCCATTCCCACGTGCTTGCACAATTTTACAACATGGCATGTTGGGTATCTAATTACTCGGTGTAACATCATCCTTTTATATTTTACCAAACAATTTGGTATTCTATTGTGTTTTTGTGTATTAAAATTGTATTTATTCCCAAAAACCGCTGAGCAAATATCGCGTGACTTTAGGAATTGCCACACCCACCGTTTTTATTCTCCAGGGCTTCTGCTTAAGAATATATAATGTTTGGGGGTTCTAAGTAATTTTCCAATAAAAAAAAAAAATCAGATTTTTACACGTATGTGAAAAGTGTCAGAATAGGCCTGGGGAGCAAGTGGTTAAAATAAGCCTGTGCTTTGTTAAATTGAAAAGAAAAAAACAAGACAAACAGGTAAAAATAGTTTATGAAAACATTAACATTGATGGCCCACACATGCTGAAAAGGAAGTAAAAAAAAAAGCGTAATAAACTGCTCAAAGCACATAAAACCGACTTGGTGTCAGTTATTGAAGCATTGAGGATATAGTTGGGTGCGGTTATTTAGAAAGCACTTGAAATGTTCTTGTAAAACTATGGGGAAAGGTCGGTTTCGATTTCATATATGAAGCAGGTTAGGGGCATTGCTTGGGGACAAGAATCTCCTTTGTTTACTCAGAAAACTATGATACTAAGGATCATTGATGGGACTTTTTAATAATTCACATCTGCTGGGCCACAGAAAATGAACTACAGCTGAGGAGATCAGGAGCTCCAGGAGTGTGGTGGTGATGGTTGGTGGGACCAGGCAGTAGGCATAGAATAATTTTATTCCATGAGTGCCGGCACAGCCCCTCTTTTATCCTGTGTGAGAGGAAGTTTAAAGAAGACCTCTGGATTAGTGTACCTGGCCTTCTTTCTGGATGTAAGCTGGTCAAGCATTGATAATGAAGGCAGAGAGGTGCCAGCATACATTTTCCACTATCTCCAAGGGTTCGCAGGGGCCTGAATCTCTTAGAGCTCAGCGGTGCGAATATCAATTTCAGCCAGAAGTTCTTCCTTTGTTTTCCTCACTGCGTTATTGGTCAGTGAATGGAATCAGTAGAACTTATTTGGACTTCTTACATGGCTGTCTATGGTGAGCATTCTGCCTCAGATCTTTAACTTGCTATTTAGGCCTCGTACACACGGACATTTCTTAAAAAATAAACAAAACGTCGGGCCCGATGTCAAGGAAAAAAAAATTGGCGTTCTGCGTCGGCGTCAATAGGCGTTTTTAAAAAAAAAATCATCCCTCTGCTATTTTTCAACCTAAAAACGTCGGCGTCAGAAAACGCCAAAACGTTACAGCCTCAGAACGCACTGGCTGTGGGTTCTAGTTTCAGCTCACTAATGCCGACGCCGTCTACAGCTCAAAAACTTCAGCGTTTTTATAGGGCCATTGACTAACATGGAGAGCTGCAAAAAAATGCCAGAAAATGCCGGCGTCTAAAAACGTTCGTGTGTATGAAGCCTAAAGATGAACTTGGGTTCTGCCTGTGTAGGGCAAAGCTACAGGTTCACCATACGGCCCTCCTCCCCAGCTGTACATAATCTTCCCATCACTCCCCTGCTAATCCCTTTTCCCGGTCCAGTGAGCAAAGGACATCCTGCGTAAGCTCTTATTTGTTCTGGCCAGAGCTTACACAGGGTTAGGACTCTCCCCCTGCCCCATGTGACAGTGTTTAGGTCATCCAGTTGGCTACTGAAGTCCATGTGGGAGGCAAGGGAGCGTGGCGCATGTTGGGAATTGCTGGGTTAGAACTCTCCTCCTACCGCTTGGTCTGGGTCAGTGACTCGCTAGGTAGGAAAGTCTGGACAAGTATGACAGCTCTGGAGTCTGGACCTTTAAATTGGCAATGGTAGGGTCTCTCCTAGCATGACCGCTTCCCTGTAAAATGAAGGGTGATTGAACCGTTACTGCACACTCTGCAGATGTTTCAATGTGTATTCTTGTAAGGCTTAATGTACATGGGACGTTCTTTAACCTCCCCTGAATGATATAAACTTGACAGCTAGAAACCGACGTTTAAAATGTACGTTTAGCCATGTTTACATCTAGAAACGTGTGTTTTTTTTTTTTGTTTTTTTTTTTTTAAATGAAGGACGCCTATAAACGTAACGCTGCTAAACGTGCGTTACTGCGTTTACAAGCTGTTACAGGCATTTGGCATTTCAAATGCCTCTGAACATCCGTCCTGAACACACATTTTTTTGGTTTCCAAAAAAAAGCCTCTAAACTCAACTGCCTGGAAATTACTGTAAACGGCCCTGTGTAAATGTACTGATCAGATAACAGAGGGGAGTTCAGGGGCAGCTGAAAAAAATGCCCAACTGCTCCTAAACGTCCGTTTACCAGCGGCAGTGTAATTGGGGTGGTTTCTGTGGTTTATATCAACATTAATGATGTGCTGTTCCTTACTAGGCTCCATGCACACTGTAGCTGTTAAACGATTGTTTTTGAGTGTTTTTTTTTTTTTAACCTCTTCACCCCCAGTGCCATAAATAGGCGGCGTCTGCTTTGAGTGGATGGTATCGAGATATAGTCTGCAGCTGCAGGCTATATCCCGGTACCGTTTTTTCGAGCGGACGGTCGGCTATCCGGTGATAACGGAATGACAGTATACAGAGTCGCCGTTTTTGGCGATCTGAATACTGTGAAGTGCAAAGGAGGCCAGCCCTCCATAAAGAGTACCTGTCACCATATATTACTATCACAAGGGATATTTACATTCCTTGTGATAGCAATAAAAGTGATCAGAATTTTTTTTTTTTTTTTTTTTAAAGGAACAGTGTTAAAAATAAATAAAATTAAAAAATAATAATTAAAAAAATCTTAAAGCGCCACCATCCCCGCGAGCTCGCGCAGCAAAGAAAATGCATACGCAAGTCGTGCCCGCATATGGACACAGTGTTCAAACCACACATGTGAGGTATTGTTGGATCGCCAGAGTGTGAGCAATAATTCTAGCAAAAGACCTCCTCTGCACCTCTAACCTGGTAACCGTAAAAAAAAATTTAAAGCGTCGCCTATGGAGATTTTTAAGTACCGGACTTTGTCGCCATTCCGCGAGTGCGCGCAATTTTCAACCGTAACATGTATGGTATCTACTCGGCGTAACATCCCCTTTCACAATGTACAAAAAAAATTGGGTTAACTTTACTGTTGTCTTATTTTTTTTTAACTCAAAAAAGTGAAATTTTTCCCAAAAAAATCACGCTTGAAAGACCGCTGCACAAATACTGTGTGACAAAGTATTGCAACAATCGCCATTTTATTCTCTAGGGTGTTTGAAAAAAATATATATAATGTTTGGGGGTTCTAAGTAAGTTTCTAGCAAAAAAAAACAAAACAGTTTTTAACTTGTAACCAACAAATGTAAAAAAGGGCCCCGGTTGGTAAGTGGTTAACAGCCCATACACTCCCCTCTGTTATCCTATGTGTCCATGCACACATGGATGTTTTTATTGTCCTTTATCAGCAGTGGAGTTTATTGGCTGTTGTCATAACGCCCTTAAATCGCGTTCAAGAGTCGTTCTTCTGACCACAAAAAACAACATTGAAAGTGTAAAAATGCTCATAAACGCCCAAAAACGTGGCTCACCAGTGTTTTTGGTTGTTTTTGATCCATTGGAAAAAAAAACAAAAACTTCTAGACGCGAACGCGGCATGTAAAGTGCAGCTAAACGTCATTTTTAAGTGTCGGTTTCAAGCTGTCAAAAAATCGTTAAGGGGAGGTTAAGAAAGTGTCCTGTGTGCATGGAGCATAACCCAACATTTACCAATTCCTGGTGTTAGCAAGTTAGGCTTTATCCCTCTATCCCTGCTAATATCTCACCAACTGATGTATCTCACTACATCCTATATATCATGAAAATAAAACGTTAAATATGTGATAAACCAATCAAATAATGTAAAGTAGCATACAGTGTATATAAAACTCCAACCAAAGTCCATATAATATACAGGTGCATCTCAAAAAATTGGAAAAATCAAAAAGTTAATTTTATTTCAGTTATTCAATTCAAAAAGTGAAACTCCTATTATATAGATTCATTACGCACAGAGTGATATATTTCAAACATTTCTTTCTTTTAATTTTGATGATTATGGCTTACAGCTAGTGAAAACCCAAAATTCAATATCTCAGAAAATTAGAATATTACATAGGACCAAATGAGAAAAAAAAAAGTATTTTTAATACAGAAATGTTGGCTTACTGAAAAGTATGTCCATGTACAGTATAGTATGCACTCAATACTTGGTCAGGGATCCTTTTGCATGAATTACTGCATCAATGCGGCGTGGCATGAAGGTGATGAGTCTGTCCAGGTTGCTTTGGTAGCGGCCTTCAGCTCGTCTGGTGTCTCTCATCTTCCTCTTGACAATACCCCACAGATTCTCTATGGGGTTTGGGTCAGACGGGTTTGCTGGCCAATCAAGCACAGTGATACCATGATCATTAAATCAGGTATTGGTACTTTTGACAGTGTGGGTAGGTGCCAATCCTGGAAAATGAAATCGGCATCTCCATGAAGCTGGTCAGCAGAGAGAAGCATGAAGTGCTCTAGAATTTCCTGGTAGAGGACCGCGCTGACGTTGGACTTGATAAAACCCAGTGGACCAACAACAGCAGATGACATGGCTCCCCAATTCATCACTGACTGAGGAAGCTTCACACAACTTGGATTCTGTGCCTCCACTCTTCCTCCAGACACTGCGACCTTGATTTCCAAATGAAATGCAAAATGTTACTTTCATCTGAAAAGTGGACTTTGGACCATTGAGCAACAGTCCAGTCCCTTTTCTCCTTAGCCCAGGTAAGACGCTTCTGATGTTGTCTTGGGTTCAGGGGTGGCTTGACACAAGGTATGCCACAGTTGTAGCCCATGTCCTGGATACGCCTGTGTGTTGTGGCTCTTGAAGCACTGACACCAGCTGTAGTTCACTCCTTATGAATCTCCCCCAAACTCTTGAATGGCCTTTGCTTCCCAATCCTCTGAAGGCTGTGGTTATCCCTGTTGCTTGTGCATTTTCTACCATACTTTCTTCTTCCACTCAACTCTCCATTTATATTATTGGATACAGCACTCTGTGAACAGCTAGCTTTTTATGCAATGACCTTTTGTGACTTGCCCTCCTTGTGGAGGGTGTCAATGACTCTCTTCTGGACAACTGTCAAGTCAGCAATGTTCCCCGTGATTATGTAACCTACTGCAATGCAAAACAATGACCCCTGCGCAATTGTATGATGGGGGATGAGTGCTTCCCAGGGATCATGGAGTTGGCCTTGCTGCCTTCCGGGGATAGGGGTGTCCCAGATGCCACTATATATTAGAAGAAAAGGAAGGCGCACTGGCCTAGTGCATTATCCCAAGGTAAAATTTATTAAAAAAGACATTAAAAATACTCACAATCATATGATAATACACATGAAGCCCCTAGCATGGGGTAAATGGACATGTCTTGGCGAAAGTCCTGGACCGAGATGGAGAGGACGTGAGAGCTGCGCCAGCTAACATGTTTCGAAGGCCATGCCTTCTTCCTCAGAGCTCTTTACTGCCTTAGCTCTGAGGAAGAAGGCATGGCCTTCGAAACATGTTAGCTGGCGCAGCTCTCACGTCCTCTCCATCACGGTCCAGGACTTTCGCCAAGATATGTCCATTCACCCCATGCTAGGGGCTTCATGCGTATTATCATCATATGTTTGTGAGTTTTTTAAATCTCTTTTTTAATAAATTTTACCCTGGGATAATGCACTAGGCCAGTGCGCCGCCTTTTTCTTCTAATATATGTAACCTACTGAACCAGACTGAGAGACAGTGTAAAGGCTCAGAAAACCATTATAGGTGTTTTGAGTTAATTAGCTGATTAGAGTGTGACACCTTGAGTCTACAATATTTAACTTTTTGACAATATCCTAATTTTTTGAGATACTGAATTTTGGGTTTTCACTAGCTATAAGCCATAATCCTCACAATTAAAAGAAAGAAATGCTTGAAATATATCACTCTGTGTGTAATCTATATAATATATAGTTGTGCTCATAAGTTTACATACATACCCTGGCAGAATTTCTGCTTTTTTTTTTGGCCATTTTTCAGAGAATATGAGTAACACAAAAACATTTCTTTCAGTCATGGTTAATGTTTGGCTGAAGCCATTTATTATAAATCAACTGTGTTTTGCTCCTTTTTAAATCATAATGACAACAGAAACTACCCAAATGACCCTAAACAGTAAAATAATACGAAACAAAAATCACTTCCAGTGCTGAAGAGGTCTTTAGTAGTTGAAAAATGGCAACAAGGTCATCAATGCCAGGCGGATACTGGTGATCAATACAGACTACAAAACCTAGTGCATTACCACATTTAGTACATTTAATGGGTAATTAAAAGTTAAAAAAAAAAACTCACAAGAGTGGTGGCCTGCAATGGGCCATCAAAGAACACAATGACATAGATGTGGACAAAACACAGGTAGGTTGACAGGTTTCGGGGGCACACCCCCTTCCACAGAGCCACGCTAATCTGGGTGCCAGTGCCCAATGTGTATATGAGAAGACTAGGATACCATGATCTAAAGTAATTAATGAAGTAATTAATCAACAAGTATGTTGAATGTATCTAGTAATGCACTAGGTGTGCGCGCCTTCCTTTGTTTTTGTTTTGTACCCAAATGACCCTGATCAAAAGTTTTAGGCCCGTTTCACGCGGGCGGCTGTTCTGCTATTGCTAAATGCAAGCCAGATACCAGACTCCAAAGCACAACGATTACTTGCATTTGTACATTCTGATTAGCCACGATTACGTGCAGCTACGTTTAGCTGCAGTGAAACATTCTTGACATTTCTGAAGTGCTTCCTATTGATTTTCTATGCTTGTTGCCATTGCTATCCGTTGGTGACACAGTGCACTGCTTTTACCTGCAGATATGTGCAGATGGCTGCATAACATCGGTTCTGGACGCATTCAAATCCATTTTTTTTAATCGTTCTAAATCGTCTGTAACGAAACCGTTGCTAAATGCAGAGTGTGAATGGGGCCATAGGATTCTATCCGCCCGTGTGAAAGGGGCCTTACATACCCTGGTGATTTTGGCCTGATAACATGCACACACGTTGACACAAAGGGGTTTGTATGGCTATTAAAGGTAACCATCTTCACCTGTGATCTGTTTGCTTGTAATTAGTGTGTGTGCATAAAAGGTCAATGAGTTTCTGGACTCCTGACAGACCCTTGCATCTTTCAGTCAGTGCTGCACTGATGATTCTGGATTCTCAGTCATGGTGAAAGCAAAAGAATTGTCAAAGGAGCTGCGGGAAAAGGTAGTTGAACTGTATAAAACAGGAAAGGGATATAAAAAGATATCCAAGGAATTGAGAATGCCAAGCGGCAGTGTTCAAACTAATCAAGAAGTGGAAAATGAGGTGTTCTGTTAAAACCAAACCAAGGTCAGGTAGACCAACTAAAATTTCAGCCACAACTGCCAGGAAAATTATTCAGGGTGCAAAGAAAAACCCGCAATTAACATCAGGTGAAATACAGGACTCTCTGAAAACATGTGGTGTGGCTGTTTAAAGATGCACAATAAGGAGGCACTTGAAGAAAGATGGGCTGCATGGTTGAGTCGTCAGAAGAAAGCCATTACTACACAAATGCCACAATGTATCCTGCTCACAATACGCCAAACAGCACAGAGACAAGCCTCAAACCTTCTAGCACAGAGTCATTTGGAGTGCTGAGACCAAAATTGAGCTTTTTGGCCACAACCGTAAACGCTACATTTGAAGAGGAGTCAACAAGGCCTATGATGAAAGGTACAACATTCTGACTGTGAAACACGGAGGTGGATTGCTGATGTTTTGGGGATGTGTGAGCTACAAAGGCACAGGGAATTTGGTCAAAATCGATGGCAAGATGAATGCAGTATGTTATCAAAAAATACTGGAGGAACATTTGCCTTCATCAGCCAGGAAGCTATGCATGGGATGTACTTGGACATTTCAACATCACAATGATCCAAAACACAAGGCCAAGTCGACCTGCCATTGGTTACAGCAGAATAAAGTGAAGGTTTTGGAGTGGCCATCTCAGTCTCCTGACCTCAATATCATTGAGCCACTCTGGGGAGATCTCAAATGTGCAGTTCATGCAAAACAGCCCAAGAATTTGCAGGAACTGGAGGCTTTTTGCCAAGAGGAATGGGCAGCTTTACCATCTTAAAAGATAAAGCGCCTCATCCACAAATACCACAAAAGACTTCAAGCTGTCATTGATGTTAAAGGGGGCAATACACGGTATTAAGAACTGGGGTATGTAAACTTTTGATCAGGGTAATTTTGGGTAGTTTCTGTTGTCGTCATTATAATTTAAAAAGAGTAAACACCGTTGATTGATAATAAATGGCTTCAGTCAAACACTAACCATGAGTGAAAAATGGCCAAGAAATCATAAATTCTGCCAGGGTATGTAAACTTATGAGCACAACTGTATGAGTTTCACTTTTTGAATCGATTTACTGAAAAAAATAAATTTTTTGTTTATATTCAATTTTTTTTTTTTTTTTTCCCGATGCACCTGTAGGTGTCAAATACATGTGGTATGGCGTGAATACCACTATACACCTTTATTAATTGTCCTTTAAAACATCACATCCAGTTTCCAAATCATATAAGTGTTCATTCTGTGACATAAAAATAATTTCTTCCAAAGTGATTGAAATAAACATGCTCCAGTGACCTAATTGCCAATCCAACAATAAGTGCAATGCCCGTTCACCTTGGTATCTGACCTAAAACTTTAGGTCATTTGCACTTTCAAACGTTGTTTACGCAACTCCTCCTCCAACCTTTAGCAGCCACCTCATGTGCAGGATCCCAAGAGACTAATCCTTGTTTTTTAATTTAGCTTGTATCTCAAAAGAAGTGGAGAGCTCTCATAGCACACAACATAGTACCAGTTTAAAAATGTTTATTTTGTAATATAAATGCTCTCACGTATATTAAACACATTGAGTAGTATGTCCCAATCCAAAAATGGAGTTTCTCACCATACTTCCAGGTTTCATGTCAACTGGAAGTGACATCACTGGCTCCGCCCAACATGTTGTGTCAATGGTCACATGACTTCCTCAGGGCTTGTGGTTTCCCTTAGTAACATTATTCCTCTGGACGATGTCCGTATTCTAAATAGCTAACTGTGGTCTGATAATGTGTCTTCTTTCCCTTGGCAGCAGAAGAGGTGAAGAATATGTTCAGATCCAACAGCGAGAGCAGCAGTCAAGGCTTGATGGAGCAGTGCCGCAACCAGCGCACCAGAGGGGAGCATAGGCGACACACGATCACCAATGGAGTGGACTACAGCGTGGTGAGTGTAGAACAAGTAGAGCTTTCTCTGAGTGCTATATACCCAGACCGTTCATACAAAAAGAGGCAAGTGCAGTTTTTTGTCATTATGTCGGTCGAAAGTATTAACAATTGCCAAAAATCTATCTTTGTTGAATAAAGCATAGATAAAAATACATCTGACAGCGGGGAAAGTGCGGTTTGGATATAATAGATCTGACAGAGGGGGAAAGTGCAGTTTGGATATAATAGATCTGACAGCGGGGAAAGTGCGGTTTGGATATAATAGATCTGACAGCGGGTAAAGTGCGGTTGGATATAATAGATCTCACAGCGGGTAAAGTGCGGTTGGATATAATAGATCTCACAGCGGAGAAAGTACAGTTTGGATATAATAGATCTCACAGCGGGGAAAGTGCGGTTTGGATATAATAGATCTCACAGCGGGTAAAGTGCGGTTTGGATATAATAGATCTCACAGCGGAGAAAGTACAGTTGGATATAATAGATCTCACAGCGGGGAAAGTGCGGTTGGATAAAATAGATCTCACAGCGGGGAAAGTGCGGTTGAATAAAATAGATCTCACAGCGGAGAAAGTGCAGTTGGATATAATAGATCTCACAGCGGAGAAAGTGCAGTTGGATATAATAGATCTCACAGCGGAGAAAGTGCAGTTGGATAGAAGGACCTTTTTTTTTTTTTTTTTTTTTTTTTTTTTTTTTCCCTAAATGCAGTCATTTTGATAGATTGGAGAAAGGTTACATTTTCTGCTAGGCATCTATTTCTGTCTGTGACCCCCATTTGGAGAAATTTCACTTCTCTTCCTTTCCCTTTGACTCCAGTACAAAAAAGGATGATCATGGCTGTCCATGGAATATACAGACACCAATTCAAACTTTCCTGGATGTTTTAATCTACCACTCAAAATATTTTGGAGTCACTGGGATTGCTTTACTAAAGGCAAATAGGCTGTTCACTTTGCAAATGACATTGCACTTCATTTTTTTTTAATTTACCTTCCACATGATTGGATATTCTTTGCAAAGTGAAACTTATCCACTCTGGGGTAAATTTCCTAATACAAAGTGAATCTTCCCTTACAAAGTGAACAGCCCATTTGCATTTGACAAATCAATGCAACAAAGTCAAATCAAGTCTGCTGATAAGGAGCTCTGACTTCACTATTATTTCATAGCTTGCATTCTTGCCTTAGCTTTGCTCATAAAGCATTAAAGTGTTACTAAACCCAGGACCCTGCATTCACAATATCTGGTCTCCCACAGTACACAGCACATGGGAATGCAATTATTTTAGTAAATATAAACTGCTAAATACCTTTTCTCATCAGCAGTATATTGCAGTCTTGTTACTTCTATCAGTGTCTGGTTAAAGCTTGTACGAGGAGTTTTCCTTCTCCTCTGACTGTCCTATGAGCCTGCAAGGACCTCTGACCCTCTGCCTCGGGCAGTACTGATGATTGGCCCTGTGCTGATCACATGTACTCTCCCAAAAAAAACTCTAGCATCCACGCACCAAACTGAGCATGTGCAGAGTGCCCCCAAGGCTCTGTACTATCAGGAGATGGATTGGGGAAAGCAAAAGAAGGGGAGGATCAGAGAATACAGGATCAAACAGCATTTTTACACAATGTGGAGGATTAACCCCTTAGGTTCCACAGTGAGTATGACATGCATGCTGTACTGCATATACAGACTGATTTTACTGTTATGGGTATTGTAACATTTAGACCCCTTTCACACCAAGGCGTTTTACAGGCGTTTCAGCGATAAAATTGGCACATAAATAGTACATCAAAAATGCTCCCCATGCAACTCAATGGATGCTTTCACACCGAGGCGTCGCGCTTTCTAGGCGTCGCTCCTACAAGCAGCATGTTTTGTGCGCTAAACGCCCATGTCCATTGAAATTAATGGTGAAGCGATTGAAAAGCGCACTAAGGCTGTGGGGAAGGTCACATGATCGGATTGCTGCAGCAACACGAATCGTCCTCTGGTGGAGTGCATATGTTGGGATGCACCCAATTGCGACGTCTCTGCCTCTGTTTGGGGATATTTTCCCAAAAAAGTAGCACAAATATCAGGAGCAGCTCATAATACTCCATCTTCAATCTGCACTCTCTTCCCCCACGAGATGCCAGGATGTGATGTAGAGGGGTGGGGTTGTTGGCCAATGCCAGCGCTTCACTAACGCCATTAGCGGTACGCTATTTTTTTAGCGATTCTAAAGCACGGCAAAACCGCGCAATTGGCTCTTGTGTTTTACAGGCGTTTTAACAACGCCTTGTTGTGAAAGGGGTCAAATGATCTGATCTGATAAGGCAGAACCTCCTACTTGGTAGCTTATTTCAAAGAAGTCAGCAAGTTCACAGGAACAGCACATCTCAATATCTACAAAACAGAAGCAGGTAAGGATCTGCAAAAAAATATTGTATGCTATTGACCTGGAAAAGGTCTGTGTGCTTTTTTCCCTTCCCCTCTCTGTAATAAAGCAGTTTCATTATGTGTTTCCTGCCAAGCCCTGGCCTCCAGAGAGGGAGAATTGGGCCAGCATTGTGTATAAGGAAATGGCTCAATTTGCCTTTCAGTGGTCTCTTTGCATGCAAATGACTGATTCACTCATCCATGCGCATCACAAAATCCTGACTGATGGGATCCCTGAGGAGAGGAGGAAGCAAGAAAACAATTAGTGGAGGGGTCACTTGATGCTTTTGGCTCATTGAGTTAGGTCTGCATTCCTCACACACGCAAAGTCAGATTCTCCATTACAAAGTGCTGGGTACATTTCTGGTTTCCCCTTTCTCATCCACCCACAGTCTGCTTTTTAATGCGGTTGTAAACCGCCGATGTTCAAAAAAATAACCTGCAAAGCATTGGCATAATGTGCTAGTATGCATTGCATACTAGCACATTATGAAATGCTCACCTTGGAACAAAACCCTCCAGTGCTGTAAAGTTACCAATGAGAGGTCTGACCTGTTACCCCTGTCTGTCTTTCCGGGTTCACAAGCTCTGGCTATGTGATTTGCCAGAGCCGCGATGATGTCACTCCCACGCATGCGCGTGGGAGCCACCTTTTCCGGCACGGGCTCTGAAGGCCTGGCGCTGTAAACCTGACCTTCAGAGCGCATGCACCGATTATGTCATTGACTGCATGCACTCCGAATATCTCCTAAACGATGCAAGTTTAGGAGATATTCCCCATACCTACATAGTCAGGTTGAAAAAAGACACAAGTCCATCTAGTTCAACCAAAAACAAAACATTTATTTATTTATATATATATATATATATATATATATATATATATATATATATATACACACACA
>BLSH010102431.1:474651-486011 GCA_018402905.1 Glandirana rugosa
GAAATTCCCAATAAGTTTGATGTGTCACATGACCCTCTTCCTATTGAAAAAACAAAAGTTGGATTCAAAATGGCCAACTTCAAAATGGCCACCATGGTCACCACCCATCTTTAAAAGTTTCCCCCCTCACATATACTAATGTGCCTCAAACAGGAAGTTAATATCACCAACCATTCCCATTTTATTAAGGTGTATCCATATAAATGGCCCACCCTGTATATATACACACAGTGTATTGAGTGTACACTATATATCAGTGCATTCGGGGGGTGTACGGTATATAATACAGTGAAGTGCGGTGTTAAAAAAAATCCTCATCATGTCAGGAAGGCCACAAAGGAGAGGCAGATGCTCACAGGCCACTAAAAGAGAGCAAGCAGCCTCTGTGTCTTCAGTGAAAAGTGGTGGTGGCGGACATGGTGCATCCTCTGCAGGCGGTTCATGCTTGTCCTTTTTTTCTGTTGTTGGCCAACCTATTGAGCCACAAGCAGAAGAGTTGGTGAAGTGGATATCTAAGCCGTCCTCATCCTCCTTATCCTCTGTCACCCAGGCTCATACAAGTTTGCCCTCCAAAGCAGCTGGCAAAGTGGCCTATTCCACCGGATCCTTGTCCACAGTTACTGCTTCTGTAGCCCCACCATCATGCACAGAGGAGTCACCAGAATTATTCGGCCATGGTGTCGGTTACATGCTGATGGAGGATGCGTAGCAATTTGAAGGCTCCGATGTTGGTTCCTAGGTTGAGGAAGGGAGTAGCGTGAGCCTAGAGACAGGGGGTGCCGCAGAAGGACAAGAAACTAGCAGTCATGCTCCCCCAGCTGCAGCATACTGCCAAGTTTGCTCCAGTGACGAGGAGGGAAGGGATGATGAGGACACAGACTGTACTTGGGTGCCTGAGAGAAGAGAGGAGGAAAATGAGGAGGAGGCACAACTCCAACGAGGCAGGATGTCCTCCGGGAGCCAGGGGCCTGCTTAAGGACAGCCACCCAATTGCATCAGACCACATAGCTCCACAGGTGCAGCACGCTGCTGGCTCCCCGCTGACTTTCAAAAGTTCTTTGGTGTGGGCATTTTTCAACACATGTGCAGTAGATCGTATCGTTGCCATCTGCAATCAATGTCTGAAGCGAGTCAAGCATGGCCAGAACTCCAGCCGCTTGGGCACTACTGTCTTGACAAGACAAATGACGACCAGCCATGCAGTCCGTTGGCAACAGCACCTGAAAAACCCACACCAGAAAACAAGGCAGACTTCTCCTTGCTCCTCATCTGGGATCTCAACCTCTTCTATACCTCCAGTCCTCTCCAAAACCGGCACCGAGAGGAATGAAGGTCTAGCAATGCACGCCACAAGTACTTGCAGCCAATCTGCTAGCAGTACACCCCCAGGTGAATTCATCAGGCAAATATCCCTACCCCAGGTGCTGAACTGTAAAAAATATACTTTTCCAGCCATCCACATACTCAGCGTCTTAATGCTAGCTTGGCCAAATTGCTAGCACTCCAACTGCTGCATTTTCAGCTGGTAGACTCTGCCCCCTTTGGTGAATTTGTGGAATGTGCTGTCCCACAGTGGCAGATTCCCAAAAGACGTTTCTTTTCATGTAAGGCCATTCCAGCTCTCTGCCGTCATGTGGAAGGCAATGTTTTGGCCTTGTTGGACAGGGTAGTCAGCAGCAGGTTCATATTACCACTGACTCAGGGGCGTAATAATAGGGGTTGCAATCGCAACTGGGCCATAAGCTCCAGAGGGCCCCTGTGCCTCCTTTGTACACCTGGATAGGAGGGATGGCGGGTCCAGCATTTAGAGAAACCATTCTCCATTTTCCTCCAAATGGAGGAGATTGGTTCCTGTATATCAGGGATATGCAATTAGCGGACCTCCAGATATTGCTGAACTACAAATCCCATGAGTCATAGCAAGACTCTGACAGCCACAAGCATGACACCCAGAGGCAGAGGCATGATGAGATTTGTAGTTTTGCAACAGCTGGAGGTCCGCTAATTGCTTATCCCTGCTCTATATGCTGCCCCCCGCAGCCCCTCCAATCTAGTTTACTTGTCTTCTGCTGTTCCCAGGGTCCCTGTGTCCCCCCACAGAGCTGCTGTCTTCCCCCCTCCTCTCTCCTGCCAGCTGCTGTAGAAGATGTGTCATGATGGAGAGATGGGAATGGGTCTGTAAATTTGTAACTTACCGGCTCCTTCCTTTTGTGAATGGACAGTCAGTGATTGATACCAATTGGTTCATTCATAACTGAAGCATGGAAAACAGTTTTTTTCTCTTTTTCCATTCCTGAATGAATGGGAGGCTTGGTACTCAACTATTCCTGTTCATTCATTCTGTGCAACTGAGGCTACACAGATGGAGATTGAGGGCTGAGGTTTGTTTAGACCCCTGATAGACCCCTGGTATCTCATCAAAGCCCCCCAACAGAGCTCCTAAAATAAATTGTAAAAAATAATAAAAATAAAATTGTAAAAGAAATAAAATGAAATGATAAAAAAATAAAATAAAAATTAAAAACTACTGACACCAGTGAGGGAACTATCAGGATTGCAAAGGTTGCAATGGGGGCCGGGCCCTGGCATTTCACTACCATGGGGAGGCCAGAAAGATGGCAGAAAGGGTGCCGCTGCAGGATCGTAATAAAAGGACCTGCAATGGGAGTAAAGGACCCCAGGATCAGCAGGAAGAGGGAAGGGCCCTGGCCAGAGGTCAGGGGGTACTTCATAATTTCTTGCACCGGTGCCCTGAAAGTTCTAGTTACGCCTCTGCACTGACTCCTGGTCCAGCAGGCATGGTCAGGGACGTTACCTTTCCTTCACAGTGCACTGGGTAACTCTGCTGGCAGCTGGGAAGGATGCAGGACAGGGTTCAGTGTTGGAGCTTGTTCCACCACCACGCCTCCAAAAAGCTGGTGGTGATTTTGCCACATCTGCCTCCACCACCCCCTCTTCTTCTACCACTGTGGCCTCTGCAGAATTGTCCTCTGACCCTGCAGTGCTCCCTAAGCGTTCAAGGGGCTACACAAACAGTCAGGCTAAAAGATGCCATGCGGTGCTTGAGTTAGTCTGTCTTGGGGACAGGAGCCACACTGGGGCAGAGATTCTGTCAGCTCTGTGGGGGCAGGCTCAGAGGTGGTTGATGCCACGGCAGCTTGAGCCTGGAATGGTTGTATGCGACAACGGCACCAACCGTCTCTCTGCCCTTCGACAGGAACACTTAACTTAACTTCCATGCTTGCACACGTCTTGAATTTGGTGGTGCAGCATTTTGACCAGGTACCCAGGCTTACCAGATATTCTGAGGCAGGCCAGAAAAGTCTGTGGTCATTTCCTGCGTTCATACAATGCCAGTGCCTGGCTGGCTGACATTCAGCGGGAATTCAACCTGCCCACCATCCGCCTCGTTTGTGACATGCCCACCAAGTGGAACTCAACATTGGCAATTGTGCACGCACAGCAGAGGGCCATCAATGAGTGAGCATGGCATGCTCTGTGAGCCATCAATGGCTACTGATCAAGGATGCATGCACTATCCTGTCACCATTTGAGGCCACAAGGATGGTGAGCAGCAACAATGCATGCATCAGTGACACTGTCCTTCTAATATTCCTTCTGGAGCACATGCTTCGTGGAATCATGGACAGGGCACTTGAGGCAGAACAGCGGGAGGAAGAGGAGGACTTCTTTTCCTCTCAAGGCCCCCTTTATGCAGAGAGAATTCCTGCAGAGCCGCCAAACACAGAGGATGAGGAGGAGGATTGTGTCAGCATGGATGTGGAGGATAACACGGAACAGTCTTCAAGGGATCATGGTTTTCAGTCCCCAGAAACACAAGGAGTTGTGCGTGGCTGGAAGGAGGTAGTTCCTGATAATGTCATCCTCAGTGACCCAGAGGACACTCATGCCTCCTCAAACTTACGCTGCATGGGCTCTTTGATTCTGAAAAGCCTGCGAAAAGACCCTAGGATTCATGGTATCAAGGAGAGGAATCATTACTGGCTGGCAACCCTTCTTGATCCACGTTACAAGGGTAAAGTTGCCGAACTCATCCTGCCTGCGCAGAGGGAGCAGAGGATAAAATATCTTCAGGATACCTTGAAGAAAAGTTTGGGAGGCTACCATGTCCTGGTGCTGGACAATGTGTTTCTGAAGCTTCGGCCATTCAGAGGCAGAGCGGTGGAGAAGGTGAAAGATTTTCAGGCCTCAGCGCCCAGTCCTAATAGGCTCAAGCAATCATCGTCAGCGTCTGCATTATATGGTGCAGGAATATCTAGGGGCAAGAGCAGACTTGGAGACCTTTCCAACTGAGCACCCACTGAGTTACTGGGTCTTGAGGATGGACCACTGGACGGAACTTGCTCAATATGCAATTGAGCTACTGGCCTGTCCTGCATCCAGCGTGCTTTCTGAATGGACATTCAGTGCTGCTGGAGGGTTCATAACCAATCAAAGAGTGCGCCTGTCCACAGACTCGGTTGATAGGCTCACATTTATAAAAATGAATCAGTCCTGGATCAACAGCTATCAAGCCCCTGATGCAACTGATTAAATTTGCTAAGGATTTGGGATCCCTTTAAGACTGTCACTGCTCCTATTCCTCCTGTCCATAATCTAGAATGATATTTTTGTATTTAGGGCACCACCAACACCCAAGGCCCAATTTTTGAGCACCTGTTTGACTGGAGCATGTCATCACAATTTTTAAATGAATTTACAACAGCAGGGCCCGTTCCTGCGCCCAACAAGAGTACTGAAAGGGGTTACAGTGTTCTGGCACCGCCAACAGCCAAGGCCCAATTTTTCAGCACCTGTTTGACTAGGGCATGTCATCACAATTTTTAAACTAATTTGCAACAGCCGGACCCGTTCCTGCGCCCAACAAGAGTAACTGCAAGGGGTTACAGTGTTCCGGCACAGCCAACGCCCAAGGCCCAATTTTTCAGCACCTGTTTGACTGGGGCATGTCATCACAATTTTTTTTAATAATTTACAACAGCAGGGCCACAATTAAAAAAATAAAATTGTGTGGGGGTCCCCCCAAAATTCAAACCAGGCCCTTCGGGTCTGGTATGGATTTTAAGGGGAACCCCACACCAACATTTTTTTAAAACATGACGTGGGGGTCCCCCCCAAAATCCAAACCAGACCCTTCAGGACATCAGGGTCCCCAGAGAGCCTCTCCATATATCAGGGTCCCCAGAGAGCCTTCCAATACAGCAGGGTCCCCAGAGAGCCTCCCCATACATCAGGGTCCCCAGATAGCCCCCCTTACATCAGGGTCCCCAGAGAGCTTCCCCATACATAAGGGTTCCCAGGGCACCTCCCCTTACATTAGGGTCCCCAGAGAGCCCCTTACTTACATCAGGGTTCCCAGAGAGCCCCCCTTACATCAGGTCCCCAGAGAGCCCCTTCCTTACATCAGGGTCCCCAGAGAGCCTTTCCATACATCAGAGAAAGAGGGGGGTGGATGAGAGGGGGTGAAAGAGAAGGAGAGGGGATGGGAAAGAGTGACCTCCTAGCCCTGCCTGCAGTCCCTATTGTCCCCATCCCTGTCTGCGTGGGTAGGTGTGTGTGATCCACCTACCTCCCGCCTGTCCTCGGTCAGCCTGTTTTCTTCCTATTCCATGACAGTCACAGCGACTTAGGAGAGGAGCTTGGAGAAGGAGTGCAGGCTCTGGCAGGCGCCAGAAATGCTGCTTAGGGTGGCAGTGAGGCCTCGTGTTCTCTCTCTCACTCCTTCCTTTGCTCTTCCCAGCTGCCCAGGCCTCCCCCTCCCGATTTGAAAAGGCTGCTGCCCTGCACCCCACCGGACCAGCGGCATCCACTCCAGTCCAGGACCATGACAAGGGGGCTGGGCTCAACTCTTTAGGCCCCACAAGCTCTAGGGCAGAGGAGGAGGAAGTTGAATCCTCCTCCACTTTGAATGCTGGCCAGGGAGGAAGTCACGGCTGTGACGTCACTGGTTGCTAGATGCTAGGTGGCTCTAGCAACCAGTGACCAGGAGTAGAGTCAGATGGAGGTGCGGGAGGAGCCAGAGCCAGCGCTACCGCGGCTCAGTCTGCCCCTGTCCCCTGCATTCCAGACCAGGACATACCTGCTAATTGTGGGGCTGCACCCACCCAGTAAGAGACTCGGGGCTATGGGCCCCAGACTTTGGGTTATAGCCACCCCCTAGCGACACCCCTGCACACAGCCATTAATGTCTAATTATTATATACATGTGCATGCCCGCCCGAGCGCATGACTTTCTTTACTTCGCTGCTATGGGCTCTAGCCCCAAATCTTTTGTAGAACTAGCAACGCCCCTGGCTGTGTGTTGAGTTATTTTGAGGGGACAGCAAATTTACACTGTTATACAAGCTGTACATTCACTACTTTACATTGTAGCAAAGTTTCATTTCTTCAGTGTTGTCACATGAGAAGATATAATAAAATATTTACAAAAATGTGAGGGGTGTACTCACTTTTGTGAGATATTGTATGTACTCCCATGCGAGTTGTTTCATGCATCCCTGTGCAGGCTGTCCTATTTATGTCAAATGGGACGCAGCGGCTGCACTGACACAGCCTCTGTTCCCAATTTGACAGCTATGTAGGTGCATGGACCTGAACTCACACTGTGTCTGCGTTTGGGGCCGTGCACCTGCACCTGCTGTTGTGTGAGCAAGGCCTTATTCACATGAAAACAGAGGATACATTCATACTACTTTACATCTCATAAAATGTTGTTAAAACAATAAAATCACTCATACAGACTTGTGCACTGAGATGAATGCCTGTACATTCCTGCCTCTATGAATGGCAGTAGGTGCGGCTGCCAATTGCTGTATTGGAATGCACATCCTACCGGACATCTGTGTGTGATGATGTCACTTTGACTCCATCCTATACCTGTCTACTTTTTCAGGGGTTTGCAGTTAAGTGACATCTTGACCGTATTTAAAGTGTTTGTTAAGCCACTTGTATAAAAAGTTCCCATCCGCTCTGTATTATAACAAGAAGTTGTCCTGTGTCTGTGTTATAACATATATATATACTTCTCTGTATAGATAACACACCTTCTTACTAGGATCAGTTGTCGTTTTTCAGCTTTTCTCTCTCAGCTCAGAAGTCCTGAGGGAGGGGCTGAGCACTGCTGCTGATGTCAGCTGGAGAGAGAGAACCCTGCTGTGTTATCTATATAGATAAGAATATTTCTGATATAACACTGACACAGGGGGAACTTATTCTTCTAATACAGGGGGATAGGAGCTTTTAGAGTTAATTATGAGAGCAGAGAGGAGAAGCTCCGAGAGAAAGAGGAAGGGGGGGTGGGGGGAGTTGAAGACAGGCACACAGGAGATAGGAGAGCTGGGAGTGACATAGCCTGCATAGACCATGGGGCTCTCACGATAAGCTATATACAGGGGGAGTCAATACACAGGGGGGAAGTCGTGACCTGGCATTATCAGATATTTTAGGGGATGCAGAGGGATAATTTAAAAAGCAAAAGCACCATGCTGCTAATTGCACATTAACCACTTGCCGACCGCTCACTTCCTATTTAAGACGATAGCGTGGCTGTATTCCGCGAATCAACATAAATAGGCAGCGATTTACAGACAGGCAGCTAGGGGGCGTGAGTGCGCCGCCGGCGACATGCTTGTGGCCGCCGCACTCTGGAGGAATGTACCCATGGCTCGGGCGGACCCGATGTCTGCCGGCGAGCCGCGATGAGCTGCCAGAGGGAAAGAATGGGGAACCGCCGATGTAAAAACAGCGGTTCCCCGTTCTGTCAGTGGGCATATAAAAGATCTACTTATCCCTGTCACTAGGATCAGTTAGATTTCTTATGCCCAAGGTATCCCAGCCCCCTCACAGTTAGAACACGCCCAGGGAACACAGTTAACCCCTAGATCTCCCCCTGCAGGTTAACCCCTTCACTGCCAATGACATTTATACAGTAATCTGTGGATATTTAGATTTCTGATCGCTGTATAAATGTCATTGTCAATCCCAAAAAAGTGTCAAAAATGTCCGACATGTCCGCCCCAATATCAAAGTCTCTATAAAAATTGCAGATCGCCACCATTAATAAAATTTAAAAAAAAAAATGTAAAAGCGCCAGAAATTAACTCTCATGGTTTGTAAACACTGCAACTTTTGTGCAAACCAATCAATGTACGCCAATTGGGTTTTTTTTTTACCAAAGAATTGCAAAATTGTCGCTCATTTTTTGTTTATAGCGGTGATCAGAAATGATGCAGAGGGGATCAAATACCACCAAAAGAAAGCTCTAATTTTGGGGAAAAAAGGACTCAAATTATGTTTGGGTACAATGTCACACAACCGCGCAATTGTCAGCTAAAGCGACACAGTGCCGAAGGGCAAAAAGTGCTCTGGTCCTACAGTGGGAAATCCTTCTGGGGGTGAAGTGGTTAAAGAGACAGGTGCAGCATTTTTTTGGGGGTTAACAAACGCTTTAATTAATTTATGCTGTTACCACGGTGACCATCTTTTTGACCTATTTAGTAACACTAAGCAATGACCAAATTACATTTACAAATACAAATTGATTTATCAATATATAGCGATCAGGATTAATTGGAAGCCAAGTAATATAAAGCAGTCTCTATATTGAGCAGATAGAGGGTGCAAATATGGCATATATCCAGTGTGACAGAGGGAGGTAAGAATATAGGAAAATGTGACACTGGATTTGCATTAAGGGTTAATGTGAGGTTTAGAACTATTATTTCTGAGTGGAGAAAGCTGTGTTTTTGGCTTTCTCCTGATTCTGTAGTTCCGAATCAGAACATTCAATCCTGTGTCCGGGATTTGCTAGACGCCTGCAACCTGGCTGACTACACAGGTGTGCAGGGTCATTATATACTCAGGTCTGAGGATAGTTCAGGGCTCCTATTTTGGAGACAGCTTCCAGTTTGGAGACTGCTTCCAGTGTGGGAGACGGAAGGTCTCGCCCGGAGTCAGGGGGCTCCAGCCAGAAGCCACGGGACAGAGGTCTCACTGAGGGGTCAGAGGGCCCAGCCAGAAGCCACGGGACAGAGGTTTCATCGAGGGGTCAGAGAGCCCTACCAGAAGCCACAGGACAGAGGTCTCATCGAGGGGTCAGAGGGCCCAGCCAGAAGCCATGGGACAGAGGTCTCATTGAGGGGTCAGAGGGCCCAGCCAGAAGCCCCGGGAGAGAGGCTCATCAAGGGGTCAGAGGACCCATCCAGAAGCCACGGGCCAGAGGTCTCATTGAGGGGTCAGAGGGCCCAGCCAGAAGCCATGGGACAGAGGTCTCATCGAGGGGTCAGAGGACCCAGCCAGAAGCCACAGGACAGAGGTCTCATTGAGGGGTCAGAGGGTCCAGCCAGGAGACAGCAGGTCTTGGTTCCAGGAGTCTGGTCAGCTCCTATCGAGGTGTCAGGAGAACCCCAATCCTTAGGCCCGAGGTGGGCCATGCAGCAGGGCGCTGCGACTGAAGGCTAGTGAGCCAAGTGTTCCAAGAGAGCTGAATGACACAGTGAAAGGGACTGGTAAGAGGAGCAGCAGTGCTGCTAAAAAGTGAGCCAGGTGGCTCAGTATTTCCGTTATATGCATGTTATGTGGAAGAAACCCCTGCATGGGCAACTGATGTACAAGTGAACTTTTCATTTATTCAATAAAAGTGGCCTGCCACGCCCTAACATTACAGTTCGGACAGGTGCAACTCATTATAAATGCTCTGATGCTTGAGTTTAATCACCCCAATCTCACACCAGATGTTAAGAGGCTTAGAAAATTAGGTATATAGCAGTTGGGAAGTAAGTGGTCTGGGTTTAAATATGTATTTGCAAATGTAATTTTACCATCGGTTAGTGTGACTAGATGGAGCAGATGGTCACCATGGTAACAACAAAGAACGCAGCTGCTGGTGTGCAGTTGGATGACAGCAGTGTACTGTGTAACTTTTTTTAAAATGAAGATTATGGACAAAGAAACATTTATATTTTCACATTCTATTGGCCACAGTGCAGGGTGAGGTGGTCCATTTGGCCGGCATTCTGACAGACGTGCATGCTGGAAAAACCACCATTCAACCAACTTCAGATGGGAGTGTTCTGGTGGGGCACGCCAACCCCCCCCCCCCCTTTTCCCCTGTCAGAACACAACAGCTCAGCGGGGGAGATCGATGTACTAATGTCAGACGACTGGAGCTGTCAGGTTTTTGGGTTGAACGATAAAAAAAAAACTTTTCTAAAATACCAAACATGTTATACTTTCCTACTCTGTACAGTGATTTTGCACAGAGCAGCCCGGATCCTCCTCTTCTCAGGTCCCACATTGAAGCTCCTGGCCCCTCCCTCCTGCCAGGTTCCCCCACAGCAAGCAGCTTGCTCTGGGGCACCCAAGCAGGCACTCTGCCCCGTCCCCTCCATCTCCTGATTGTCTTACTGACTGTGATTGACAACTGCGGGAGCCATTGCTAAAATCTAATCAGGAGTGCAAGTCCCCAGAGAGCCAAGGCTCTTGTGGACATCACTGGATCGAGAGGGGGGTTGTGTAAATGTTGGGGGGGAGGGGGGTTGCTGCACACGCAAGGTTTTTTACCTTCATGCATGGAATGCATGAAGGTTAAAAAACCTTGTGCCTTTATAACAACTCAATGCCCCTTTGACATGGGCTTTTCGATCAAGTGCGCCTGTCAGTTTTTCAGGCGAACCTGATCAGAAACTCCATTCACCCCTATGGAGTGGCAGATGTCAGCAGTGACATGTCTGCTGACATGGTTCGATATCTGATAAGATACGGTCTGCCAAATCCAGGCGGATGGTGTTCCTATTTTCCATCCATCTGGCAGATTGGATATGATCGGGTGAAAACTGACAGGCGTTCCATTTTCACCCGATCTTCCCATAGAGAAGAGTGGGACTGGGTCCGTCTCTGCTCTGCACAGTGAGCGTAGACGGACCTGTCATCCACCTGCTCAGTGGGTATCAGCAGAGCGATCCCCCAATGAGCAAGCTGAGTCCATCAGGCAGAGGCAACCGTGTGAAAGGGGCCTTAAGGTGAAAAAAAAACTTCTACATGTAGCCATGTTCTCCCTTGGGGTGGCTGGTAGTTGTGGTTCACCTGCCCGCTGCCCTCAATCACACTGTGGGGTTGATTTACTAAAGCTGGAGAGTGCAAAATCTGGTGCAGCTGTCCATGCTAGCCAATCAGCATCTAACCTCAGCTTGTTCAATCAAACTTTGACAATAAAACCTTGAAGCTGATTGGTTTCTGTGTGGAGCTGCACCAAATTTTGCACTTTCAAGCTTTAGTAAATCAACCCCTATGTCCACACATCCGGATTTATGGAACAGACAGATTACTGTATTTAAGAAGGC
>BLSH010102431.1:519081-530859 GCA_018402905.1 Glandirana rugosa
CCCCCCCCCCCCCCCCCCCCCCCCCCCCCCCCCCCCCCCCCCCCCCCCCCCCCCCCCCCCCCCCCCCCCCCCCCCCCCCCCCCCCCCCCCCCGGAGTAGCACAGCGGAGGACACAGCGGAGGACACAGCGGAGGATACAGGGACACTCTCCCTGTGCGGCTTTCAATGAAGCAGCTGAATGCAGCGGAGGGGAGATCGCTGATTGTAATTTCCCCTACCGCTGCACCGATCATCCCTGAGTGTCCCTGTATGCTCCCCTCTGTGTCCTCTGTGCTACTACTAAGTATCGGATGAGGCATCGGGAGCATTTGCACGAGTACAAGTACTCGTGCAAATGCTCGGTATCGGCACCGATACCGATTCTAGTATCGGTATCGGCACCGATACCAATTCTAGTATCGGTATCGGGACAACCCTACTAATTATGATGGTCCCAACTCAGCTATGAGAGAGGAATGGGGTACCTGTTCAGATTCATTGACATTCATTCATTCACAGATATAGTCTGTGTAATTTCTTGCTTCTCAGATCTTTTTCATTAACATTTTTGTGCTTTTGTGCCACCTTGCTGGCTGCAGGCAGGAAACACGAATTTCCAAGTATATTATATTAACCTGTTTACAAAGAAATTAAAGTGGTTGTAAAGGCAGAAGTTTTTTTTTTTTACCTTACTTATCTTGCAGCCCCTCCCAAATACATACCTGGGTCTGATCTTGATTCAGCGATATGCATGAGAGCAGTGGTTTTCTAGGTTCTCTCCCTCCTCATTGGCTCAGATACAGCTAGGGAAGCCACTGGCTCCTGCTGCTGTCAATCACAGGCAGTGAGAAGGGAGAGAACCTAGAAAACTTCTGCTCTTGTGCATATGGCTGGATTGAGATCGGGCTCAGGTATATGTCTTATGAACACACAGCAAGGCTTGGAAGTGTCCACACATGAGTGCCCCCATAACAAACAGCTTGCTATGGGGATGGGGACACTCGGCAGGGGAGGTCAGCCAGAAGGCCTGGTAGGGGACACGAGAAGAGGAGGAATGGGGCTGCTCTGTGCAAAAAGCATTGCATGTTTGCTATTACAAGCACTTTCATTTTTAATGTTACCTATTAGCACCAAACATATTAAAGAAAATATATACAAGACAAACTGGTACTGCATGCACTTGTTTAGTTTCTGGAACTTTTCCCAACCCCAGCCCTGGTATTCGGTGTCTCTGGAGATCTCTATGAGTGCAGACTAGGGAACATGTTCGCTCCTTGTTCAACATATTTTTCAGTGGAAATTCTCTTAGTGTCTGCCAACAGACAGCAATCATGCCATTGTAGAGGACAAAAGATCAGCCTTCCCCGTATGACTCTGTTTAATTAAAGGCATTCCAGGGATGGGTACTCCTACCACATCACAAGCCCAGTGGGCCATCTGTCAGCAGCAACAAGCAAAAGAGGTCCCTTCTAGTTCTGAAACATCCTCAGATGAAGAAGGGTCACTGCAAGGTCTCAGGGTTACCGAATATTATGTTCTTTAAAGTGGCATAATTACTCCATTCTCTGCTATTCATTGCAGGGGGAAGGATTTAAAGGGACAGCCATGATTTTGTGTGTTATGGTCAGTTTGAGTTCTCATCAGATATGAGGCTCCCTTCACACTAGTGTGATTTCAGATGCAACTAGAGTTGCACAGAATCGCATGACAATGGAATTCACATTGTTTTCAATGGTGTCCGTTCAGATCACAGCAACTCAGCATGGAGTGAATTTGGAAAAGTTTCCTGTACTGCTTTGGTTCACTTCCAGTGTGATTTTGGCCCTATGGAATATGCAGCATTATCCAAGTTGCATCGACGTTGCATCCAAGTTGCACTACATAATTGCAATGAAAGTCAGATCAAAATTTGATTGCAGCAGTGTAAACCTAGTCTAATGCCTCGTACACATGGTGCAACGGTCGTACGACCGCACGTTCAACTTTTGCCCAAAATCGACTCTTGCGTCTAGCCGCGAACTGACAGGAGTCAAGTAATCGTTCAACAAAGCCGAACGCAGTGACATGTTACGAGCGTCTAAAGAGGAAGTTCAGGTGAATGTGATTTGTGAATTAGGAACGTACTGTAGGTGTACTCGAACGGACAGTTCTGGCCATTCTTGACTTTTGAGAATGCGTGTTTTGCATGAGTCAACAGTCGTACAACGGCTTGTCGTACAACAAAAGTTTTCTAGTTTGCTCAGCCAACATCTGTTGTACGACTGCTGAACGTCGGCTCTTGTAATCGTGTGTACTAACGGTCGGATTATCATACAAAAGCTGTTGTAAGACTGTTGTAGTACGGCCATTGCATCATGTCTACGGGCCTTAAGGATGGAGGAATGGTATAAGTCAACTAGTACATTGCCAATACTAGACCTCGCCACAATGCGGTGCTCAGTGAGAGTGCCATGAAAAAAATGCATAAGAAGAGGCTATCTTCAGTGAAAACCGCATGTCAAAACAATCAATAGATCCAGACATACAGACTGCTAACTGACCAGGATATACTGTTTGGTCGTATACCTAGATTACAAGACTGGCTGAACAGATTTACAAATGCCTTTTCCATTCAATACAATTTCTAAGCTTTGTGACATCACCACGTACCCAAAAGTGTGTTTATGTGATCCCGAACATGAATTTTTTTACAGCGCTGTTCAATATTATTTATGTGAGGGGTTTTAAACTATTTTTAATAAATGTCTCAGTTGATTTTAACACTATGTGGGGTGCCCCAGCTCTCTTTTCTCTTTCTTTACATGTAAGTGGGGTTTGGAGAGGCTGAGGAGGTGTGACCATTGTTTTGGTTCTTCTACCACTGGATCTCTTTCTGATGCTTGCTTGTTAACCAGGGTAGTCCATTGTTGATCAGCAATTCTTGATATATGAGTTATCTTTAGAGAGTCATATTCTTACAGTAGGTCTTTTTTGGGTGGAGCATGGTGGTCAAGGTTCAATGGAAGTGGAATGCACATCAGAATTATTCCTTGATTGTAGCATATTTTATTTTAAGACTTTTTTCACTTTGTGTTTATGTGGGGAAAATGCTCCTGTTACACAATTCATTATGATTACACTGTATACTGTATGTTTATAAGAATTTATGAATAATCACATTTGATTATTGTTGACGCTGTGTACACAGCATTTGATTATTTTATTAGGTGTATGAAATATACACCCATATTTCATTTGTTGATTAGCACTGCACTTTTATGTACTTTCCATTTGAGCTATGGTGGTTATCTCATATCTTTTCTTTTATGTACTGTATGTAGATCCACAAGCGCAGTTACATCTAAAATGTTCTTAATACCAGCACGGGAATAGTTTAATGTAGCAATTAAGAGGTAATATATGATCAAGCTAGATTCTGTGGTTTGCAATGTAAGGTTGTTTTACATTCAGTCCTGAATAGCTCTTAATACTTCCTGTGCTGCTGCATAATGGCCTACTATGTTTTCCTCAAGGAACATAATGACCTTTATCCTTTAAAACATTTCTTAACCCACACATGGAGTCCAACTAGTTTAAGTGGACCTTGCATGAAAGCATGATGTTCCTATAACTGAGCCTCCATCCCTCCCTGGTTTTGTGCAGTGTTGAAAATCTTGAAAAATACTACTTGAGATGTAAAATAGTTGTCCATTTTCTTGATTGCAATTTGGTATTAACACAATGCCACCAAACTGATAAATCAGCACAGACTCCCAGGTCTTCTAATCATGTGATGTGTAATGTCAGGTATCTCCCTTGTCCCATGTCCTGGCTGCACAGAACCCTCTATACCAGAAGAATTCATCTCTTGCTATGGAGTCTAAGCATTACAATAATACAACAGTTGAAAAATACAATCTACACAATGAATGCAGATTGTGCTTGGACTAAGCTGCGGTGCAAACAATTCTGCTATACTGAGTACAAAGAGAGAAAAAATTGGACTTTAAATGAAGCCTGCCACTGTGTGAATTAAAAATGTTGGTAAATAAGTTTCATGTCAATAATTTATTGATTAAAGTTTAATTCTTTAGTATAAAATATTCTTTTCTATAAACCATGATATGTTGTAAAAAACAATCCCATCATGTACAAAGACAATTATAGTATACATTTTAAGATACAGAAACCAAAAAAGAGAGACATGATTAGTAAGCAAATTTTAAAATTATTCATCAGTAAATGGTATATACATATAAAGGATGTATTAGAAGGCCCGAGTTTGTCTTGGCATCTTTAATGTAGACTCAACGCGTTTCATGGCGTACAGCCATTCAACAGGAGTATGATGCACTAAGGACATTCTGAAAAGTACATAATGGGTCTGTAAATATCTGGTACCTCTGACAGGAATAATATGATCTCAAAAAGGAATAATGACTTACCAAACAGCTTAACAGGTAACTCAGCCTTTTTCACTCACCCATTGACATCCACTGATTCAGCCCAATTTTTTTTTTATGCACACATTTGCTTGCATGGTATCCATTTGTTTCATGGTTCATTGCTGTGGCTAATTCATACCTTCACATTTATTTACCTAGCATGTAGTCCCCTATGGAAACTTTCACATAGTCCTACTCACTCATTCACTTCACACACATTCCTCATTTAGGACATTTCAACTTAAGTCATGTACTCTATCTTTACATTCTCATTCATTTCCAGTCTTCTGTATCTTAAAAATGTATACTGTAATTGTCTTTGTACATGATGGGATTGTTTTTTACAACATATCATGGTTTATAGAAAATAATATTTTATACTTATGAATTAAACTTTAATCAATAAATTATTGACATGAAGCTTATTTACCAACATTTTTTATTCACACAGTGGCATTTAAAGTCCCATTTTTTTCTCTCTTTGTACTCAGCTAATATAGGGATGGAGGTCTGCCACTGCTCAGTATGTATACCTTCTTTTTGGGTGCCGGGTCACATTTATTTCCAATTCTGCTATACTGTTCACTTAAACAAATGAGTTATTAGTTGCAAATTATTTCCAGATGTTAGCATTATCATAAATACAAGGATTTCTCTCTCTTATGATCTTATGCGTCGTGCCAAGGCCAAAGCAGGGTTGGGTCTCCCAGATTTCTCTTTATATTATCGGTCCACTGCATTACTCCGCATAGTTAACTGAAACGTACACACCCGGGACAAACTATGGGTTTCTCTGGAAAAGACCATCACCAGAAGTAACTTAGCCCATGCCCCCTGGCTCCCCTGTACTTTTAGGGGACTTTCTGACTTGGTATCCCCACTCTCCGCTGCTACCTTGACTATCTGGGATAGTTTAAATAGGAAATTCTCTCTGGCATGACTACCCTTACCACTCTCTCCACTGGGAGTTAATCCATGGTTTACCCCAGAAGAAGATTTGGCCTTTTTTAGGTCTTGGGGAGGGTCTCAGGAGATCCACTGTTTTCACTTTATGACAGGTATGAATTTGAAGTCTTTGACGGACCTCCGTCAAGAATGGGGAACATCACCCTGGAATGATTGGAATAAACAACTTTTTCAAAACACTAAGAGATAGCTTGAGACACCGTGACTCACTCTCTAAGTTTGTACCTAGATAGAGAGGACTCAACCCATTTGTTCTCCAAACTGTATAAGCTCTTATTGGAGAAACTGACTACTGCGACCCTCTACTACATCAGAGAATGGGTGAAGAAGTTGGGTAGAAACCTATCTGACAGTAGTATCGAAAAGATAACTACACTAGCCCATACTTCTTCAGTTAACTCCAAACCCCAAGAATCCTGTTATAAATTCCTGGCAAGGTGGTATAGGGTCCTCGAGAGACAGGGGAGAGCTGGCAGCCTTAGGCCTGGGGGGCAAGTCCAGTCAAGTGGCCCATTGAACCACTGAATCAGCTCACCATACATGCCCACCTGGTTTCAGAACAGATATTGATGTTATGCAGCAAGACAAATATGATACAATGTGATTACACAGAGCTTACCTGGCGCAGCTGCTGTCATATGAAGCCCCACCTCCTGGACCTGCTCCTGTGATAGACATCACCAGTGTGCTGTCTATTATAGAAGCTGGTTCAGGAGGTAGGACTTTGTAAGTGGGAGATCCCCGCTCTGTGTAATACGGCGGTGCCCGTCCCTGAGGCAGCCCAATGGGCCCAGCGGGATCCATGGTAGGGCCAGCCCCGGGCGCCCCCCCTTTGCCTGCAGTTAGTTGGTGGCTGCGCCCCTGGCCCCTACTGTGAGCGGGCAGCAGCCGTCGGCCATTTTGAATGTAAGTTCAATTGCCACCCTGCCCCCCCGGCACAGCCCTACCCTGCCGAAAGATTGTCCCGTATTTTCCCAAAGGTATCTGTCCCCTGCTGGAGGGGTTGTAGCCAGAAGGGCACCTTCCTACACTTGTGGTGGGACTGTCCTCTTCTCTGCCCTTATTGGATTAAGGTCCGTAGTTTCATTAACAAGGTGACACAACACCCGATTGCAGATGACCCTCTCCCTATGCTATTTCATGACACAAAGAAGTCAGTGGGGTCCTCCAAAGGCTCCTTTGTGCCTCATCTCATGGTAAATGCATTTTTTCTGATTTACTGGAACTTCCTGGTAATTCCCACTGTCAAGGAGTGGCTACAGAGGGTACATGATATTATGGAGTAGGGGAAGAATCATTGTGCAAATTCTTACACAAAATTCTCAAATTCATTGGCCTTATGGCTTGATTTTCTTTCCTCTGACAAATAATGAACGCTGTAATTGTGGAGATTTGTCTAGATGCACTTTGTAATTTAGGATTCATACAGAGACGTGTTGACCAGGAAATGACTTGAATACAATGTTCATGGATTGTGTTGTTCCTTCCCCTCCTTTCTTTGGTTACACCTTTCTGCTTCTTTGTGTGTGTTTTGCTGGCTTCATCCTTCTATCATCACCTTCAAGTCTTGTTACACTTGTAGAAACACTGCCAGTGGAGACTACACTTCACATGATCTGAGGATCAGAAAGTGTGGGATGTCTTATCAGTTTGGCATCAGGAGATGGGCTGGTGCACCAACAACATGCATTGGGTGTGACTAAAGTCTTTATAACAGAATCCCTTCAATTACTTTGCAATGCCGAGGGAGCAATGTATATTTTATCAACAGTTTGTCACTTTTGTTACGTTGCATTGTTAAATAAGTACATAAGTATGGAACCATCCTTGAGACTTAGTAAAGGACCACCAAACTTAAAGCTGAATTCCAATTTTGACATAGTTAAATTACTCAAGCTTGAACCAATGTATGTAGCATACCTGTGGGATCCTGGAAATTATTACAGTATGTACTGCAACTACAGTGATCTCCAGCTTCCGAGTCCTGTGCACCATTCAGAGAACACAGTGACGTCATGATTATTACCTCCTCCAATGAGAACACTTTGTATTCCTTGAGAAAATGCAAATTGTTCCCTGAATGACACCTGTGCTGAGCCTCCTGTGTTCAGTAAGCAGCAGGACAGCTGCTCAGCAAGGGACCCAAAAGACAGCGGTGGTCACTGGAGTAGCAGTGCCTACTAGTGATTTTCAGCTTCCACAGGGATCCCACAAGTATGGCACATACATACTTACATTAGCCCAGTGGTTCTCAATTCCAGTCCTCGGGACCCACCAACAGGCCAGATTTTAAGTATTACCTTGGGGAGATGCAGGCTATTATACTGCTATCACTGAGCAGCAAATTATATCACCTGTGATGCATTTCAGTTATCCTGCAAACCTGGCCTGTTAGTGGGTCCTGAGGACCGGAGTTGAGAACCACTGCATTAGCCCAAGGTGGACCCATGTAACTATGTAAAAACTGTCATACCTGGAATTCAGCGTTAAAAAGCTTACTTTATATGTATTATATGAAAGAGTTAAAGATTACTATCATTTATATAAGGGGTACTCAACCCATGGCCAATGGGGCCCTTTTATGTGGACCACGACCTAAAACCAGGGAAGCGCATGCCTAGGGCCGAAACCCTTTGATCGCAATCTCGGCTTGAAGACTTGCCAACCTAGAGTATCGGAGTGTATGGTGCCATCAGCGGAGAAAGTCAGCTCCTGTCTCAAGTGGAAAGATACCAAGTGCGCTCCACCTCTAATACTTTCTTGCAACCTGGAGAGAGATGCCAGCAGAAGCTGGAAGAGGAAAAGGAGGTCAGTGTACTAAACATTATATACACTGCTTGTTTAAGTTCTGCCACCAGAGGTCATGGGAAGTGACGTCTTTGAGGTTGTAATAGACCTTTCATGAATCTATGGTAGGTGGGGTCCGATTGGCCACGACATCAAGGGGTGGTTCCCTCCCCCTGGTTAAATGTATTGCGATGAACCAGAGACAACGTCCGTGATGACGCTCCGTGGGTGGAGCAAAACGCATTGATGTAATTTCCGGTCTATCGCAACCATTGACGTCACTTCTGCCCGTGGTGGAACGTGCGCCGTCAGGCATTGTTTGTATGCTACACGTCTTCTTATCCTGGCATCTTGTACGTTAATTTTTGTTTGGCGCAATAAATGAACTTTTATACAATATCACACTATGAGCCTCTCTGTTTTCCTGAGCGCATCGGAGAGTGGGCTTTCTGGATATTTTGCTTGAAGGTTCCTACCTCCATCCAACCAGAGGATCCCAGTTTAGGATCTACATCACCAGAATTTGGCTTGCTTGACCCCCAGACTGAAAAGCTGGGGGTCCGTTGTTTCTGGTGAGTGGGGCTACATCAGGGGTTTGGCACCTTGCACCTTCAAGCGTTTGGAGCACTTTGGAGCACTTCTTCACTTTTGAAGCACTGAAGTCACTTTGTTTGGATGAATGAGTTTGGCCACTACTTGCACTGCACTTTGGCACTTTTTTGATACTTACAGTGACACTTTAATTTATTTATATTTATCTTTATTCTCAATCTTTGTTTATTTCATCGTTCATTGGACATTTGCACATGTATTTAATGAACATACATATGTGTGTTTAGAGGGGTTGGCGCTGCTTTATTTTCTTTTGCTGTTTTATCATATACACTGTGCAGCACCCCCAGTGCGGGTAAACTGCAAAGCATTAGTGTGAAAGCAGCCTTATAGGAGACTCAAGACACTAAGGGCTCATTTACAGGGGTGTAACTACAGGGGTCGCAATTGCGACCCGGCCCCATGCTCCTGGAGGCCCATGTGAATAGGAGAGGGCAGCGGGGGGACAGCATGTTGAGAAATGAATCCCCTCCTGCAGCCGCTTAAAGCCCCTTTCTCCAGGCATACAGTAGCTGCAGAAGAAAAATGGAGGAACAGTTTCTCTGCATGCTGCCCCTCCTATCCAGGTCATGCTCCCCTGCTGTGTTTGTTCTCCTGCTGTGTATGGGCTCTTGTGGCACACTGTCTGTGGGCTCTCGTGGCGCGTTGTCTGCGGCCTCTCTAATGGCGTACTGTCTGTGGGCTCTCCTGCCCCACTGTGTGGTCTTCTGGCTCCTCCTTGTCCCCGCAACTCTGCCAACTTCACCCCTCTCCTCTTCCGCCAGCTGCTGAGGGGGATCTGTCAGGATGGAGAGTGGGAAAGGAGCCAGTAAATGTGTTATTTACAGGCCCCTTCCTTGTCTTAATGAATAGAGTCAGTGATCGGTACTTTGCTTTGTTTACTATGCATCAATTTATGGATGAACGGGAAGCACTATAGAGAGCTTTTCTGTTTCATTCATTCTGTGCAGCTGAGGTTGCAGAGAAAGAGACTGATGAATCTGTCCTCAGTCCCTTTCTCTGTCTCAAAAGTGAGACATCAGGGGCAGGACTGGACTGGGACAAAAATTTGGCCCTGGACTTCATCCAGACCGGCCCACTTTCATTTTGCAAACACACACAAAAACAGTATATAAACTATACGGAAAAAAAAATAAGTAAAAAAATTGGGCATAGGACAGGGCATAGCCCCACCAGTGCTCATTAATGCAGCATGATCAGTGCCCATCAGTGCAGCCACACCAGTGCCCATTAATGCAGCCTCATCAATGCGCATTAATGCTGCCTCACCAGTGCCCATCAATGCAGCCTCACCAGTGTCCATTAATGCAGCCACACCAGTGCCCATCAGCGCAGCCTGATCAGTGCTCATCGGCGCAGCCACACCAGTGCCCATTAATGCAGCCACACCAGTGCCCATTAATGCAGCCACACCAATGCCCATTAATGCAGCCACACCAGTGACCATTAATGCAGCTTGATCAGTGCCTATTAATGCAGCCACACTGGTGCCCATTAATGCAGCCTCACCAGTGCCCATTAATGCAGCCACACCAGTGCCGCCACACCAGTGCCCATTAATGCAGCCACACCAGTGCCCATTAATGCAGCCACACCAGTGCCCATCAGCGCAGCCTGATCAGTGCTCATCAGCGCAGCCACACCAGGGCCCATTAATGCAGCCACGCCAGTGCCCATTAATGCAGCCTGATCAGTGCCCATTAATACAGCCATACCAGTGCCCATTAATACAGCCACACCAGTGCCCATTAATGCTGCCTCACCAGTGCCCATTAATGCAGCCACACCAGTGCCCATTAATGTAGCCTCACCAGTGCCCATTAATGCAGCCTGTTCAGTGCCCATCAGTGCAGCCACACCAGTGCCCATTAAGGCAGCCTCACCAGTGCCCATTAATGCAGCCTCACCAGTGCCCATTAATGCAGCCTGTTCAGTGCCCATCAGTGCAGCCACACCAGTGCCCATTAAGGCAGCCTCACCAGTGCCCATTAATGCAGCCTCACCAGGGCCCATTAATGCAGCCTCATCAGTGCCCATTAATGCAGCCTGATCAGTACCCATCATTGCAGCCACATCAGTGGCCATTAATGCAGCTTGATCAGTGCCCATTAATGCAGCCACACCAGTGCCCATTAATGCAGCCTCACCAGTGCCCATCAATGCAGCCTGATCAGTGCCCATTAATGCATCCACACCAGTGCCCATTAATGCAGCCTCACCAGTGCCCATTAATGCAGCCACACCAGTACCCATCAGCGCAGCCTGATCAATGCTCATCAGCGCAGCCACACCAGTGCCCATTAATGCAGCCACACCAGTGACTATTAATGCAGCTTGATCAGTGCCCATTAATGCAGCCACACCAATGCCCATTAATGCAGCCTCACCGGTGCCCATTAATGCAGCCTCACCAGTGCCCATTAATGCAGCCTCACCAGTGCCCATTAATGCAGCCTCACCAGTGCCCATTAATGCAGCCACACCAGTGCACACTTATGCAGCCTGATCAGTGCCCATTAATGCAGCCACACCAGTGCCCATTAATGCAGCCACACCAGTGCCCATCAGCGCAGCCTGATCAGTGCTCATCAGCGCAGCCACACCAGTGCCCATTAATGCAGCATTATCAGTGCCCATTAATACAGCCACACCAGTGCCCATTAGTGCAGCCTCACCAGTGCCCATTAATGCAGCCTCACCAGTGCCTATTAATGCAGCCACACCAGTGCCCATTAATGTAGCCTCACCAGTGCCCATTAATGCAGCCTGATCAGTGCCCATCAGCGCAGCCACACCAGTGCCCATTAAGGCAGCCTCACCAGTGCCCATAAATGCAGCCTCACCAGTGCCCATTAATACAGCCTCATCAATGCCCATTAATGCAGCCTGATCAGTACCCATCATTGCAGCCACACCAGTGGCCATTAATGCAGCCAGATCAGTGCCCATTAATGCAGCCACACCAGTGCCCATTAAAGCAGCCACACCAGTGCTCATTAATGCAGCCACA
>BLSH010102431.1:530869-542600 GCA_018402905.1 Glandirana rugosa
ACCACTCCGACGTAATTACCCGTGACCACTCCGACGTAATTACCCGTGGCCACTCCGACGTTGCAGCCTCACCAGTGCCCATTAATGCAGCCTCACCAGTGCCTATTAATGCAGCCACACCAGTGCCCATTAATGTAGCCTCACCAGTGCCCATTAATGCAGCCTGATCAGTGCCCATCAGCGCAGCCACACCAGTGCCCATTAAGGCAGCCTCACCAGTGCCCATAAATGCAGCCTCACCAGTGCCCATTAATACAGCCTCATCAATGCCCATTAATGCAGCCTGATCAGTACCCATCATTGCAGCCACACCAGTGGCCATTAATGCAGCCAGATCAGTGCCCATTAATGCAGCCACACCAGTGCCCATTAAAGCAGCCACACCAGTGCTCATTAATGCAGCCACACCGGTGCCCATCAGCACAGCCTGATCAGTGCTCATCAGTGCAGCCACACCAGTGCCCATTAATGCAGCCCCACCAGTGCCCATTAATGCAGCTACACCAGTGCCCATTAATGCAACCACACCAGTGCCCATCAGCGCAGCCTGATCAGTGCCCATTAATGCAGCCGCACCAGTGCCCATTAATGCAGCCTGATCAGTGCCCATCAATGTTATTCCCTCCAGTACCTGGTCTGGGCAGTTCTTCTACCTAGCTCCCAGCTGCAGGTGGTTTCTCTGGAGCTGGGAGCCTGGTGGCAAGGTGAGTGGGTGGGAGACTCCCATACCCTGTCCAGCAATAAAATAATCCCTGCTGTGCAGCTGTTTAGGAAAAAAAACTTCTCCTGGTCTCCCTGTGTTCAGCGGGGGGACAGAGAGCGGACTATTTTATTACTTTCGGCTTTAGGCAGATTAATCTGCAGCAGCGCTCCCAACGGCTCCAGTGTACTGATATAGCACAGGCCAGCCTTCAGCTGTGTAATGTGCTGCGGGAGTTTAATCCACCAAAATCCGAAAGTGAAGAAATAGTCCACGCTCTGTCCCCCGGTCCCACTGAACACAGAGGGCCAGAGAAGTTTTCTTTCTAAACAGCTGCACAGCGGGGGATTCGTTTATTGCTGGAGAGGGTGTGGGAGTCCCGGCCCGCTCTACCTTTCACTCTAACTGGCCCACTGAGCCATCGGCCCACTGGGAAATTCCAGGTAGTCACGATGGCCAGTACAAGCCTGATCAGGGGTCTGTTTAGAACCCTGATATTTCACCAAAGGTCCCCAATGGGGGTCCTACAAAATATGCAAAAAAATAATAAAAAATACAATTGTAAAAAAAAAAAAAAATACAAATACCAGTGGCGGAACTACCAGGGTCGCAAAGGTTGCACTTGTGATTCGGCTCTGGCATTCCGTCACTGTGGAGTCAAGAAGGCAGGAAAGTGACCTGCTGTGGGACCCTAATAAAGGGTCCCACAATGGGAATAAAGGGCCCCGGAATCAGTGTGAAGGGCCCCAGTTGGGAGTTAGGGGGCCCTTCATGGTTTCTTGCACTGGGACTCTGGAGGTTCTAGTTATGCCACTGCTCATTTACATTTGTGGTTTGGGGGGGCGTTAAATCCCCATAGTTGAGACATGTTTTTACCTCACCGCCCAAACCAGTGGTGTAGCGTCAGGGGTTGCAATGGCAACATTGCCCCATGCTTCAGGGGGTCAATGCAGCCTCTCTGTCACATTCTGTTTTATACTTGGGCAGGAGGGGTGGCAGGGGGGCATATACAGGAACTGATATTTTTCATGTAGCCATGTGCTCCCTCAAGAGTGGCTGATAGTTGTGGTCCACCTGTCCGCTGCCCACATGATTCCACACACCCGGAGTCACTGAACAGGCCGGTACTTTGTTTTACCATTTCATTTAGGGGTTTAAACCTGGATAGGGATTAGGGATGACTGTGGAATGCCCAGTAATTGAACATGGGACCTACTATATACACCTCCGGTATATACACTTGCATTACACTACTTGCTGATCATTACTCTTCTCCCTTCCTCTCTCCAGCACACTACTTTCTGACTGTTACGCTTGTTCCCTGGTCCGAAAGGAAATTTATCAGACCTCCCTTTACACCTCCTCTTCACCACAGCTAGCACATGGTGAGGCCCGCTGCAGCCGCCGGCAAGGCCTCAGAACCACACCCTGTGGGTAAGAATCGCAGGCTTCCTTCCCCGAAACCGTGGACCCTCTTTTGTGCAGCTAAGTATGTTGGCGCCAGCTGGGCCCTGGATGAACCACCACCCCCAACCCATCCCTCCTCCAGACCCATCCGGCCTGTCCCATGGTCCAATGGGTCTCCTTCCCCTTGGTTGGCTCCTCCTGACTTCTACAGACTGCTCTCTCTCCTTCCAGACTGTCTCAGCCTTCTCATCCATCTCCCACGGCCACCACTCATCAACGTTATGGTGAATTCTCTAAAGAGTCTCCTTCTATGTAGACCTTAGCTGCTCTCCTGCTTATCCTTGTGCCACTCCAGGAGCCAACTCCCACTCCTGGCTGCACCTAAGCCCCAGGCCTCAGGTTCACCCCCCCAAACAGGGGGATCCCCTCCTGGGCGAGGCCTGATCCACAGCTCCTGACTACATCCTCACTCTTCCACCCGAACTCTCCTGACACCTGCGGGCAGATAGCTGTATTTAAGGAGGCCTGCCCCCTGCCAATCCAGCCGCTGGATTGGTCAGAGCTCCTTGTCATACATCAGGAAGTGACATCTCCTCATCCACCCCCTTTCTAGAGCCTCCCCAGCTCAAGAGCAGGAAAACTCCAAGGAGTGTATCTTCCCACCATCTCCAGCCCCACCCCTGAGCCAATCCCAGCCCAGATCAAAACATTCAGGCCTGCACTTATAATCAGGCCTGACTAGATTTTCCTTTTCTACCAAAAATCGACAAAAGTAAAAGCACCTATACTATGGGGCGCTACACTCACCCCCCCCCCCCCAAACATCAGCTGGTCCCTCAGATGAAAAATTTACAAAAATAGCTCTTCAGCCCAAGAGCATGGGCATCCCAGAATCAGAAAATGGGAGGGGAAAAGGGAACAAACTTGGATGGGGAAATACAAAACTGTACAAATAATTTAGGTACAAAAATATATCACTGCCAGCTTTTGTAAATCATTTACACTGTACATTTGAATACATTCCTAGCTACACATCCCTGCAATTAACCACATATATACACAATATACACTCCTGGACCAAAGCACTTTCCCCAAAGGAAAAGTACAGGGTGGGCCATTTATATGGATACACCTTAATAAAATGGGAATGGTTGGTGATATTAACTTCCTGTTTGTGGCACATTAGTATATGCGAGGGGGGAAACTTTTCAAGATGGGTGACCATGGCGGCCATTTTGAAGTCGGCCATTTTGAATCCAACTTTTGTTTTTTCAATAGGAAGAAGGTCATGTGACACATCAAACTTATTGAGAATTTCACAAGAAAAACAATGGTGTGCTTGGTTTTAACGTAACTTTATTTTTCATGAGTTATTTACAAGTTTCTGACCACTTATAAAATGTGTTCAATGTGCTGCCCATTGTGTTGGATTGTCAATGCAACCCTCTTCTCCCAATCTTCACACACTGATAGCAACACCGCAGGAGAAATGCTAGCACAGGCTTCCAGTAACCGTAGTTTCAGGTGCTGCATATCTCGTATCTTCACAGCATATGTTTTTTTATGCCTTTATGCATTATGCCAATGCCTTGGACTTCATCACTTGGTTTGTGCTCTGACATGCACTGTTAAATGTGGGATTTTATATAGACAGGTGTGTGTCTTTCCAAATCATGTCCAATCAACTAAATTTACTACAGGTGGACTCCAATCAAGTTGTAGAAACAACTCATGGATGATCAGTGGAAACAGGATGCACCTGAGCTCAATTTTGAGTGTCATGGCAAAGGCTTATGTACATGTGATTTTTTGTTTTTTTAGGGCCGGTTCACACTGGTGCAATGCAGGAACCCTGTGAATCCACTGCAGGTTCCCGCATCGCACCCGACTCGCAGGCAGTTCACACTGCTATATGTGAACTGCGGGGAGTGTCAATGACACCCCCAAATCAGTTTGCATGTCGCAGTGCGAACTGCAAACTTGGACAGGAATCGGATCGCATGGGTGTGCCTCTACTTTGAACCAAAAAAAGGGTCCTGTGTGAGTTTGGTCCGAATGCGATGCAATTTCAGCCATACTATCTGTATGGCTGAAATCGCAATGCACAGAGATGGCATGTGATTTTCACTGCAGTGCAGTGCGAATCACATCCGATCTCGGACAACTCTGCAGTGTGAACCGGCCCTTATTTTTAATTTGCAAAGATTTCAAACAAACTTCTTTCACCTTGTCCTTATAGTGTATTGTTTGTAGAACTTTGAGGAAAATAATGAATTTAATACATTTTGGAATAAGGCTGTAATATAACAAAATGTGGAGAAAATGAAGTGCTGTGAATACTTTCCGGATGCACTGTAAATGGCTCCTGACCATTTCACCCTTTAAAAGTTACGTCCATTGGTGCTTTAATCTAAGTGTGGTGTATTTGCGGTTCTTGTATTGCTGACAGGCATCATTTGTGTTTGATGGTCCCCATGACAATGGGGCCCCAAAGGCAGAAGTCATATTTTGGTTATGTGGTGCTTTTATCTATAAATTGCTGTGGGTGTAAGCACAATGACATCCGTGGCAGGGGTTCCCACTTCCTCTTTGGTTGTCCTTCCTGTTCTGTGTCCCTTGGTGTTGGATATATGTAGGAGGTAGTACTGTCATTGCAAAACGTGACCCACTTCCCAAATACACAATTCTTTCACAACTTTCAGAATCATCGTATGACTTTCTCAGCCAAATGCAGAATTGACTTCATTTATGAAACATAACCTACTGTATACTGAGGGGATACGTAGGCCATCATTGTTTTCCTGAGAATACTGGTTGCATGGCGGTCACACTGATCCAATCATTTCTGACCTTTCTAAGTCATTGGCTCCATACAAACATACAGATCAGTAGTTCTAAATTAAAGTGTAAGGAAAGCCTTACAATGAACTTCTCTTGTTTTGCTCCATTTGGTCTCTTACAGTAAGAATACATTTAAAACCATTTTCTTATATCTGTTCAATAGGTGCAAAATATACCAGCTGACCCTGCCAGAAAACCCATGAGCTGATAACTACCATGTGCTTTGCCTGTGCTGACTGCAAGTTGGAATTGTTCCAGTTCACTTCTAGGAACTACAGACCCCCTCCCTCTATGTTATGGAGATGAGGAGAAGGTGAGGTGTTCATAGTCCTAACAGACATTATGTGTTAGGATGTCATATGACGGCGGTTTACAATAATGAGCCACACAGACTGCGGTCGGCGGTCGTTAATATTCCAGTAGGTGTTACTTAAGCTTGTACACATGGGCAGAATGTCAGGCATTTCCTGGTAACGGGCTTTTGTCAGACAGGCATGCTGGAAAAACCAGCAGCCGATGACTCCCCATCAGCGTTCTTAGCCAATGGCCGAGAGCACTGGTTGGAGTGTTCTTTCTAGTGTTCTGGGGGCGTCCCTATGTCAGAACAGAACAGCTCAGCGGGGAGATCACTGGATTAACATTGCATGGTAGTACAGCGGCTCCCGACCGGAGCGGTCAGTTTGTACCCGGCTTTAGGCTCCTTTTCTAATAGTTTCCCATTTCATCTTACATTAAGGTGACCAGATTTTTAAAATGAAATCCAGGGACATATTTTATTTTTACTAGTAATGGCGACAATTAGCGACTTACAGCGGGACTGCAATATTGCGGTGGACAAATTGGACACTAAGGGGGCCATTTACTATAGCGCGATTCTGTCTTCGTGCAAATTTTAACGTGCAGAATCGCAAATTCGTGCTAATTAGCGAGAAAATGGAATTCACTAAAGCCCTGAGGGAGAAAATACTCCCAGAATCAAATTCAATATAGCGCCCAGACAATAGTGACTGACTAAAAAATTTGTCGTGGTAGAAGCAAGGGAATTGCACATGGAAATAATGTTTACAGTATGATATGATCACCTAAATGTAGTATCTTGTTTGATGATGATCTGCTTTTAACCACTTCAGCCCCGGAAGAATTTCACACTTTAGGACCAGAGCCCTTTTTGCGATTCGGCACTGCGTTGCTTTAACTGACAATTGCGCGGTCATGCGACGTTCTACCCAAACAAAATTTGCGTCCTTTTTTTCCCACAAATAGAGCTTTCTTTTGGTGGTATTTGATCACCGCTGCGTCTTTTCTGATCGCTGCTGTAAACAAAAGAAGAGCGACAATTTTGCAAAAAAAACAAATTTCTTACTTTTTGCTAAAATACAAATTAAAAAAAAATACAAAAAAACATTTTTTTTTCATCAGTTTTGGCCGATTTATATTCTTCCTCATATTTGCGATAAAAAAAATCGCAATCGGCGTTTATTGATTGGTTTTGCGCAAAAGTGGTCGCGTTTACGGATGATGAGAATTCATTTTTGGGGTTTTTATTTTTTTTTATTTTTTACAAGTAATGGCGGCGAGCTGCGATTTTTAGCAGTACTGCGATATTGGGGCAGACATGTCGGACCATTTTGACACTTTTTTGGGACCATTGGCATTTATACAGCGATCAGTGCTATAAAAATGCACTGATCACTGTGTAAATGCCATTGGCAGTGAAGGTTAACCTGCAGGGGGCGCTCTAAGGGTTAACTGTGTTCCCTGGGCTTGTTCTAACTGTGTTTGGGCTGCCCTAGCTGGGGAAGGGAAGTGATCACAGCTTCCATGTAGAGGAAGGCTGTGATCACAGCCCTTCCCCCTCTCACAGAACGGAGGTCTGTGTTTACTTACACGGATCTCCGTTCTTTCAGTGCGGGGGGGGGCATTGCGGGTAGCCGGCGGCGATCTAGTCCGCGGCACCCGCTCCCTGGCCCTCCCCGAACATAGTGAGCGCACGGGAGCGCCTACAGTGCGCGATCTCGCAGCCGCCGTCGTATGACGGCGGTTTGCGATATCGAACCACTTTGTCGCCGTCAACCTGCGATTGGCGGTCTGCAAGTGGTTAAATTGTTTAAAAAAGTGATGTATAACCTGAAATATCATTGAAAGTCTGAAAAGAGCCAAATTCCTGCTTTTTTCCTGAATTTCATCAGCACAACTGAGCATGCTCAGACAAGAAAATTCCCTCATTTTAACTCCCATGCCTTTTTTAGAGGGTGGTATAGTAAATTCGCAAATTCGCGCTTGTCTATAAAACCTTCTTGAGAAGGCAAATTCGCGCTATATAGCCCAATGCAAGTTTCAGCCATTGATTCTAATGGTAAAATTGTAACTTCCCTAAAGAAATCCTTTTCATGTTGAGATGAAATGTATCTTTCTCTCAAACAAATTGTCCCTGCAACAATGTTGCTATTTCATAATCTAATTTGTTTTTAAGAATTTTAGAATGTGTAATCTCATGTTTTGTTAAAATATTTTTTTCTGTCTCTCGCTTGTTGCTGGCCATCTGATTAAAATCTTTTCCCAAACTCACACAGGTATCTTCACAAACCACAAACAATACCATTGCTGTTGCAATATCATCACTGTTCTACATGCCAAGCACCACAAAATAGCACAGAATAAACTCCAGACTAATGTAATTCCACCACCTACATGTGCAAAGAAATGCAGTATATGTGTATTTATGTGTAGGAGGGTTGCACACTTGGCAGACTGGTATCTAACAGCTTAATGCTTCTACTGTACCTAGCAACATAGAGGTTCTGGGTTTGCATCCTGACCATGTCACTTCCTGTAGAGAGGTTTTCTGTTCTCATAATGCATGTCCTTACCAAAATTATGTCTAAATGTACATGGGCGTCCGCAGAAGTTTTTTCAGGGGGGGGGGGCATAATTTTAAGGTCACCCATGCTCTGCCCCTTTTTGACAATGTCATTATCACATTATCGCAGTCAGAGACCGCATTCATTGTACATTAAACGGTCAGAGACTTCAGACATGGTGCAGGAGACGGTCAGAGACTGTGGACATTGTACTGAAGACAGTCAGAGACTGCAGACATGGTACAGGAGATGGTCAGAGACTGCAGACATTGTACAGAAGACGGTCAGAGACTGCAGACATAGTACAGGACATGGTCAGAGACTACAGACATGATACAAGAGACGGTCAGAGACTGCAGACATGGTACAAGAGATGGTCAGACACTGCAGACATGATACAAGAGATGATCAGAGACTGCAGACATAGTACAGGAGACATCAGAGACTGCAGACATGGTACAGAAGACGGTCAGAGACTGCAGACATGGTACAGGAGACGGTCAGAGACTGCAGACATTGTACAGGAGACGGTCAGAGACTGCAGACGTAGTACAGGAGACGGTCAGAGACTGCGGACATACTACAGGAGACGGTTAGGAACTGGGGACATAGATAATCAGAAACTGCATACATAGCCCAAGAGACTGTCAGAAAACGCATACATGGCTCAAGAGGATAAGGACCTAGTGGGGGACCCCAGATTCCGTGGGGGGGGGGCAAGCGCCCCCCCTTGCCCCTACCTGCGGACGCCCGTGTAAATGTAGTGTTTATGTGTAGGAGGTTTCCACCACTATTGCAAATTGTGTCACATGTTTTCTATGGGCAAGGACTATAATCAGCCTTAACATTTCCCATCCAGCAATAATTGCAGCTTCTTACCAAGCCAAATGCCCCAAAATGAGAGATGTTCTATAGCGGAATGCTCACAGTACTGAGCCATAACAAACCTTCAAAACAGATGGCAAATGCCAGAAACAGGTTGTTCAATGGTTATCCACAATCTGCGATCTTGCCAAAAGTATTGTTACGCCTGCCTTTATACGCACATGAACTTTAATAGCATCCCAGTCTTAGTCTGTAGGGTTCAAATTTGATTTAGCCAACCCTTTGCAGCTATAGCAGTACAGGGACTTTTTTTTTCCCACACCAGAATCGGATCGCATGGGTTTTCTCACTCATGCTATACGATTCCTATCAGAATCCACAGTTAGCACTGCGATCTATGAACCAATCTGGGGGTGTCATTAATATTGTACTGACACCCGCAGCGGTTCACAGAAGGCAGTGTGAACTGCCTGTGGGAGAGGTGCGATGCAGGAACCAGTGCTGAAATCGTGCTATGGGAACCTGCGCTAAGGCCGCCTTCACACTTGTGCGACCTGAAAGTCGCATGACTTTACCGCGATTTACAGCGATTTGCCGCAATTTTTTGCCGTGATTTTGATGTGACTTGAAGCAATAGCTGTGTAATTCTGAGGTCTATCGGCCTCAAATTGCTTCAAAGTCGGACCAAAGTAGTTCAGGGACTACTTTGAAGTCACACAGACATGAATGGTGCTCATTGGAAATCATTTTCAGGCCCCTTTCACACGTGTGTGACTTTTCCTGCAACTTGGGACTGCAAAGTCACATGACAAGTCGTTCGCCATGATTTTCAATGAGTACCATTCATATTTGTGCGACTTCAAGTCGCAGTGACTTCAAAGTAGTCCCCGCACTAATTTGGTCCAACTTTGATGTGACTTGAGGTCCATAGACCTCAGGAATACACAGCTATTGCTTCAAGTCACATCAAAATCACTGCAAAACATTGCAGCAAAAATTGTGGCAAATCGCGGTAAAATCACACACATTTCAAGTCACACAAGTGTGAAAGAACATCCCCTGAAAAACAACCCCACACCATAATCCCCCCTCCTGATTTTGGCCAGTGCACAAAGCAAGGTCCATAAAGACATGGATGAGTGAGTTTGGGGTGGAGGAACTTGACTGGCCTGTACAGAGTCCTGACCTCGTCCAACATCAGTGCCTGACCTCACAAAAGTGCTTTGGGAAGAATGGTTAAACATTTCCATAGACACACTCCTAAACCTTGTGGACAGCCTTCTGAGAAGAGTTGAAGCTGTTATAGCTGCAAAGGGTGGGCCAACTCAATATTGAACCCTACGGACTAGGACTGGGATGCCATTGAAGTTCATGTGTGTGTAAAGGCAGGCATTTTGACAATATCGTGTGGGCTAACACATTTGCAAATAGTAAGTGTTCTTGCTCATTAGGTGCAATCACTTTAGAGTTAGACAGACATGAAGAGACAGATTGAATGACACTGGTGGGCGTGTACTTCCATTGGGCGTGTCGGTGTACTAACAATACAACCTATGTTATACATATGACTGCAGTAGAGGGGTTGGTTTGCCCTGCGAAGAGGCCATGTTATTTGTTGTGGTTTTTGGGGGAGTAGGGCTGATATTTTGCATAATGACAAACGCCCCACTTGGGCTGTTAGTTGAAATTCTTGTGCATTTTGTCCATCAAAAGTGTGGCTTTGTTGTCAATGTTGTGTATTGTTGCTATCTGACCATGCATTCATGGTTTGGGAGCATCTGCTGACCTTCTACTCTTTGATCCCATTGCTTAATCATGTACACAGAAATGCATCTTCCAGCAGAACTGTCACCAATGTATGTGTGTGGAATGTGGGGTGGTGGGTGTTCTTGTTGGAACATGTGTCTTTTTTAATACATTGTATTTTTTTTTTTAAGAATTACTTTTTGTATTTTTGAATAATCTTGCAGCTAAACATTTGTTGGTGTCTGTTGAGAGTAGTTGTACTATGAAATGTGTAGCCTGCTATACACTGTGAAATTAAAGTTATGTCCACTATAAGGCTTGAAAAAATTTTAGATTGTAAGCTCCTATGAGCAGGGCCATTAGGTCCCAATTGTGAAATGTTTGTCTAAATGTACCACCTAATCTACTAATGCCACTACATGAATGTACATAATTGTGTTGCTGCTGTGCAAATAAATGTAAATTCTTGAGCTATTTTTTTTTATGTGTTTTGGGTGGAGCTGGGTTTGGAGATGTGAACTGTCTTGCTAATGACAAATTATGAGAAGGTGTAATTGTGGATTAAAAAAAACTAATCTCTTCAGCACACCTGCAAGTAAATGATAAAGGTTGCTTAAGTGGAGTCTCTTCATTTAACAGGTCTGGAGAATTGCAGGTAAGTTCCGGTTCACACTGCTGCACTGTGCAAGATTGCGTCTGATTCACACCACAGTACAAGTCACATTCGCTGTCCATGCGATGTGATTTCAGCCATACAGATAGTATGGCTGAATTTGCATTGCATTCAGACCAAACTCGCACAGGACCCTTTTTTTTTGGTCTGCACCAGAATTGGATTGCATGCAGGGCCGTCTTCAATGCAGGGCAAAAGGGGCAGCTTCCCAGGGCCCTGTCATTGTTGAGGGGCCCAAATCCGCTGCCCCTTGAGCCCCTTGTTATGGGGAATCCTGGACTGGTGGTGGCAGGAGCAATGAGAAACGAGAGCCCTCTCTCATCCCCCCTCTCTCCCATCCCCAATCCCCCCTCTCTGATCCATCCTCCCTCTCTCATCCCCAATCCCCCCTCTCTCTCTCTCTCACCCCCAATCCCCCCTCTCTCTCTCTCACCCCCAATCCCCCCTCTCTGTCATCCCCAATCCCCCCTCTCTCTCTCACTGCCAATCCCCCCCCACACTCTCATCCCCAATACCCCCTCTCTCACCCCCAATCCCTCTCTCTCTCATCCCTCCTCTCCTATCCCCAATCCCCCCTTCTCTCTCACCCACCATTCCCCCTCTCTCTCATCCCCAATCCCCTCCACTCTCATCCCTCCTCTCTCATCCCCAATCCCCCCTTCTCTCTCATCCCAATCC